>VWZG01002133.1:0-212586 GCA_013396735.1 Grallaria varia
TTTTTTAGGTGAGACACAGTGTGCGTGGATCTGGCTCCACCCTTTAGTCCTAAGGTTCATCTGCCAGGGCCTAGCAAGCTTGGATGGTGGCAGCGAAGTCCTCAGGATGTAGGTTTAGTTAGAGTACCCTTCTCTTAGATGGATGGCCTTACAGGGCTAAGCGAGCTCCTTCTGTCTGGGTTTGGAGTTAGAGTTGTCCTTCTCCTAGGATGGTTGCCGGGAGGCCGGCGAGCCCATCCTGACCATGGAAGCACTTTGCCTGACTCTTCAGTTGAGACCTGACTAGCATGGGAGACCCTACGAGAGGCACAACCACCGCCAGCATAGCTCATAACCTCATAGTGGTACGCAAGCTTCTCCCCCACGACAAGGGGGTGTCCGTGGAGAAGAGAATAAGAGCCACCAAGGGCCTTGCTAATTACACAGCCCCAGAGCGCTTCACTCCCTCCGTACCTCAGTTAGCTGTTGTGACCAGGGTTTCCATCACCCTCTCATCCCCTGCTCCAGATGCATCACAGAAGTGTGAACTTAGACACAATTGCCTAACAAGTTTCATCAGTTGCTTCCTTAATTTTTCCAGCTCATTTTGAATTAATCTAGTCAAAGCTAGGCAGCTGTAGTCAAAGCCTTGCTTACCCCAGAGGTGCTCTTAACTAGACACCATGACATGGCACCTTGTGATTCTGAGCATCATCCAGGAATAAACAGCTTCTTGACAGAAACAAATTAAAGTTCTTCCCCCCACCCCCGATAACAGGAAGAAGTGATCCACATCATTATTGCGAGGGAAAACCTAGGGACACCACGTACTGACCAATATGATCAAGGTAATGCCGTTTATTGTTGTGAAAACACCCCTTAAATAACCCAGATAGCACACACACTGCAAACCACCCTGTGACTGGTTAACACGAATAACACACAACTCTATTGGTGTAAAATAAAGTCCTTGTGACTTCTCTCTCTGCCGTTGTTTTTCAGTTCTTCTGCCGCAGTTTCTGTAAGTTTACATTCTTGTCCCTGTTGATCTCCACAGAGGCTTCTTACAAGCAGTTTCTCACGGCAGTCTTAGAGGCCTTGCAGCATAACTGCATCCAAAATCGCAGGGTCGCTCACATGTCCATTTTCTGCAAGAAATTTCCCAACACATCATAATCATAATTCTGCAGTGTGCAGTATTCAAGGGCAGGCAGTGAAAATGAATTATTACATGATTTACTGACAAAATAAGATGTAACTCTGTATTGAACATATTCTTAAACTTCTTTGTTTTCCTTACAAGCATTTTGACACTTACAAACATTTTGTATGTTGCTAAGTAGTGTGCATTTGCTGGAGGCTAAGTTACAACTTCTGTAAATCTTTGCTGTTTTTAGGCACAAATCCAAGTCCCCACAGTCTAGTACATGTGACCTTTGAAGAAGCTCTAATCCAATTTATCTTGAAACAATGTTGCTTTGGGCTGTCTCTGTTGGCGTGTTCAGAAGGTGCAAATGACCAAGTTAATGTGTTATAAGAAATTCTCCACCTGGCTAAAATATAGTGACATGCTATGTAAAAAACCACAGTGAACTGCAAGGCAACATAAAACAGACTATAATGATGCCCATGCAAAAGCAAAGTAACCTGTTTCCTAAGCTCTGTTACCATCATCATCAAGCTAACTTGCTTAAATCCAGGGTGCAATGATAAAAAGGACTAAATATTGCATTTGTAACAGCCTATAAAGATTCACGTAAAATAACAGCTGGAATGCATGCAAGCTCTGCTGCATTGATCTAAATTACTCTGAAGGATTTCTGAGGATTACATGGGTTAAAGAATCTGAAACTGGTTAGTCTTCTTGACCCTGTGCTGACATACGCACACGCCAGAGAGTGGACATGGGCTTTAGAGAGACTATCCTTGACCATGGACAAAGGCAGACTAGCAAGGGCCATAAGCAGCCTGCATAGTCTGGGAGTCATCTTTTTCCTAAATGCCCTTGCTGGAGAAGTTCAGATGAAACACCATCAAAGGAATTGCTCTCTACATTCCTTCCAAAAGCCTTGATCCAATCCTGTGCAACCAGTTAGGTAGATCTAACTACATGAGGTTTTGCACAGTTCAAGAATGCTTTCTTTTAAGTGAATAGCTGTATTTATTTTTTATTTTTTTTTATCAAATGCAGGCAAAGCTCTCAGAAAACACCTTATTCAACACAGAAAAAGAGTTATGCAGAATACTGGATTTTAGGCTTATCTGCCTAGGTTGTCTCACTTGAAGTAATCTGCTTTTTGGTGTTTTCTTGTTTTCGTTGACATTAGTCTTATTTAGACACATGCACTAGTCTGTAGCAGCTTCCCTTGCCTACTTCCTCCTGTTTCGTTTTCCTTTCCCTTTGATCGCTGCTGCTAGCAGTTACCTAATAACAATTTTAGAACAATCTATCAGCAGTCTGTGCAAGCAAATAACTTACCCAACACTTGAACCCTGTAATTGTGTTCTGACCTTGGGTTTGCTGGAGGTTAGAGCGACAGATTCTTTGCAGCAAAGCCATGCTCTGTTGTTCTCTAAATGCAGTTCACCTGCCTAAAGTGAACTTTACTGCGGACAAAAGAAGATCAACTGTGGCCACATAAAACCTAGCAGTACACAGAAGAGTCAGTGACAAGCCTGAGGAAGGCTGGGAAACAAGGCACGATATTAACTAAACCAAAGAAATCCTGAGGAGGGAAAAAGTGTCTGAGGCAACTCTGTAGGAGACTTAACAGTCCTTATGCTGACATTGCAAAAATGTGAAAGGTTTTAAAATACCTCCTTTTCCTCACTTCAGATTTTTGGACTACAAAATTAAGAAGATTATTGAAGGATTTGCAATTAATTTCTCACTCCAAAATCCCTCTTGCACTGTGAACTTAAGAATAAATGCTGTTTTCCCTATAATTAAATAAACCAATAGAGTTGTTCATATAGCAATGTGTGATTCAAGTGTGATTCTTACTGACCAAATTACATTCAAAGTCTAGAGATTTGCTACTGGACTGTTATTAAGACCACCACTTATTTTGCAGCCCAATTAAGAAATAGGCACTATTTCTATTATTTCATGTGAAATATTTTCAGACTGAAGACCAGTTCACTGAGGTACATGGCTGAAGCTCTTTAGATCTTTAAAGGGAAATACTTCTCTCTTGTTAGGAAATGGGATGGGATGAGAGTTCTAAGTTACTGTCAGAAGTTGTTCTAGGTTTTGAAGATCATTGCAGACACCGTGAGCACATATGTGCATGTGTGTGAGAGAGAGACTGAGATGCAGCAGTTGATAGGGGGCAGAGATGCAACCGGAAGTGACAGCAGCCCATGCTCCTATATGGGCCTGTCATGGTGATGGACTGCTCATGCTAAGCCCTGCCCAGATATGGAAACACAAACTCTTAAAGTGTGTGTGTCAAAACAGGTGTCGCATGTGAGCACAGGCAAGCATTTTGGGGAATAGAAGAGAACCGCAAGGATAATACTGGTCTCTAACTGACAGTAGTATTAGTACAACTAGGACTGAATTGTTGACAAGCCTCAAAATAAAAAAAAAAATTAAAAAATTAAAAAAAAAAAAAAAAAGAGGAGGAAATTCTTTCCACCCTCAGAAAAGGCATGACGGAAAGCATGGAGGAGTTTGTTTAAAAGTATTAGAAGGGAGCAGTTGTGTTTGATCAGTGGCAAAACCAATCCAGCAGTCATTCTCTGAGGAAAAGAGCAGGGAGATGGAACAGAACTGTGATGATTTTAAAATCCAAGTGCTGAGCAGAGGCAAGCAATCACTTCCCTAATCTTCTGTCCTTCTCTCACAGCCTGCTGTGCATTAGCCTTCCATCACAACAGCAGTGCACCTCTGGCTCATGTCAGTACAGTCAGTGGAGGTCATAACTGCTATTCCTCTGACTAAGAGATGACCTCTTTAAGAGTTACAGTTCTCCAGATTCAGGCTTGTTTAATTGACACACAGAAGTCTAGTGATGTTATGGGATATCTTGTATATTTCAGCCCTCTCCCAGCTGCCATTCTGGACAACCCACAGGGTCAGTTTCATATCAGATGGCTCTATAAGAATGTTTCCCACAGCACAGAAGATCTTTGGAAGCTAAGGAGGAAAGCAGATGTTAGTCCTCTTGGGTTTGCCCAAGTGGCTAAAAGGAGGAGAGAAATACCACAGAGCAACCTGAGTACAATATTCAGTAGGCTGTGAAGTGAAAAGGGAGTGAAATGGTCTCTTACAGGATGTGGAATAAATTAAATTTCAATCAGTTATAAAAGCATGTTCAAGCTATGAAGTTTGAATTACCAATTGACAGCAAAAAGCAGAGAGAAGGATTGAGAGAGGAACAGATGGAGTGTGTGCAAACTTAAATTACTAGAATAAACTTAAATCACTAGAATACTGATCATAGAAGAAAACACAGCTCTTAATGAAAAAGAAAGTTTTTCTCCAGAAGAAACTTGAACGCCTGGTACTGAAGATATAAACGGTGTCAGGAGCATAGAAAGTTGACAAATGCACATGAGAAGATAGAGAAACGAAAAAATGAAGCCATCAGAACCTCGCTGGAGTATGCCACCAAAAGCTTGTTTCCTTTTGGTGTTTTTCTGTAGCTGCATACTTATTAAAGAACAGAAGAGCTACAAATGTTCAGTGGGTGATCTTCACAGCCGAGGTCCCTCCATGCATTTTCTAAGACTCTGTTCTTCAGGAAAGAAGTGCTGGTGGTTTCCATCTGAAGTGCTTCTTATTTGGCTTGAATGTCATGGACTACAACATCTTGTACAAATTTACATTTCTCTGACAAAGCTCCTTTTCAGACATTCTCTATTCTAATTGCCAGTGAATATTTTAGTTAATAGGGCTCAGTACCAAGTGAGATGATGCATCATCTTTCCCAGTGTTGCACACTGACACAAAACCAGAAACAATGGACACTGTTATTATGAGATAATTAGCAAGAGTAATAGAATTTTATCAAAATCAATAAACACAATTGATGTGATGATCAAATGTAAATATTTGAATTTTCACAATAATGCAGTTTGAAATTACTAAATTCAATTAGTAATCCAGCATATTCTTCATTCACATACCACTCTTACACACACATATATATATATATATACACAAATATCTTATACCTACCCGACAGATATCCGAGCAAAATTTGACTCACATCTGGGAGCCTTGTTGATGTGAAATATCACACAGGATTCATGCCAGATGTGAAAATATCCTTATTAGGTGTTTTTCTTTAGCAGTTGTGTTTTACCAGTCTGGTTAGAGCAGATGGAGCATAAATCTTTTAATTCTTTTCTCTCTGTTTTTTTGTGTGTGGTTGTTTTTTTTTTTTTACATACATACTTTCAAAATGCAGTTACCATAACAACTTGATTTCACTGTTTTTGTTACATCATCTTCTTTTTATATCACACCTAGAACTTTTGTCTGGGTCACAAATAAACATAACTGATTTTTTAGTTAATTATTTGTCAAAAATCTGTCAATGACTTCTTTTGTGGGGAATGAAAGAAAAGGAATAATGCCTTTTGTTTGGCATTTTTAGTATCAGCTAGAAGTAGACAGAGTGGTGATATAAACCTTCTACAAAACAATAAAACGGAAGGACTCCCAGCAGAAAGCTTGAGACTCTCAAATGATACTTACATAGACTTCTAATGATAATTTTTAAAGGACATTCATTTTCATGAAAATTAAATATTTCCAGTAATTTCACAACACTAGAGATTTGTATATATTTCCCTCTTTGTTTGAATGGGCCAATTCAAATCTTCTTTTATGATAGCAGCATCAAACCATATTGTAGTAAAATACCTTCCCTTCTGTCTCCTTTTTCTCTTACTCAATATCTATATGACTTTGTCAGGGTGAAAAGAGAGACAGTGGGAGGTGTGACAAGTTAATATCTAGGAATAAAAAGGCGCTACCTAGCAACATTTATGTGGAAACTAAATCTCATTTGTCAAGCAACTCTGAAACAGGGGCTACATTACCCAGGGGATTGATAACGGCATACAGAGCTTTTCGTGGCAAGTCACTAAAATATAAATGCAGCCCAGGACAGCAGCAACTGAACACTGTTAACACCTGACAGCTGTTTAGGGGCCTGTATGAAATGCCTTACTCTTCAACTGATTCCTAGTGGGAAGGTGGCTGCATCCCAATTAGCATTAATTGGCTCTCCTATTGTTAGCTGCAGCAAGGCAACCGAGGACTGTGCAGAGCCAGGGAGCGGTAGGCTGATCCACTAGGCCAGCTGTGTCTCTAGTTAAGCTGGCCACTTTAACTGCAGTGTTCCCAACAGATTGTTGTACAGTCCCTGTTTAGGAGCTGGGAGCGAAGGACCCTCGATGACCTTGCCTCAGTGGGTCATGTCTCCTGTCCTTACAGTAGGTGTTTTTACCAAAACCACCTGGTTTGAAAACTTAAGGGATTTCTTTCATTATCGCATTTCTCAGCCTTTTATCATTCTATGTGCTGCCCTCTGGACTCTGTCCAATATGCTTGCATACCTCATAAAGTACAATGACCAAAACCAGGCACGATGCTCTAACTGAGGCTTTACCAAGGCTAACTACATGGACTTCCCTTGCCATACATTAATGCTTCTCTAACACAGTTCAAGATATGTTTGACTGCTACAGAATCTCATGTTCACTCATGCTTTTTAGTCTGTATAACAAAGTGCCCCTTGAACACGTGTTTCAAGTGGTTCAGAGATTACTTCAGCTGGATTTCTAACTATTGAGGGCAAGCTTTCAGGAGCTTTAGAATGCATAACCTGACAGAACTAAACAATCTTTAGGCTCTTTTAAATTTGTTCTGCTGAGTTTTTCTACCTCTCTATTAAAACATGCTTTGTTAATTACCAAACCACACTTCAGGTTTTGAGTATGACTAAAACAAAGGAGGCACTGACTGTTTCTGTTCCTCTTGTTATTCATTGTCCTTCTCTGTTTTGCAATAAACCCTTTCCTTGCCTATATGTCCTACTTCTATGTCTATAAAAGCTTCCTTAGGATCTTGTATGTTCCTGTTTGCCATACCATATCATGGAATGGTTTGGGTTGGAAGGTACATCAAAGATCACCTGCTTCCAGGCCCCTGGCCATGGGCAAGGACGTCTCCACTAGACCAGGTTGCTCAGAGTCCCATCCAACCTGGCCTTGGGCACTCCCTGGGATAGAGCATCCACAGCCTCTCTGGGTAGCCTGTTCCTGTTCCTCATCACCTTTACAGTAAAGAATGTCTGCCTGATATCTAATCTAAACCTATCCTCTTTCAGTTTAAAACCATTCTAACTTATCCTATCACTACATGTACTGGTAAAAAGTCCCTTTCCAGCTTCCATGTAGGCCCCCTTTAGGCTACTGTATTTCACTGAATTAATATTGGGGTTTTTTCTGGTTTTTACTCTGTGTTATTTTTTATATTTAGTTCTATATCTCATTACACTTTTTTGGTGATGTCTTTTTGAATGTCATGAAAAAGCTTTCTGTACAGCAAGGAAGGAGCTATTGCTAAACTTCTCAAGGTTTTATTTTTTTTTGTGTATTTGTTTGTGGTTTGGGGTTTTTTTGCTGGTTGGTTGGTTGGTTTTGTTGGTTTTTGGTTTTTTTTTTTCTGCAGGAAGTCCTCTTGTTGTTGTACAATTGGTAAAACACCTATTTAAATACCTTCACTGCTCCCATTCTTCTTAATCCCTTAGATCAGGAACAGTTAACTAAATGTCCATGATTTAGATGAGCTAAATGATAGTTAGGTACTGAAAATCAGTTCAGGTACCATTGAAAATGGTCTAAGTAACCTCTTCAGCCTCTGGTCACTACCCCAGAAGGGCATAAGACATCTGCAGACCTCGTGCAATATTTGCCATGTTAAAGAAACTTCCCAGACTGACCATCTATGAGACTTTCTGGCAGTCACATTCCCAAAGCCAGAGACTTTAATTGCTGTGATCGAAGCCCTTTCATGGCAGGTGGCTCAAGCAACACGATGGGTGCCCTGCTTGACTCTACACACACCCCACTCACACGGTCAGACCAGGTTTCCTCACCAGCTTGGCCCCAGTTTTCCCATAGCAGAATCTCAGATGTCTTGTTCCATAGAGCAGTTTATTCCTAGAACACTAACAGTGAAACAGGTTGAGCAGGTGCCTCTAGGAAGGGAACCCCAACAAAGGAAATCCTGGGCTTTTATAGCCTCAAAGTCTATCCATGCGCAAGTCTCACTTTTCTTCCCAAGTCTTTGGCTCCTGTCCCACGCCCTGTGTCCATCCACCCGGCTGGCATCACCAGTCTTCATCTCCTTTGTTATCCAAAAGCTCACCAACTGCCAGCTCTTGTTGTGTCTCTCAGTGTCCATTCACCTGGATTGTGTCACCCATCTTCATGTCCCTTGTTATCCCAAAGGTTGGCAGTTCACAGTCTCTTGCCTCAGGCTCCCACCCAGAGCTCAATCTACAGCTTGCAAGTCCAGACATCTATAGCTAAACTCACAGCACTCTACACTTCTTTGACTCTTTTGAGAAGCAGGGACTACTCCATTCAAAAATCTAGATGCAGATACTTAATGATAATCGGGGTGCCATAGGCCTTACCTGTCCTTCCAGAGGGTCATAGATATTCTGCAAGTCCTTTTGTCATACTTACCATCCCTATGTAGTTGTCCCAGATAGCTCAGGACATTTCAATGCTACTGCATACATGACTTTGAATCACAGCAGAAAGATGGACCACATAGGATCATCTTGAGGCCATTCAGACCTTAAAACCTTCAGTGTGGTCTTGCAGACTTGGAATTAGGCAGTATTGTCTAAAGATGACAAGATTGTTAAAAGCTGCATAAGTCTCTCTAAATATAGCAAAATGGGCAATTAACCACATCCTTAAATAACAAATAAAAATAATTGATACACAAATAAACAGATTGTTTGCTACTTTACCTCTTGTTGCTTCACTATGGGTTCAGCTCAAGTGATTTCTCTACAATCTGTGATTTCTCAGTGTGCATTCAGAACCAGTTTCATAAGTTTTGAGGTATTTATTGGCACAGCTGTTTTAGATTATGTGATCAAGTTCATCTGCACTCCTACAAGAGGAGCTTGGAGAGACAATAGCAGGAGACGGCCCCAAATAGTACCCTGATAGGCTACTCCCAGGGGCCATCAGCCCATCAAAAGTACATCCCCACAAGCACAGAGGAGAAGAGGAGTATGATGGTAGATAGGGACCCAAATTAAGTACTCCCAAGGAAGGAATGCCTTGTCTCTGCCCCTCCCAGGGCTGTCCCTCTGGTTCAAGTGCGGAACCCATCTCTGTGAGTTATCTCCCTTTCAGACTGAAGAATGGTTACCAGCAGCTGGAGAGACTGGGATCCAGAGGGCAGCTACTCAACAGACTGAGTGTCTAGATGTGGCTGCTGGAGTGATTCACTTTTACATGTGTACATGAACATCCTCACTTGTGAACCTCCATCATGTCCCACAGTGTGGGGGAATAGGAAAGGATATTGGTGCTGCCTGTGTTTGTGTGGGTGCTCTGAGTGTCTGTCTGTGATCTGTATGGCTGGCAATGCAAATACGTAGATATGTGGTGTACACGGCTGTGCTCTGTGTGCATCCGCCTGCTAGGAATACATCTTCTGTCTCACTACTGACTGGACTCAGGGAGTTGGAGCAGCACCAATGTCACCTCTCCTGTGCTGCTTAATGCTGCAATTTCCTCCAACGAACTAGTCACTATATACAGAAATTTTCAGGCATTGGGAAGAATCCCAGTGACATGCTGACATAATCTCTGTGTGCACTATTTTATCGCATCGTTCAATACGATGTATGATATAAAATGTATGACAACTTCAGATTAGCTCCGGATTATTCTTGTGATCTCCACCTGTTAGGTATGTTAGAATGCTCAAGTCACAAATCATCTGCTGTGAGGAGAGACACCAAAAGCCTTTTAAAAACTGACTTTTTATCAGTAAATCTTGCCTGAAGAGGAATAATAAATATCTGTTACTCTTATAACCTTAAGGCCTTATTACAGTGTTGCACCTTTCTCAAAGAAAGTTACAAAGAGTTGATGGAAAAGCCAGGTTGTTGAGTGTATTTGAAAATGTTGTAGAAAATATCATACAATTCAGTAGCAGTGCTTTTAGGGCTTTTATCCCATCAGCTGTGTCTTCAGTAAGGCTAGTTTCTTCTAGATTTGCTGCAAGGACCTTCACAGTTGAACGCTGCAGCCAATCACCTATTTTATGGTCAGCATGAACATGATGAAATATTCTTCCACCACAGCATGTTTTCTTGAAATGAACTTTTACCTTGAAGGAATGATGCTCTGTCTTCTGACTCTGGGAAATTCTTAAAAGGCTCAGGAAGCTCAAGCAAAGTGGCTTTGAAACCATTAATCTCCAGCCAGCTTGTGAAGCAGAGACACACACTTTGCACTGGAAGCGATCTCATTTCTAAACATGGGCAACATGGTTTGATGCTTTGAAAACCTTATGCATGTCATCACTTACTGTTAAAGAATTCCTTAGGAGTGTCACATCATGGTGATGTGACATGACTGAGTTTAGACTGTGTGTGATGCAGTGGATTTTCTGAGTTCTGATACGGGCTTCTAGGCAGCTGAAGTGTGTGCTATGCTGCTTCAGTCCCATCAAAGCTGCCACTGCTCTCCAGTTGGTGTGAGAGCTGCTTTACCTTCCCCTGCCAAGCTGCACAAACTGCAAGAAGGACACTCGGGCACTGTGTCGATCACAGGGCATACAGTGAACAAGGTTAAGTGTTGTAAGCTTAGTCTCCAGGAGCTGGGAACATAAAGTAACAGCTTTTTGTGATGATCTTCTGCATGGAAAGCAAGATGATTGGGCAGTTCCACATTTAAATTGTTTGATTTTAGATGTTGAACTATTTCTTCTCTTTCTGCCATTTAACTTTAACTTTTTCTTCAGTATGTTATCAGTCTTGGCACATAAGCTGAAAACAGCTATCACTTGCTGTTGCTTTTCTCTGGACTATGATTGTGGTGCAGCAGGAGTCTCCATGTTCCTTGAAGACAAGGCCTTGGGTCTGGAAAGGATAAAAGATAACAGCTTTCTTGACTGTCCAGCATTCTATTTCAATCTCTAATTGCATGGAAATTTCAAGCTGCTTACTAGGTATCACATTACACAGGCTTCTCAAATCCTCTATATTAAAATAGCAACACTGGCATTTTTCACAAGCAGCAAAGCTCTTGGCAGTATCTTGCCCACTGCCCACTGCTAATGTGCCTAGTTATCCTAGAGGCTGTACACCCAATGGCAGTGAAACTGGCAGGAAGAGTGCACATTATTTGCAAAATGCACCATCTTGAGTCTTGGAATAAGCCAACTGCTTCTTCTGAAATTAAAAGGGACAAGTTCTTTGGCAAGAAAAAGGAAAAGCTGGTCTCTAGAAACCGTGAGTTCTCCAAAATCTGTATTTTCTGGTCACCACTTCTTCTTTTTTCTGACATTGCTTGAATTGAAGACCATTAATATCTGCGAGCTAATGCAGTGAGCTCTGGATTTTCATTGTAGTGCTGACCAAAGTCAAAGCTTGTATCTTTGTTTCATTAATGCGAGCAGATGATTCCATAGATGCCATTTGCCTTGCATCTTATGAGTTCCATCTTATGTCTTTTCTTTTCCAAAAAATGAAACATTTTGGCCTCTTGTCAGACAATCTGAAATCATTATTGGACAGTGGAGTAAATACTGTGTTACTAGTCACCGTTTGTACCTAACAAATGCTCTCAGCAGCTGAGATGCAGTTATCAGTCGCTCATGCAGACGTACACGATACAAAGTGGATTGCCTGCTGTGACTTGGGAGATAGCCAGAACATATCTCATCTTTCTCTAGTGCAGCATACCCAGAATCACCATAACCATGGATCAGTAAATGGTATGTTATAATACTGTGTACGTACATATGTGTGTATATCTATAATCCCAAGGAAATGTTACTGCAGGGGTATGGAGAGCTTAAAGATCTGCCAAGCCAATGACAAAAAGGCATTTATACTCCTCACCCCACCTAAAGGATTACTTGTAAAATAACTATTTGGCAGTAATAGATGATTTCTACTCTATTTAACTGGAAAGGTCAGTTCAGATAATTTTTTTTTACATAATTTCCACCCCATTCCGTTCCTCTGAATTACTTTAATAAGTATATCATATATCCATGAATGAAAGATAAACTTCCGTTCATCAGATTTTTGCTGAGGGGGAAGAGGAAACATCAAGAATCTGATGTTACAGATGGTAAACTTGGGAAAGGGTTGTTGAAAATGATAACAATACACTTGTCTATACATATTCTTGTAGGGTGTCCCTGGGACATCCTTCACTTCTTTTTTTTTGTTTGACTGGTTGATTCTTTTGGTTTGGTTCGTTTTGATTTATGTGCTTTGCCTCTTCCCGTTATTATTCCTCCATAAAACACTTTATTTCCTTTCTTCCCCAGACTCCACCAAGGGACAGATCTTTAAGCAGACGATGGAAGATATTTCAAACTACACAATCACAGCCATCTGACTTCTCTTGACTTAGCTATTATATGACAAAAATTATTCAGGCAAGCCTTCTTTATACTGAAGTACACTATTCAGACTTCAGAGGGAAAGATCTTGGCCCTTCTGAATTCACTACAGAGACTTCTGCTTTGAGGTTTGGAGGTGCCATTTTCATTCCCCACGTGGTAATAAAAGTATCAGTGGTTAGAAAGGTACATTTCTCTCCCCTCCTCTCCTCTGCTTCAGTAATGCTATTCGGACCCTTTCTTCTCAGTATCAGATATAATTCAGTCATACTAAGTCTGACCTGTCACAGATTCTTAATGCTTTATCTATATACCTACTAGACACTTGAACTAATTGCTCACAAACAAGACTTGTGACATTTGAAAGAAATGGCATTCAGTCATCAGCAGATTCAAATTAATAAATGACACTTATCATAGACACAGTATTTATTATTTAAAAATTAATGCACCCTCCTAAGCCCTTAAAATGTATTAAAGGGAAAAAGCCATTTCAAGCCCTTAATAAAAATCACATTTAAGTGCTGCAGATTTGAATTGCTATCATTAATATTTCAAAAATTAAATCCCTAAGTCTTCCAGACTCAGATTTTCAATGGGCATGTTATCTCTAAAAACAGTAGGAGAAAAATATGTATGTGCATGCGTGTGCTTGCCTGTGCAAATGAATGATAAAGATACTGTCATGACTTTGTTAGAGAAAAATATATCACACCTCTTTCATGCACACCTGTTCTTATCAACTATTCATACTTCCCCACAGCATGTTGACATTGCAGTTTCTTGTTTCATGGCAGACTGATATCCTTCTGTTTGCAAATAAGTAAAGAAATGTTTTATGTGTTTTTTTTAATTGCTCAGCTTTCACAGTCTTGGAAAAAAGGAAAGATTCTGGTTCATCTTCCTTATTTTCACCCAGGGCAAAGTTGTTGTAAAAAATCTACACCCCACAGTTTTCATTGATTCAGCTCCTGCCAAAATAGAACTACCTGAGCTTAAATTACAACACAAACTGTATTGTTAAGACTGATTAAGGAATGACAATATTTGAGAGACAGTTCACAAATGCACCTGGGTGTTGTTATAGTATAAGGCCAGGCAGCTGAAGCCACTGAGATAGCTCAAGGAATCTGTCTCTTATATATACTTGTATACTTATGAGTTCTGCTTGATTTTCTGAACTTCACCTCTGACCAAAACCTTCAGTGTGAATTAAATCTTTTATTTTATAGGCAAAAGCAGCCAGAGCTAGAGACACTGAACAAGATCATTAACATTTGAATAACCTTGTCTTGCTAAAACAGGAGATACTGGTAGCCCCATCAACTCTTAATAACCTTCTGCCTAAATCCTGGAAGGTCAGAGGAAAAAAAAATGAGGTGTTCAGAGCATTAGGAAGCTTCTTTTATGAAGTCACGGTCTCTTACATATTGTTTAATAGCTGGAAGGTTTAGCAAGAGACAAAGCAGCCAACAGCCTTACTCCTCAGGTCCTTTGTATTTCAGTAACATGTGAAAGGCTTTCACTGATAACATGGAATTAGAGTCTGCAGTTTTCAAATATCCATATGTTTTTGCCTTTGCATTCATTAAACATATAAAGACATTAATTTTCTGGGGTTTCATAGTGTTTTCCCTTCTGCTTAATTCTCAGATGTAAACCAGGAAGGCCCAAAAATATGCATGAGCTATCAGTGAAACTCAGTGATGCTTGGCATTGGCCTTGGGGCAAACATCTGAGGTTCCAGGATGGGAGCCTGACTCCCAGTACTGAGCTGAGGAAGTAGATGGGTTGATGATAACCACTCTCTATATTAGCAGGTTGGTCAAAATCTGACTAAATATCTCAGATTCTTTACTGAGGAAAAGAGAAAGAAGTTTCTGTGCAGCCTGGTAGCACACTTATCTGGGATGTTTAATTCCTGTACCAAATACAATATAAATATTTATGTAATTGAAACACTGAACAGAAGGAGCTAAAGATAATCCCATCCAACAGCACCCACAGCCCAAAGTTAGGACACCTATCTGGGACACAGTCTTTAAAATCAGAGTCTAAATACAAACAGGAAAAATAAGGATCTGAAGTTAAGTCTCCAAACTTCAGAGTTAGTCTTTCCCTAAGCATAAGGGAGTTATTTGATCTATACATTCTGGTTGGAAACATCTTGAGTTTTAAAGCAAGGAAACAATTAATATTTAGAACAGTGAGTGAAGACTAATTATTTCCTTCAGTTCAGAGTTGACAGGCCATTCCTCAAAGTTACTTATCGGCTATTTTGGTTGGGCTTGAGGATCCTAGAGATCTTTTCCAACCTTTATGATTTTTAGATTTTACAGGGCTCCCTGTTTAGAATGATTTTTTTTGTCCTGTTGAGAATATTCTACTGGCTTATAACAGAGTTTCATGAGAAATTAACAAAAGCAGACATACCCACTAGACTGTGACTTAAATATCATTAGACTGCTAGCTTTAACAAAAAAATTCTTGAATTTTCTCAAAAAAAAAAAAAGAAAAAAAAAGAAAATGTCTTTTCAATTAATTCATTACCTGTTTAAACTGTTTCAAAAAGCAGGGCCTTAACAAGGCTGGGGCAAAATCATTACTCCAAGCTGATGCAGGTTTTGCCCTTTTATCGCCATTGACAAAGAGACAGGTGCAGTTTCACATGAGGATGAACCAAAAGCAGTGTAATACCAACTTAAAATAACCCAAGATCATGTAATGCTCCTGTCAGAAAAGTCTGGGCAGAGTTGTTGTTGTCTTCTACTCTTGTGTGAGGAGAACATTTGCAACTGGGATACCATATGTCAGTGGTATATCATACATGTCACTGCAAAGCAAGTAGGAGAAAGCCCTCATGATAAGCATTGACATCAAGAAAAACAGAGTTAGGCTGAGTTAGCTTTGGGGGTTACGTATTTTCAGAGATCAATTCAGTTGCACAATTTTAGGATCTTTTTTCAGTAGATATGATTTAGTGAGAATGAAATTGGAACAGTACAGTCTGGTGACAGAAGGCATTTATTATTCCACAGTAGTTTGTAGGAAGCAATAGCAAGACACTCTTTTAGAGTCCTCAACAGAGATTTGGAAGTTTTGTGATTAAGGGAAGGAAGATCCAGGCTTAAAGGACAATGCTATGGAAAATGTAGAAGCTGACAGAGAGATGACTTAGGAGTGAAATTTAATAGATTTAACAGAAGTTGAATGGGATTAGATGGCAGATCCTGAAGATATGCCTGCTTATTTTCCTATGACTAAGATCAGAAATACTGGCAAGCTAGTTCCAGTAGTCTTAGTAACGTCACCATTGCACATGTCTGCCTTGGGTCTAAGTTATGTTGAAATCTAGACCCTGGTCTCCTAACTAGATCAAGAAAATAAGTAGCATATGGAGAAATTAAAGGAAGAACACAGAGAGATTAAAAGCCTGTGATGCACAATCTGTTGCAAAAATAAATATGCTTTCAGATAACTGTACATAACATAAATGGAGCATTTATGAACAGTTTCGCAGTACATTTTCTTAAGAACTCCCATTGCCTTCATTTAGAGTATTTCAGGTGGTTTTACTTGTTCTTTGGACATTTATATGTGATATGATTCCACACAAGCATCTTGGAGAGTACTTTCCTGCTCATTCTCAAAAAGAAAAGAGGAAATTGCATTTTCAAAATTATGTTTCACTGAATAATAATACAGCAAAAGGTGATGAGTGATTCATAGGGAAAAATTTGGTTGAAATGTTTCCCCTTTTATTCTTGCTGTTGAAGACTATATTTCATAACAAGCCTCAGGTTTCTTGCCATTCAAAATGACTTGCGAATTTGTTTTGGACTGTGGAGCCTTTGAATACCAGCTTTTGACCTTTTTTTGCTCAATAGACTGTAAGAGGAAAGATTTTGCGTATGTTCCAGTGTAGTAGAGTGAGGCATAAGAAGCTTTTTGATACTATGAGCGTATTTTATTTAGCATATGGGACTTGGGGAAGAAAAACTTGTGATCAGACATGAAACAACAGATGATGACTCCATAGTCAGCCTGTTATTTTTTATGAATGAGACAGTCATCATGTAAACATACCAACTAGAGGAAGAGTCAAAATAATTGAGTTCAGATTATGATCCAAGATCCTGCTGCAAAGTACTGTGAAGGAACATAACATAGGGTAGAATAGACAATAACAGTGTATAGAAGTCTGGGCTACTGGGAAAGCAGCACTGGCCATATATTTACCAATTAATACAAGAAGACCAGAGACTAATACCAGGGCCAATTACATTATCTGGTTTGCACTCGCCCTCCTTAAGCACATTTGTCTTGGTGAAAGCTAATCAGAGTGGCAGAAAACACAAGGGAACAAGCTGTGAATGATCTCAGGCTTGTTGCTTGAAATGGCTGCCTTGTCATCTTAGCAATAGAAGTGCCCCCTTTAGATCATAACTGGAAGTTCTCAGGGCATAGGAAGGAAGTTCCAAAATGAAAACGTTTTTTCCCTTGCATCTCTGAGAGTAAAATGGTATCTCTAAATGAACAAGTCTGTAAATGAACACTGTAAATGAGAATCTTACTTCATTCTTAAATAGAGAACAGTAATTTAAAAAGTAATCTGCCACACTGGGAGTAGGATTGTGGTAGTTTTGCATTTCTGAACCCTATTCTGAGTACTTTTAACCAACCAATTTTGGAAACAAAATACTGCAAGCAAGGGATAAAACTGAAGGTGACTCAATAGGAAAAATTTTAGTTGAGAGTTAGCTGTTGAGAACAATTTCTCAAGACTAAAGCCTACAAGTCCTAGGTTATGACCCTTCCTCAGAAAGTTATGCTGTCTGTAAAGCATTATTAGCTTTTTCAATTTCTTTCCAGCTCCTATCCCTTCCTATGTATACCATTCCTTTCATCAAGCTTACTAGAGAATAGGAGGATGAGTAAAGAAGTAGTAGAGCTTGGACATTTCTTTCCACCATGCACTACACAGCACTTCTACCATAACTCCACACAGAGCACAACAGGAAAATGCAATTCCTCAAAAACAAATAAAGGAGAATAATTATTGCCAAAGTAGTTATGTGTAAAACTTTCTACATTATTTCCCTGTGTTGATTCCAGTAGTGAAAGTCCAGATGCCATGGTTTAGACCACTGCAAAAGTGCCAAAGCATTAAAAAAAAAAAAGCATGGACTAAAGTACACTGAAATAGAAATATCTTGCCTCATCTTTGAAGTAGTGTTAACCAGCTGACATGGGGTGTCTACATGAAGATTGTGAACCAACTAGAGAGCTGGAAATAGGCCATCCTTTAGGTGAATTCAATCTCTCTGACAAAGTAGATTTGTATTGTAGCTGTTCATAGTATTTGCAATTCATTATGCAGGACAGTGCAAATTGTAAAGCACATCTTATACAATCATGCTGTAATCAAAATTCACTTCCATGGACAATCCAAGCATTTCAGTTAAGAATACACTTTTTGGAGTCTTCTTGATAGTAAATTCTCAGCATTAAATTACCACAGCAAGCTTTCATAAAATGGTGCTGATTATGTCTGTATCTTAATTTAATTACTATTAATAGGAAGGGTTTTTTGCCATTTTCTCACCTGTGATACCAATAATTTCAAACTGTTTTACATTTTACTTTGTACTTTATAACTTGGAAAGGCTAGCAGGATTAAGTAGTCCATCTAACAAGGAAATAGGTGTACTCTTCATTTCTGTATTCCAGAGCCATTAAAAAGGCATTAATATAAATCGTTAAAAAAAGGACGATACCAATGAATGTAAAATAATGTAAGAAACATTAATGATTTGGTATTATGATACTATACCGATTTTTACAATGAAATATTTCAATGAAATAATTTATAAGACTCAACTGTCTTGTACTGCAAGATCATGCACCAAACCACTTTTGTAAATGGGTATATTATGATTATACACAACCCTCATATTCATTTCAAGAGTATTCCTTCACTGGGTTAGTCTCAGACAGGTACTCAAAGCAATATTTTTTTTCCCTTACTGCGTTCTCAGTCTAATACATTTGCTGGGTTGTAGCCAGTTTTATTTTTTATGTTCAACACCAGTTATAACAGTTTGATTTGATATTCAACCCACACATTCCCAATGGGACTGCATTGTTGGTTAATATTAATGTTCCCTTAAAATTAAGCAACACCCATAAATCTTCACATTTATTCAGCGCAAAAGCCAGCCTTCCAAAAGATAGGTTATGCTGATTTGATGCTACATCTTTTTGTCCTTAGGGTTTGGAGGCTGAACCTTAGAGCTGCCAGACACATTAGGGAAATCTGATCTTGCTGCTTAAGGCTGTGAGCCACAGGAATGCTCATCACCCAAGCAGGCAGGAATTCACCTACACAGGTCAGCTGGTAGGAGCCCACGTGAATGAGAACACTGATCATCAATGTCACCCTAGAGATGTGAGAGTCTTCCTTACTGACAGAAATAGATTCCACTAACACAAGAGCATAGTCTACTGATAGGACAACTGAGGTTTGTAATGTGTCATGGGAACCGCAGAGCAAGTTTAAACAAAATACAGTGGTGTCTGATTATTTGATAAAATAACTACTGAAATAAGCCACAAAGATGTCACACGCTCTAATTGTCAGAATAAATTTGAAAAAAATTACATTGATTCACGAGTTATACATGCTTTTAAGAAAGTTCAAATGGAAAGTTTTTACCTCATATAGCAGTTTGTAAAAATGATAGGTGAGTATAACAAGTGCAAAGGGTTAATGCCAGCTGATCCATGGCTTGATTGTATTATGACTTAAGTTCAAATAACATTTTAAACTGATCAGATCAGTTTCAAGATCTACTTTCACAGCAGATAAATAGAAAGAGATTGGAATCAGGGATGATACACCTAAGCAGGACCTTTCTTCTGACATTATTCTGGGTGGTTTTTTTTAGGTACATGCAACACAACTATGAAAAAAGAGACAACAGATTTTGTTTTCCCTTCTGAGATTCACAGTGACAAGGAATTCTCCCAGTGGCCACTAGTAATAAATAAATGTGGGGAGACCTAGAAGACATAGTTATACAAATGTTAGCATCTCCTCAGCCAACATCAGTCTGACCAAGGAATCAACACTGAAAGCTGCTGAGAGTTCAGTGATATACAGTCACAACCTGTATATTTCTCACCATCCAACACTGTCTCCAGATGTGCAGCATATCCAGAGAAAGAGGCGAAATTAAGACAGTTCATCAACAAACAGATGATACTCCCTTAGATATTCTGTGGTTAAGGTGTCGTGGTTTGACCCCAGACACCAACCAAGCCCCACACAGCTGCTCTCTCACTCTCCAATCGACTGGATGGGGGAGAGAATCAGAAAAGCAAAGAGAGAAAACTTGTAGGTTGAGATAAAGACAGGTCAATGGGTAAAACAAAAGCCACACACACAAGAAGAGTTAAACAAGGAATTAATTCATTGCTTCCCATGGCCAGGCAGGTGTTTAACCATCTCCAGGAGACCCTGGCCCCATCACTTATAATGGTTACTTGGGAAGCCAAATGCCATCACTCCAAATGTTCCCCCTCTTCCTCCGGCTTCTTCCCACTTTATATACTGAGCATCATGTCATATGGTCTGGAATAAGCCTTTGGTCCACTGGGGTCATCTGTGCTAGCTGGTCTCCTCCAGTTTCCCATGCATCCTCAGTCCCCTTGGCAGCATGGCAGTACAAAAGGCAGAAAAGGCCTTGGCTCTGTGCAAGCGCTCCTAAGCAATAACAAAAACATCTCTATAACACCAACAGTGTTTCCAACACAAATCCAAAATACAGCCCTGTACCAGTCACTGTCAAGAAAATCAACTCTACCCCAGCCAAAACCAGCACATAAGGTCACAGGCACAAAGAAGTTTATGCCATTATTATTTTACCTACCTGTCTCATATGAAAACAACTACATCGAAGTTTGGTTTCTAGTTGTCCTGCAGCTGTACATACCAGCCAATTGCTTCTAAGAGTGTCGTGTTTCACTTAAGAAGGCCATAGATTAAACCAGAGATAACACACAGATATTATAAATCCCATATATTCTGATGAAGTATCTCCTAAAAAAAAAAAAAAAAAGAAAGAAAAAAATCATACCAAAGTACCAAAGGACTCTAAGGAGCTTAAAGAAGATCTCACCTATGTCTGCCAAATTTCTGGATGAAATATTTAGTCAAATCAGTGAACAAGAACATAGAAAACTCAAGTGTAGACGAGGACTGCAATACTAAAAGGCAGTATTCTGCCTTCCACCTTCCAAGATGAGCATTTTCTCTGCTTTATGTAGTGCCATCTGTACAGAATATGGAACAATTCCAAAACTTGAGATCTAATGCCCAAAAGGCAGGTAGAAATTTGAATTGTAGAACAGAGTTAATTGTTAGGTTAATTCTTTGGAGAACTCATGTTCAAAAATGTACATCAGAGCATCCAATGGGGATCTGCACATTTAATAAATCCATCTATTCACACTCACAAGACCTGCAAAGACGAAACATCTAGTGACCAATCTTGAACCCAGCTATCTTGTTAGCAGACTCTGCTTGCTTGTCATGTGCATTATTAGAACGTAGTTTTATTTAGTAGGGAATCTTTTAAACATTGACCAGTTTTGGCTTAGCTATCTATTTGAATTGCAATAACAGTAATTTTAAAATGGAAATACCTGACAACACAATGATCAGGTAAGCAGGTTGCTGGAAATGTGTGAACAATTTTAAGCTACTATTGTTCAGAATGTGCTAAGAGTTATTGGCCATTTACAGTACTATCTTTGTCAGGTATTTTATGCTGTAATTTCTTTCTCCCAAATCACTTCTTTCAATTAATTGCTACTGTTATGGAGCTTTTTTCCCTTGACCTCACTGCTTTTACAATAAAATTTTCTCACAGTGATGGATACAAATTGCACTATGGGAATATTACTGGTACAAAAACTGGTCACTAACTTCTATTATCCTAACAACATGAATATATGCAACTGTACCAGATCACAACACATGTGCTCTGTAGAAGCCAGGATGAAAATCCACGTGTTGTTCCACTGGCTCACATGACTTGCACTGATGTAAATCAGCGAGGGTTTCAACTTCATTGGGTTCTTTTATGGCAGTCTCCTGTATTTATTCAAAGCAATAGTGTAGTTTCTCACTCTGAAATTAACATTAAAAAATGATTTTATTGCAACATCATTAAAAAAAGATACTGTTGTAAGTCATCTGAAAAAGCTCAGAAAATTCATCTTTTGGATTCTTCAGAGTTTATATTTAATTCATAGTCTTAGGACTACAAAGGGCATTTCCATTGCCTTAGGGACATACATAAACTGTCTACATCAGAATTCCCTTCAATTAGAGTTTTCTTCTACTAAGGAGTTACCATTGGAGTTTCACTCAAATAGTGACTTTTCAAGAGAAAACTGGGTGCAGTCTCTTGGAATTGACCGTGTTTGTGCTCTCTAGACTAGTATAATTTCCCCTAGGTATAGAACAAGCAACAGCTAAACCTCAGTATCCTCTTTCCTGGGCAATTTTATGTCCACCTCTCTGTATCATCACAGCTAAACACAAGTACCCGCATACCTCTGTGTGGATATCACCCTGCTCAGTTCCTAACAAAGCACCCAGGTCTCAGTATGTTTAGCCAAGAGTGGCAGCCTTATTTCCCCACCCTGCGTGTGTGTGCACATAAACTGGGTTTGCCTCAAAGACATCATCTCTTTCAGAGGTGCCTTTTCAAAGTCGAGCTGCTGGCTGGCAGTCAAATGTGTTACTTACTTCATATTCTATAGGAATCACACAATACCTACAGTTTTACAATCACATACACACACACACAAAGAATGGTGCTGCCCAGAAGCAAATAAGTAACGGGTGAAGAATTCTTAGTGGCTTTGTTAGGAAAGGGCCACAATAGCTGATTTATTTTAATGTTGTTATGTTATTATTGAAAGAAAGTAGTAGCTTCACTCATTCCCATCTTTGTCATATTTACTGCTCACACAAAAGTTGCACAAAAAGCCACGAGTTACAACTTCTACCAGTTAATAATTTTCAACTGATTTTGTTTTTTAAAAATAATACTGATCTGAGAATTTGAAGGAAAAAAATTGAAGGAAAATAAAACATTTACTCAAGCAGTACAAGCTTGCCGATAGTGTTAGCTGGTAGGGCACAGCAATATCCACTAGCTTTTATGTCTGCTTTGCTAAATGGACTTTGTGATAATACAATTCTCCTCTGAGCAATTACTAAAAGAGGAACTGAGTGCTCCTTTTTTAAGACTTACCTTTCTGAATGAAATATTGTTCATAATACTAATGGTCCTCCTATTATACAAATATGAATTTATATTTTTTAGGGCAAGCTTAAAAACTGATTTTTTATGTGCATATTAGCCAAAAACCCTAACAACAGAACCTGTCTCTAAGGCAAATCACTGCAGCAACCTGAACCAAGTTTTCTGCAAATTCTCATTGCAGTTACTATTAGCAACACAGCAAATAATTTCAGTGGCATACTCAGTAGCAGTGTATTCAAAAACAGGCTAGAGATGTGTGTTTGCTGGCTTGCTACAAAATGAAAGGGGAAATATGACTGATAAATTTTCATTCAGTTTAGTTAAAAGAGACATTTTTGCAAGTTTTTTTTTAGCCTATTCCTCCACTGAGCTGCATCTCTTTTCAAATTTCCAGTTCATTCACCACAAACCTTATAATACACATTGTTCAATTAGCATAATGTTAATGGCACCTGATGTTATATGATCCTACCATGCAAACCACTACTGTTAAATAAAACAGGCCCATCTGGCCCTGCTTGTCCATTATACCAAACTGCCAGGTCATTCTTTAATTTATTTACTGTTTTACCTACAACACGCATTCCTTACAGAGGCGGGTAATGCTCAGCAGTACGGTGTGGGCTAGTCTGTATCACCTGGACACAAAGCCTGATGTTATCCCTTGGACATCTTACAGTAGTAAAGGCACAGCCATATTGGCTGTGAGTCTCTAACTTCAGTGAAGATATATTTAATTTTTACAGGCCTGAGCTTGCAAGGAGGACCAATGATGCTAACATAATACCTCCTAAGTATTGCCTAAGTCCACTATGTAGGTGCTCTTAAGGACTTTGGCTGATTCAGTCGAGTCAATCACCTTAAGAAAAAGGAGATATCACAAAGAGGAGTAACTTTGTAGGAAATTTGGGCTAGGAAAATTATCAGCTACGTTCTAGAAAGTTTATATTTGAGAGTACTGGGAAAATTTATCATTACACTTGCAAGAGTTAGAGTAAATCTAGATGTTAATATTAGCTGAATGGACAGAGAGGAAAAGACTTTTTAGAAATATTACACAGAAATAACCTGCAAATTTCTTCTATCATTCTGGTCATGCATGTAGTGGCAGGCTAGACAGTGGTATTTCCCTGCTATTCCCTGTTACTTCAGCAGTGACATTCCCTTATTAAAGAACTGGAAGGCGTTTTTCGCTGTGTTGAGCTTGGGCAAGCAGGCAGACATACACAATGAGATGTGAGAAAGACAAGCGGGGGTTTGAGAGGAGGCAGGGAAAAACAAATTAAACAGGGTAGGATCTGTGAACTGTCAAGGCTAAAAGAGAAGCTGTGTGAGTTTGTGGGTTCTGGTGCTTATAGAGCAGATGGAGGTATGCAAATCAAAGAGAAACCCCTGAAAAACCCCAAAAGCTGATGGTTCAGGAAGGCCCATCAAGGAATGGAATGGGTCATGAAACAATTTGTTCATCCTGGAAGCCATCCAGGAGAGCAAACAGAGGAAGGAGGACAAAATTTGAAAATATTTCTGATCTGGACTGCATCAGGATAAGTGAGAGTCAGGAAGGAAATAGACCACTGCTTTTGTCATCTGGGTGGAAAAGAGTTTTGGTGAAAGAAGTATCTGTCAGGGCCTTAAGTACACTAAAAAGTCTTAATGGTCCTGACCATCTTAACCTGGTACAAGGCTTAAACTCTGGCCCTGACCATTCTCTACCCCTGCCTGGCCCAGAGGTTCCCTGTAGGTTCATGGCTGGGCATCCAGACCTGAAGTACTCTGCAGGCAAGCTAGTCTCCAGTCTTGTCTTCTGCTGTTCCTGACTGAATATACTGGACAGCCTCAAGTCCTGACTTTTTACCTCACCTTGACTGAAGAAGTGACATGCATCACTTGCTCTCGTTTGACTTTTAAATATAACTAACAATGAGAGGCTAATTCTGCTTTTCTGTTGTAGCGTGGGACATGTATCCTGAATATGCATTACTTCTGGTGCAGTCACCCACAAACAGAACCAAGGTGCATTCAATTAAAAAAAAAACCTACAAATGTAAAACAAACAAATAAACAAAAAACCAAACCAAACAAAAAAACCCCTATGATTGGCTTTGCCCAAAATGATTGAGATATCTAACACATAAGAGCACAAAGCCATTGGTTTTTACTACATTTAATGTTCTGATGGCTTAGAAATAGAACTTTTTTTTTTAGTTTCACTAAAAATTTCTGAAATTTTTGAATTCAGATTCATTTGTTTATTTGAGATCACCTTGGCCTTACTACTTGTTTTTTACAATAAACAGTGAGGTGCAGTTAACAAGATTCTGTGATAGGTATTGATAAGGCTGCCTATGCTGTCAATGACAAATCTATCTGGGACGGTTTATTCTAGTGGAAAAATGCTTAACACTTTACAGCAAGGATCTGTACTGATCTCTATTACTCAGCTGCTAAATGCACTATAAACATAACCTGAAGTACTGAATAAAGTGATCTTATGAAAAGAAATGGCAGAAGTCCACCTGTGTTATGAAAGTACCCTTTGTAAATAAATTAAAAACAAAAAAAAAGTTTTAAGTTCAAGAAGTAATGACAGTTAAAAATTATTTCTAAGAATTTTCAGAGAAATAATAGAAAAATATTGTCAACAACATGTGTATACTTTGCAGCAGAGTCTGAGAATAAGAGCACCGGAACAGCAAATTTCCATTTCCTCATTATTTTACCATGTTTAGGAAAATTTAATCTGAAAGTACTTTTTGTTCATTTTTATCAGGTAGGAGAATGAAATATTTCAGTTAAGCTTTCATCCAATTTTATAGTCACCAAAAAAAGATACTTGCCAGGTATAAAATTTGAATCAGTATTAAACTACAATTACTACAACAAGATTTTGAAAGCTGGTACTTAAAGCATAAATCTATAGATATGTCTGCAAGTTTTTCAAAACTGGTCATACGTTGTGATCTGTGACTCATTACACAAGCAACCCAGGACCAGACCCAGGAGCAAAATTAAGTTATTTGGTCATATGTGTGTTTCTTGAGATCATCATCTGAACTCCTTTGAACAGTGGAGACTGACAAATATCTAACACATCTGGGTCCTTGCCTTTGAGAGATATTAACCCAAGTCTATTAGAACCCTCTGTACAGCTGCATTTAAACAACTTGAATCTTATCTGTAAAATTCTAAACTAAAGTAGGGTTATTCTTCTAAGCTCAGCTTCTATAAGGACCTAGATGAAGCTAAAAAGTAGTCTCACGGATTTGTTAGAACATTAAGGCTTTCCTTTACAAAAAGAGGTAGTATGGAACTGTGCAGAGCTGAAAGAGATAGATTACTCTATTCATGTAGAACTCAAATGCAAAACGCCCAATTTACACATCCCATCAGAAAGGTCATCATCTATTTCAGCAAAACTCAGATGTAAAGAAGAACTGAGGTGCAGGGAATCTAAGTTACTATTTTTTACAAGTGGTAATTTTAAATTCAAGGAAGACATGAAGAATACTCTTACCTTGATAGTTCAATTCAAACCAGAAATCATATTGTGAATTCTAGGACTGAGTGCTCAGAATTTATGCTTTTTCAGCAGCAGTGATTTTTGTAAATGGTCATAATAGTATAAGTGCATAAAATGGGAATTGGTGACCACGCACTGTTGAATAATAAGGACCAAGTATCCTTGCTTGGTTATCAAGGCACAGGCAGGGCATGTGACAGTTCTTTCAGAGACAGACATAGTTGTGTCAATGTTATGCTCCTAAAACAAGTGCTCAGAGATTTACAGCCTGAATTAATTTGAGAGTGATCCTGCCTCAGAGTATACAAAGCTGACCACTGTGCTGAATACCCCAACATAAATACTAACCCAGGATCCCACAAGCTATACTACATGTCAGTGAGCTTGCAGATAAAGTTTAAGTTGTTGACTTTGACTACCACAGCCATAAATTAGTTGAGGACCTCACAGAGACCATGTTCACCAGTTCAGATAAATAAACTGCCAACATCCTGTTTGAAAAGCAGTCTTTGAACTGACCTTATTTTCAAATAAGAAACATTAACCCTTGACTGAGCCATGAAAGAGCAAAGCCTGCTGCTCCTCAGAGTCCTTATAAGTCTCATTTCACACTAGACTGCATCTAAGGGGCTCCTTTCAGCTTGGAGTTATTTTAGTTGATCCCTAGTTCCTTAATGATTTTTTAAGCACACAGTGGTAAGGCAGCTGCTTTTGTAAATCCTTATGTACTATTGCAAAACTCCTCCATGCTCTTCATCACTATTCACCTATGCATGAAACAAAAGCCTTAAGTCTTGTGATTTTCTGTAATAAGGCAATAGCTACCTGTGTAGTCCAGGGGCAGACACAGGCTAATAATACTACCCTGCCATAATTTTTATCATGGCAGCATTGTCAAAATAAGCAAAGCAATCCCCAGCAGATGCTACTTGAGAGTTTCAACTGCCCAAGTGACAATTTAATGTTTCACTGTATTTCTCTGGAAGCAGCTCTTGACTCAGACAAGAATAACTTTCATCCTCAAAATCACCTCCTTTGAAAATACTCGTGTAAAAAAAAATCACTGGCAAAGCCTACATTTTCAAGAATTAAAGCATTAAAAATCTGCACACAACATGTCTGCATAGGCAATGTACCTTTGCCTGAAGTGTTTTGCTACCCACTAAGGTATAATTAAAGTGGCTATGATTGCTCCAAACCTACAAATTAGTCAACATAAACTGGTTAAACACCAATTTAATGTTAGATAAAGCAACCGATTGTGAGTTTTTTTATTTTCCTTCTATCCTAATCCCTAAACAACTTTGCCCTAATTCCACTAACACTTTCTCATTTTTCCTTCTTCAAATTTTACAATAGTTGAAGTCATGTAAAGAAACCACATACTATTATTGGCAAATACTATGACTATGAATTTACCCTGGGGAAAAATATGCCAAAGTAGTCCTCCTTTAAAAAAAAAAAACAAATCTTGCACCTCATATGTTTCCTTTAAAGCCATTATTTATGCACCAAAAAGTGTACCAAACCTAGAAGCAGGAAATTCAAAGAGTCATAGAATTGTCAAGTTTGGAAAACACCTTTAAGATCTTTGAGTCCAACCACTAATACAGCACCACCATGTTAATCACTAAACCATGTTCCCCAGTGCCACATCCACACATTTTTCGAACACTTCCAGGGATGGTGACTCCACCGATTCCCTGAACAGCCTGTTCCAATGCCTGACCACCATTTCAGTCAAGAATTTTTTCTAAGAACCAATCTATACCTCCCCTGGTCCAATTTAAAGCCATTTCCTCTTGTCCTGTCACTTGTTACCTGGGAGAAGTGACCAAACTCCCACACGCACTACAACCTTCTTTCAAGTAGT
This sequence comes from Grallaria varia, assembly GCA_013396735.1. NCBI lineage: Eukaryota > Metazoa > Chordata > Aves > Passeriformes > Formicariidae > Grallaria > Grallaria varia. The sequence continues at coordinate 28,347 of VWZG01002133.1, forward strand.
TGTAGAGAGCTGTACGATCTTCCTTCTTGAGCCTACATTTCTCACTTCCATAGGACTTGTGCCCTAGACCCTTGACCAGCTCCACTGCCCCTTTCTGGACATGTTCCAGCACCTCAATGTCTTTCTTGCGGTGAGGGGCCCAGAACTGGACACAGTATTCAAGGTGCAGCCTCACCAGTGTCGAGGTACAGGGTTACAGTCACTGCCATGGTCCTGCTGGCCACGCTGTGTCTGATACAGGCCAAGATGCCATTTGCCTTCTTGGCCACCTGGGCACACTGATGGCTCATGTTCAGCCGGCTGTTGACCAGCACTCCCAGGTCCTTGTCTGTTGGGCAGCTTTCCAGTCACTTGTCCCCCGGCCTATAGCGCTGCATGGGGTTGTTGTTACTGAACCACAGGACCAGGTACCTTGCCTTGTTGAACCTCACACAGTAGGCTCAGCACGTCAATCCAGTCTGTCCAGATCCTTCTGCAGAGCCTTCCTACCCTCCAGCAGACCAACACTCCCACCCAACTTGGTATTGTTTGCAAACTTGCTGAGGCTGCACTTGATCCTCTTGTCCAGGTCATCAGTAAAGACCCCAAACAAAGCTGGCCCAAATGCAAGTATGAAGAGAGAAAACAAAAACTTTAGAACTACTTCCCTTCAATGCATTACATCTGAGCAGTGAATCAACTTTGCTTTAATCCTGCCATCCCAAGACACAGTATTTGGCCTCTAAAGGATCTGAGGAATTTTGTCAGCTCTCTGGGATATACAAAGTGCCTTACGGACAGGGAAGGGCTAGCAAGGGCTTTGAAGGAGAATGGTCATTACAATTAAAGGTTTTTCCCATGATGGGTCTGTGCTTGTTGTGAGAACCCGAAGGGATCTCCCACCCCTCCCCAACAGACCCTATGTGTAATCTCAGAGGAACACTCATAAAGCAGATCAGAAAAGAATTGTTATGGATAAAACAATCTCTGAAGAAAGCACACTCCAGATCCCATATGTAGTGACTATGCCGAGGGGATCCTCGAAAAGATTATTCTAACAAATAGGTCATGTTTCAGCTGATGTACGTGAAGACCTAGCAAGGTCCCCGATTAGTCCAATAAAGAGAAAACACAAACCTAAGTCCTGTTTCATGTCAGCCAAGTGATGCATTATTCCCAAAGGAGAGTTAATATGGTTTCTATCAATATTTCTGTCGTTTCTACTTAAATAAGAAGCTGCTCTTTCTGAGCCGAGGCATTGTGTTCTTACTCCTGTTCCTCTTTATTGTTCTTGGTGGCTTTTGAATAATTGTTCTCTTTGTGAAATATAATTATTTGTCAAAAGAGGTGCTATATTCTGTAATTAACAACACACACTCCAACCGGGAAAAGGAAAGAAAGCAACAATTTTGTGTGAAGAAGAAAAAAGTCTTAGTTCACAATGCTATAAAACATAGTCATTCTCCCAATGCAGAGTCAAATAAGAAATAACAATGAAATACAAATTTTTCTAAGATGTAACATCTGTTTTGTGTGTATAATCCATAAAAGATTTCCAAATGCCCTTAAAGGAGTCCTAAATCTTCTACAGATTTGAAGTCTCCATAAATCTCCTGTTTTGTAATCTATATGAGATCTTCCTATAATGGACTGCACGCAGTAAGAATTTCCATACTTCTTAGGATTGGACAGGAGGAGGTAAAAGAAGTCAGAGGAAAGGGGAAATTGCAAAATAGAAAGGGAAGAAAATTAATTTTTATATGTTTTTCTTTTAACTAAAAAAAACCACAAACAACAAAACAAAACAAGCAAAAAAATGGGTAGATGCACCACAATGGCTTTCAATGTATTTATATGATTTTCCCAAGAGAGTCAACCATTGTTCTAGTATTTTATGTAAAAGTTTCCCTCTGTGCTAGAAGATATGAACCACAACAACAATCAGCCATGTTGGCTTATATCATCTGAAGCAACTATTAATGGACCTACTAACAGTGGATCTTGACTATTGTTTCTCCTGGTTTTGCTGCCTGACCCTGGCATTGCACTTTGAGGAGTGAATTTACTCAATGCAAGGTAAATGCAAACTACTACCCCATTTGAATGTTGGAATGTCACACCAAATTTTCAAGAGAAAGGCAGTACGGTATGAGAAAATATTTCAAGATCAGAATCCGTTTAATTATTTATCTCAGAACTCTCTATGCCTTCAAGCAGGTTGGTTTTTTTCTGTCTGAATAAGGCTAAACAACATGCTATCATAAAAAGAGAAATGTATTATTAAAGCTCCTGTTACTTGAATTAGACTTAAATGAGCTCTCAGCTATTGACTTTTATTAGTGATTTAGTGAGTGTCCTCCAAACTACAATGCTAACTATAGGTTTATCAAACCTACAACACTGTTTAGACTGAGGGAAGTTCACTTGTGCAAAGATCTGCTTCTGACAGGTTTGTAATCAGGATTTGGGTAACAAACCATTAAGTATCTTTTGGGGGAAAAAAAGGCAGCTAATAAAGAAGAATCAGAAACAACAAGGATCTTTCAAGTGATGCCATTTGTTTACTAATAATATTTAAAAAAAAAAAAGCCCCCACCCCCAATTCTAAGTCTCTTGCCTGCTAATGAGGTTAACTGCATAATAGGCAGGTCTTTGGAGTCTAGAAGAAGGAATACACGCACCAAGCAGCAGAGCACTGACTTGAATTTCAACTTCTTTTTATGGTGTTTCTATGGGGGAAATTATTACTGGATACACACTGGTAGATGCCTTAGCTCTGGCCCTTTCTAATACCTAAGGCACAATCCAGAAGGAAAACCTTGTAGATAGTGGCAGTACAGCATGGAAACAGCTCTCCATAAGGCTTCATTCCTCACTAACAGAAGGCCTCTCCAGATGTGTTGCTAATGGGATGACATCATATGCCTTTCTGGAAGAAGCTTCTAATGAGGGTCAATTATGCCTCACACAACAAGAAAAGTGAACCTCAGGTCTTTACCTCGTCTTTGCAGTTTCAGATATCCATTCGGTCCCACCAGCCTAGATATGAAATAATAGTAGCTAAAAACATTTCTATTAAAATAACCAAATGAAATATTAGAACATGACTCTTACTCCTCTACAATGTAACAAACAGTAAGGAGTCATTATTCTACTGGCAGTGGAGGCATTGCTTAGATTTTCCATCACTGTGTTTATGTAAGGAGTGCAAAATCATAGCCAGAACTTTGGAAAGCTTTTTGTTTCATTCATGAGAAGGGAACATGCTGGTCAGTTTCTGTAAGTGAGTAGTAATTTATATGAAGTTGAATTTCTAGGACTGCCATTTAGGCATTTTTTCTCTCTACACAAACTTTGCTGTGGTGACGGATTATCTCTATTTGGGGACTACACAGCATCGATTTCATGCATCTTGCTTTCACCTTAGTTTTGTTGCCAAATGGTAAAGGCCACATACCAAGAAAACCATGGGAAAGTCTTAGTGTCACTGTGAAATGTCTCTCCATTGCAGTCTTGCATTTTGATGGAGGATATGTGAAGCACTCCCAATTTTCTCTCATTTTTTTAGGCCCTGCATGGATAGAAGCCTCATACTATTCATGAATTAAGCCTTGAAAAATGAGCAATGTGTGCATTTTGGTATCACACCCTATGTATTCCTTTCAGACACATACCTTTTTGTCTGGCTAGTTTTAGCTCTCCACCCAAAAAGTCTGCTGTTGCCAAGATCATAGAAATTACAGGTCTGTAACAGTATATTTCAACTTAACTGATCAGAAAACAAGAACAACTTTTGTGGGTCTGGCAAAAAATTTCACTTTAAATCATTAAAAAGCAGCCTTATGAAAGCTTGACAGAAAACCATGCCAGAGCATTTGAAATTTGCTCTTCACTTGGTGGTTTTTTAATAAACTGCAACTTTTTCATTATCAAAGCTTTTTGTGTAAAATTATGCTAAACGAAAAGAGTTTTGCATTTTCACCCTTTAAACTAAGAAAATGGAATAATCTAGCATTTTGAAAGGTATTTATCTTCATTTAAAGTTAATCAGTTCAAATATATTCAACTAAAACACTCCAAAGAGTCTTTGTATTGCAATTATCAGTGGTAGAGATCTAAGAGTGAGACAAAACTTCCTCTCTGTGAAGTTTATTGATACAGGCTCCGCACTAGTCTTACTAGTGCTTCATGGCTTCAAGCTTAGAGGTGATTTACATTTCTGTCTTCCAGAACCTGGGCCGAATTTGCTTGTGTTTGCCCAAAAAAACAGCATGTAAACCCAGTTCCTTGTGTCTCCAGAAATGTTCTGCACAACAGGAGGGTACACTGAGGTACTACCAAGCGCTCAGAAAACACGGAGTGGGGATGGTGATGGGAGACCTCAAAATATGAAATGAAACCAAGGGAAATGGAATCATTCCATTAAGTCCAATTTGTACCTCCCATATTAATGTCACTTTAGCTGTCAAATTCTTCTATACAGAGCCTTTAGCTGTGAGTGCAGCAGGGTGGCTGTCATTTGCTTCCCAGCACTTCAGCATAGCCTGTTTTCCCCCCTCGCCCAGTAATTTTTTAGTCCAGAAATGCCCAAGACCCATGAAAGGCAGCAAATGTTCTGCCCCCATCAGGGTCTATGGAGCTTTGGGCTGCCCAGCAGCCTCTCATTCACACGTCAGTAACTAAGGCTGCCAGTCAACAAACAGTCTGTGAAATGCTCCGAGGTCCTGTGGCTCCCACTCGCTCCAGTTACTTGCAGGAAGGAGTGCCAGAAATAACATTTCAGCTAGCAAAAAGAAATTTTTCAGCTCAAAGATTTACAAAATCCAAATGCTTCAGGACTACTCACTTTCTTTTCTGCCTCTGTGGAGATAAATTTCTTTTCCCCAAAAGAAGTCATAGCCTGTGTCACACTCACTGGTACTGTGACATTCTTTTCAGCCATTTCATTTTATTTAAGGCAATTAATCAACTTGCTCACTTTGAATTAAAACAAAACAAAACAAAAAAACAACAAAAACCCAAAACAAACAAACAAACAAAAAAATCAAACCCCAAAACCAACCTATAAAGCAACCTGAGAAACAGTACAAAACCTGTTCAGATTCAGACATTTTGTGACTTCTAATGCAAACCTTGTACTCCTCATCTAAGAAACCTTCCTATTCCTTCCAGGCAATCACAGTAACAACTGTGATCCTTGGTATCTGAAAAGAGTGTTGCAAAGAGATATATGATTTCAACTGGCTTTTCACCCAGAAGGCCCATAGAAGTCAGCAGGCTGACAAAGAAGTGATTTCCTCTGTAAAAAAAAGGTCTCCTTGTATCATCTCTTGTGTTGCTGACTTCATGCTGGACACCGTAGATTTAGGGAAGTGTCAATGGTCCTTGTAGCTTTTCCAAGAACAAAAGGCATAAAAAAATGGGTTTAATGCATCCTTTCCCCCACATCTATTTGTACATTGAAGCCGATTTTCCATAATTCTTGGAATATTGGGAAACTTCCAGATGGCTGAAGGGAAAAATTATGCTGTGACAATATCTTGAAAGGATTAATGAAACCCAAGCCCACAATAAGGCTGTCAGCATGACTGCAGTTCATGGTAAAATGAAACAGAAATAGAGAGAGAACTTGATTAATACCAAATTAAAAGAGAATAATGCAATTAATGCCAATTGCCCTGGATTTATGGAAAATAGTCTTAGTCAGAGAAAATTTCTTATCTTTTTTGATGAGGTTACAAATCTGATTCATGCAAGTAATAGTCATAATGTAATATACTTAGATTTCTGTAAGGCATTTGACTTAGTACCACATAATATTTTGATCAGGAAACTCAAATGATGTAAAATCAATATAGCAGACACAATATTAAATGAATTAAGGCTTGTCTAACTGATAGGTTTCAAAATGTAATTGTAAACAGGCACTCACTTCCATATGGGATTGTTGCTGATGGAGCCCTGCACAGACTGCATTTTGGACCTTTCAGGAACCTGGTAGGGGGGAAAAATTAAAACAATTAAAAATCATTGCTGATAGGATTTGCAGGTGACACCAAGATTGGTGGGCTTAGAAATAATGAAGAAGAAAGGTCAGAGACACTGAGGAACCTGAATTCACTAGTAAAACAGATGGAAGTAAAGGATTTATGCTATAGTACAGCATACATATAAAGATCTAAAATCAAAGATAGTAAGCTTTATAGATTTATGTCATTTTTACAGTGCTCCTTTCCAAGTGTTAAATTTCACATTTTAGTCACATTGGTTGCTCTAAGCCACATCCTAGTCTATACAAGTGAGAGGCATGCTTTCTGAAGATATCAGCTGACAGTAACACTCTTTGCATGACTTTATGTTGTCCAAATATAATTTGATTTTTACATAAACTTGTTTAACTTTTAATTTCCTTGGGGGCAGAGGGGGAAAAATACCTTTGCATGCAGAGACCTTGTTTGTTCAGAAGTAGGTATCAACATTCCAAGTAACTTTATGATAGAGCTGCCAGGTCCAAAACTACATTATTGAAAAAAATGCTGTAAGATGCACTGTTCTCAGCTAGCTGTGGGTTTTGCTGGAAAAAGAAAAGGATTCAGCTAAAATTAAAAGATTATTCACAATAAACATTCAGGAAACTGGCAGAAAATGATTAAGGTGAATAAGCTTCAACTCTAAGGAAAAAGTTGTCAAGATGTGAAACAATACAAAAGTTATGCTGCTTCCTAGTCCTGTTATGCATGTGACAAAACCAGGCAGTTACTTTTTAAACTCTTTGCTGCCAAACATGATGGACTTATTAGTGGAAGTGATCAGAAATTCCCTACAGGCCACCTCCAGAGAGTCATCCCCTTTCTGTAGTCTCTGGCAGGGCTAGAGAGAGGCTGCCAGACCCATCACCTCCTGGTTTGTACCCCATGTTTGCAGCATCCTGCCTGAGCAGCTGAGGGACAGCCAAGGTGCTGAAAGCTTGAGCAGCACTGACACTCCTGAATTTGTTTAAACCCCCTTGCAGAATAGAAATTATTTTGATGGACTGGGTATTTGTCTTTATTTTCTTCCTTCTTTCACCCCAAACTAAAATACTTTGTAGTTGAGTTTCATAAAACAACAGGAAATTGGAGTTTTCCACAACAAACTTAAATCCAAATTTTATCATTCTGGTACCACTTTACAGTGGACGAATGACTTTTTTGTAGCACAATAAAAGATATTCCATTGATTAGTTTCTAATGTTATCCAAGACTCCTGTCTTTATTCATGAGACTAATCCTGCTGTGATCACACAGTATTAGTGACAGTACTTCCTGAGCCAGACTCCAGTTTTATTTGAGCAGACTAAGAAGTTAAAACTGAATTATCATAATCCTATCCCTATTTTGTCCTTAATAAGCACAGATAAATTCCACAGTAAGGACAATAGCGTCCCACATTAATATGGCAGATTTCTTACTTTTTAAGGAGCAGGGGGGCTTGTTACACTGGAAATTACTCATAATCTGCAGCAGAGATCTTTTTTTAAAAAAGTCACATCCTACCACCAGAGGTAATTCAGATGTATTTTTCCATGATCATTGTCAGGATAGAGAAGAAGATATTTTCAACTCTTGCCTAGCATGCCATTTGGCACTTGCAAAATGTGGGACAGGGCGGAGAGTGGTATGATGAAGATCTTGGCAGCTCCTTCTGAGCCGAAACTTTCTGGAAAATCCCAAGACACGGATATATATATTTGGATTCTAGGAGACATACATTAACTATGCACTTCTGCAGCAAGAGTCACTGTGTTGGTATTCTAGGAGTTTTCAGGGTTTCTTGGTCAAGCCTCTCATTAAAGAAATTGGCCAAGCCTTATAATTTCAGGTTGCCAGCTAAACAGGAAAACAACATTGTGTGAGTTTACATTTGGGTTGTATTTTTAAAAGTTGTCCACAAATATTATAAGCAAAAGCCTGTTAGTTTTTTAAGGGAGGAACTGATTCTTGAATGCATTTTTTTCAGATTTAATTCTGTGACTTAAGAAAATGGAGGCATTTTGTTAGGATGTAGCTGAATGGTAGTCCCAGTACACCTTGGAGATATATCTTCTGAGTCTTGAACATTGGTGGTTTTGCCTTCTTCTCATCTGAAAGGGCCTTCAGTCCGGAATGGGACAAAGTGCTTAACAGTCTGAAACACAAAAATATAAATGTTCAAACAGATCTACTGCTTTTGTCCACCAGGTTTTCTTTGGCAAGGTTGGGAAAGTACTTTTCCTTTGAGATCATCTGTTGCTGTTTTGATTAATAGATACTTCCATATATAACTTAGTACTAACCTCTCCATCTTATAATTAGTATAATCCTTATAAATATGCAATTGGAATTGTCATGAAATATCCAGCAGTGTCATCACAGATGTTTTATTATCCTGAGGGTATAGGTTAAACTAGCTTTGCTGCTGAAAAAGAATATTCATGTAACTACTACCTAACATGTTACAGAACAAAATTTTAAAGAAAAATAAGTATTTTAAAATCAGATTCCAGAGACTCTCAGACTCTCAAAGTCAAGCTAATACCAAAGACCCTGTATTCTCTTCTCTGTATAAAAAGAACACAGCAATCAAGCCTAAAAGATTATATATGTTGAATATGCATGAAGAAAATGAGACTTTCACTATCCTAAGGGACAAAACCTAATCACACACCTCTGTTGAAAGCTCAGATGGTCTACTGGGAACCCCAGCTTTGCATACATAGCACTTGCAAGCCTCTGGAGTCGAAGTTGTGTCTAGAAGCCCTTAAATCCCTGTGGCATGTTCCCAAGAGCACATCCTCTGTCTTGCATATCTCCTGAGACCAAGGACTTAAAATGCAGTTGCATGTCCCACAGAAAAGTACCAACTTGTCAGATTCCTCTCAAATGCCAGAAATAGAGGCATTCCATCCTTGCATGTTAGCCCTTTAGTAGACATGTATGCATATATACATCTTTTATTTGCAAGAAATTGCGACACAGCTCCTTTTACTTAAAGGACAAATTATAAATTGTTATTGAAGGTTATAAATCTGCCAAAGATAAGATCCTACCCATCCAATGTGCAGCACTTCACACAGATGTGATCTGTCTCTGGAAATCTCTACAAGCAGCTGCCTCCCCCAGTGACTGGAGAGTGGTCCAAAACACCTCTGTTAGAGGCCTCAGTAGACACCAGAGAGTTAAGCACCTGTCAGGTGGGGTGAAACCATCCCTAATATCTGAAAACTGTGCCCTTCACTTATCTCATTCTTCCCTCTGGGTCTGTTTGTATTCAGTTTCGCTTCCACACCGCTGAGCTCCTGGAGCAGATACCTCTTCTTCAGCCCAAGCTGCTAAAAATGGGTCATTACCCTTTTTTATAACCTTCTGGTTCCTCTACGAGGCGACATCTTTTTCTATGCCGATCTCAAAAAAACCAGACCTTAGCTAGGTGACTTTGTTGCTTAAGAGACCTGCTGCCTATTGTACCAAATCTGAGTCACAGTAGCTGGCTCAGTGCTTAAAGCAATTATGCTTCAGTGATCCAGGAGTCACATCCATTCCTCTGCTCATGCCAACATGCAAGCAAAGACAGCAGAAAGGATAAAAGCCAACCGAACCAAAACAGACATGGAATCTTTCCAGTAACACAGACAGGACACTCACAAGTTATCCCCCCACTCTCCACAGCTTCCTTCTAAAAAATATTAAAAGCCCCACAAGCACTACTCAGATTTATTTCAACACAGAAAATTTAGGTTGTTTTTCCTCAGTTCTCTCTTCTCCAAACTCACTAGCTCCAAGCTGACAGGGCTCTCATCTTTGCAGTGCCTGAGTGCTGACACAGCTCCACTCAAGCCCCATCCCTCCTACAGACATCCTTGTGGCATAAGCAAGGGAAGGTAAGAGGCTTTTACAACAGTCCCTCGCGAATTCTTCACAGCTTCTGCAGACTCTTATGAATGCAACTGGTAAGGTACAGAGGAATAGAAAACACCTCCAACCACCAATTGGAAAGACTAAGTTACCAGCTTCCATGGTTGTACAGGCATCACCCACCATTCGCCCGACTCTCACATCTGTAAAGAGGGCTGTTTGTGCATCAAAGTCCTAAAAAAACCCCTGTAAAGCTAGGAATACAGTAGATGCATAGAAGAAACATGCATAAAGCTGGTAAAAGGGTTTAATAAATGTATGAGCAAAATCTTATTGAGATAGTGTTTTGCTGGGGAAGTGACAGTACACAGAGGGTGACTAGGGTGCTGTTAAATAATTTAGTTGTGTGTACTTGTTTCCAAATACAGCCTGCTATTTTTAATTACATTTTTAACACAATGCCTCTGCAGAAGTTTTCTAAGCCCAAGCCTGTCCAAGTTATTTTTATAGTCTGGCTAGAAACTTCTAAAAATAGAGCATTTTTTAATACAAAACCACAGGCTAAACTTTAATAACTGCTATAGTATGCTGGTGTGGTCTGACTAAATTATATACTGTGATGACTTAAAAATGGAAAACACAGAAGGGAAGAAGCAGGATCACAATTGACCTAAGCATGACACAAGTAGGGGTCCCAGCTTGAAATTCTTCAGGACTGTTTGTGTACACAGTGGAATTACATTTATCACATCTTTCTGCAACATCAGCTGTTTTTCTACACAATGCTAATCTGTGCCATTTAAGAAAAAGTTTAGCCTTAGCTACTCAGATCATTATAAAGATTCCTTGCTTTTCTTCACCACAGCCAGTCTTTCAGGACTATAAATAACATGGTCTGTCCTGCAATCACAAATAAGAACATGTCTAACAGCTAATGGATCAAAGCTGAGATCATGCTGTTTTACCTGGTGTTGTCCAGAGAAACTTTAAGTTTGACGAACAGAAGCAAGTACCATTTGCAAGGTTTCTCTNCCACAGATTTTCGTTTTACAGAGCAGTAACTGAACTTTTTATGACTTACCCAGATTCCATCAGCATTTCTAATGGCAGCAGAAATATTTCTGGATCAAGATAAGTTTCCCAAGAGGTTTGCAACATGAGATGAGTAATCTCTGGATGAAAATCAAGTACATAAATAAATACATCTTTTTAAAAAATTGCATTGTTCCCATTAGAATGAATTTGAGGCCAACATTTGAAAACTACTGAATACTGGGTGAACTTCCAAACCCATGTTATTCACATGAGCACAAGTAATTGTATTGATACTTGCAGAATATATGCTCAGAATGAACAAGACAAGGATTGTATGTGAATGAGTTGCTCATATTTGTTGTATCAAGACTGAGAAAAGAATCAGAATGGTATTTTCAAAAAATATAAACTGAATTATCACAGATTATTAGAAGGATAAATAATACCCTGCTTCTAGCAAGCTACTATAATTTCCTGCCTCAAACCATGAATCTGAATTATGTGACTGTAGACATACCCATGGTGTTATCGTAAAAAACCAAAATCCTCTCAGCTCAGTTTTAATTGCTTGTTAAATATCAGTTCTTTGGATAACATTGTCTGAAAACAAAGCTCCTACACGTTATTATTCTATGAAGTCTCCAAAATATTTCAAATCAGGTTTTCTAGTACTTGAACTGCTATAACACTGAAGAACGTTAAGCCAAATCAGAAAGAACAGTTATGTGACTTCTCAGTCCCAGCAGAAAGAAAGAAAACTATATCTATAAGTTATGGTGTGCTCTATGAAGCGACACAGAGTGAGTAAGAATAAGTTTTATGAACTTGAGCACATTTCTGCTTGTATCATAGAAAAAGCTCAATTCATCAATATGGTTAAGGTACAAAGTGAAAATAATAATTATTTCAATAAAAAAGTCTTAAGTCTCTTATGCTTAAATACATCAAGTATTTAGTTCCTTTTCTTTTTCCCTCCAGATTTTGTAGCAAAGGACCACAAAGTAAGGGTAAGTCTCAGACATAGAAATAAACTGTAAAGGCAGAACTTTATATTCATTCACATGTAGCACTGTCTAATTAAGCACTCCTAGCTCATGTCTTCATAAATAAGACTTCTACATTTTCAAAAGTGATCTCCAAAAGGGGTGGAAAGCAAGGTGACAGAATTGGCTGCCTGCTGTTCATGTCTAACATATGCTACAAATGATGGAACACCCAAACACATTGTCAGGTTTGTCCTCCAGTGTTTTCCAGGATGGTTTCTTTTGGGAATCACATTCTGAGAAATTTAGCTGTAGATCTGAAGGCCCATGAAAACCTAACTGCAACTGTAACATTCAGCATCTTCTGAGGCTGGAGCAGTAAGAGACCAAAAGATGCCCTGCCAAATCGGAAGGAGCTCTACAAGTAGGAAAGGAAAGGAAAGCATGGGATAGGAAAGCAAAGGCAAGTCAAAGGAGGACAAGAGGATAGGCTGCACAGATGCTACACCCATGTTCATTACCATGTCTATACACACACTTGGCAAAAAGGAGCTGGTGGAACCAACACTAGAGCTAAAACAGTAACGCACAGAAAAGGCAGACAAGGGAATGTGCTGTGGCTTCCCTTTGTGGTCTGAGATGCTGAGAGCATCTAAATTGCGTCTGCAGTCAATGTGCATCTTCCCTACCTTAAGCATGCTTCAACTCTGATTAAAGTGAAATGAAATTCATCTTTACATCAGGACTTTTAACTTTTGCCTAGAATGAAAAATCAGTTTAAGCATAAAGCTGTAAGCTACAGTTCCTCCGCAGTCCCTACTCCAGTCTAGTCTCATTCCAAACCTGACAACATGTCTCTAATCACACATATCATTTTAGAAACATTGCTATTCATGGTGAAACTAATGTAGGCAGGTAGGTGACCAAGGTTTTCAGCAGAACAGGCAATTCTCTCTACTGCTATAAATAGTCTTTCAATAGGACAGGTACATTACCTGTACATTTAGGATTTAAGCAAGATTGAAATTGTAGAGATCAAAGCTTTATGTTCAGTATTTGCAAAAAATCTCACAATGCTAGATATAGCTTGAATCTCTTTTATCTGTTAATAGAAACTTAATACTTATGTATAACTAATGTTAAATTGAATCAATGTTTCTGAATCTGTTCCAGCCAACAATGTTGAAGCTGTGCAGGGTGTGTTTCAATAGTCAGATCCTTTAGTATAATTGTCCAAGGATGAATGAGTGTTCTGAAGGTCTTCCTATCCCTTCAGGGGTTTTTAGTAGATCTTTTATTCAAGTCAAGTGGAATAGTAAATTCTTCTAAGAACCAGCATGGCACGCAGTTTGAATTATTCCCAGACCTACTCTGAGAACAATACTAACTAGACTGTAGAATTAAACCTACATCCAACCATTTAATTCCACAGATTATCCCTAGGAGGACAAGATTTTAAATGTGTGCATATGTGTGTGTGTGTATACATATAAATATATGTGTCTGTGTGTGTGTGTATGTATATATGTATGTATATATATACACATATGAAAAAAATACCTCTCAGATTCGTATACAGCTGCCCTCTCAGTATGATGGACGAGAGGAGGCAGGATCCATTCACCTGTAGATAGAATCACATTAATGCAACTGATTTCCACTTAGAGAACTGTATTTCTTATGCCTCTTTTGGTGTTTATTTTGGTAGTGACAAATCTTTCACAGATGCAATAGCTTGGGCTGATTGCACTAAAAAAAAAAACAACCCTGTTTGCAAACATTTTCATGAGAAATAATTGTGTCTGAACACCAGTAGCTGCTGTCACTTCTTATACATGTAAATGAGTATACATTCTTCTAGGTTTGTCTTAAGATATTTTTCAGGTAATCTTTATGCCACTATAGAGGAATAACAGGGTTTTGAAACTTCCCCAGAAAATGTTTAATATATCGGGGGAAATGTTTTCTACATGCAATGCTAGCATTTAAATTGTCCTGAGCTCAGAGGATGATAAAAAGATAGTGTATTATCTGGAGGATATTGCCCTCAGTTGCAAAAAGGAGAGGTTACAGGGGAAGCTCTGTTTTCGGATGCCATATACAAGACTATTAGAAGAACTCTGATTTCAAAAATCCTAATGTTCTAAACTTTCTGACTTTTTTTACATTTGTACTGTAGAGTTGCACTGAACTACAATAGCTGGGATATTCCTGTGTATAAGTGGTTTGCTTATTTTGGGATGACAGAAGCCAAATACAGAGTATGCTTCATGAATGAATTACCTGATTGCAGATTCATGGAAGTAAATGTATTTTCATTGAACTCGTTGGAAAATGGATCAGAGCCATAAGCATGATTGATCCCAGAATGAAAGGTAATCAGTCAATCACATTCAAAACTTTTCAGAAATGTTGTACTTTTACTCATTGCCTTCAGACCTTTTCTGTTTAGAATTTGTTCACATTAAGGTGGTGTGATTGCTCATTATCCCTTGAGAAAAACTTTAGCAAGCATAGATTTTCAATAGAGAACACCAGCCTTCTACAGTTGTCCTGGGTGGTCTGTGTAGGACTGTGGAACTGTGAAGCTGTCCCAGAGAGCCTGTTGTTGCACTCACCCTTGTCTGATATGGCATGCTTTGTGATCTGAAACAACTCCAGGTCATTTATTTTGTATCTTCCCTCATATAAATACTGGAAACATTTCAAACTATATCCCAACAACATGGTCCCAAACATCTCACAAGTCAACTTTCCTGAACCTTCCAGCAATTTCAGGGTATCCTGTGCCCAAGGGATACACCTCATCAATTCTTGTTCTGTCAGCCAAGAAACAACCTTCCTCCAGGCAACCCTGCTCTGCCATCATAAGGGAAAGCAGATCAGCAGCTCATTCATCCCTGTTTTCCACGTTCTCCACTGCTGTTACACCTCAGTAAACTTGTCCCTCCCTCTGTGTGTCTGACTGCATAAACACAGGATGTAGAAAAAACAATAGTTGATCAGAATTAACACACTTTTGTATAGATCATGTGGAAAATTATTTCCTGAACCACAACTCTTAAAAAGGTACAACTAACTAATTCCTGCAAATAATCTTCAAAATTCAGTGCTATAAACCTCCAAGCAAGTTACTATAAGAGGACTTCAAAATGCGTTATTCATGGCGATAACACTATATGATGCAGTCTAAAGCTATAATAGGGCAAGGTTTGTCTTCTCCCTGCTCCTATGCACTTTTTGTGGCAGAGGATTTCAGTATAGTAACTACAGTAACTGTGAATTTCCAGAATACCTTAGCAGCTGCAGAACTACTGATACAATGTTCTGTCATTCCCCTCTGTATAATTCCCCCTTCACAATTTAAGTTCAGGCTTGTCGGTGTCTGATGCTTTCTTTTGCACATAGTAAAAGAAGGATAGAAAACTCTAGGTAATGCACAAGATTGCTGGAGAAGCAATTTTTTCTCATAGTCTTGTCTTTCAAAAATGGCATAACATTTCTTCTTCACTCTGAATTCATCAGATAATTCTTTCCAGAAGGCCGCTTGGTACTATCTCCAACTTCTCCAGCTTAGCTACATTATTAAGGTATATAGACTTACAGAGCTACGCAAGAGTCAGAAGAATAGTACACTGAGTTTCAGTGAGTTGAAGTGGTTTTCTATTGAAATATTGACTGAACGAATCTAGGATAAATTATGACTATCCCACTTCATTTCATTCATTTCCCAAGAAAGAAACATGGTGAAATTTCAACCTTGACCATTAAAGAAATACACCCAAAATCCTTTGTTCACCAACTTCAAGTCCATCCACACACAGGAAATACTGTAGAATAGTTAAAGCACCTCAACAGCTTCAACAATGAACAGAAATTTTATTCAGTCTAAGTAAAAAGACCTAGTAACTTGTTCCTTTGTAGAGCAAGTCATTGCGGAAGAATGAACTCCAAAACTCAGTCAGACAGCAGACAATGCTTTTGTTCCCATCCTTTCTTTACCTGTAGTTTCTTTCCTAGGGGCATTTTATCCTGATTCCATTAATAGTTTCTTACTCTGTTTTCACCATGGTTTTATCAATAGAATTAAAATTTCCAGGAGTGGTATGAAAAAAAAGGTAAGATCATAATGAATTGCATTCATGAGAATATTTTCCCAGAGTTAAGGAAAAAAAAATGTTGGAAGAAAGTATCCAGCACATCAGTTATCTTACTTGTGAATGATAAAAGGAGCTGATGTGAAAGCCCCGTGAAAGGAAAAAGGGAAACTGAGAAAGACACAATCCACTGGAAGTAGTGCTTATCCTGTATGTGATACAGATTAGGATATCACTATTAGATATAAATATTGACTTCACTGTTTTTATTATACTGACAAGGACAAACCTTCGTCAGTGTCAGGTAGCTGATTTTTCATGGAATCATAGAATGGTTTGGATTGGAAGGTACATTAAAGATCATGGCGTTCTAACCCCCTGCCAAGGGCCAAGACATCTTTCACTAGACCACATTCCTTAAAGCCCCATCCAGCTTGGCCTTGAACACTACCAGGGATGGGGAATCCAGAACTTCTGTGGGTATCCTCTTCCAGTGCCTCAACACCCTCACAGTAAAGAGTTTCTTTCTAATACCTAATCTATGCCCTCTCAGTTTAAAGACATTCCCCCTTGTCCTACCACTATATATAAAAGGTGACTGAAGACAAAGTGGAAGCAACAACTATTTGTGCTAGTTCCCTAAAATTTTAAAAGAAGTTAATGCTTTTAGTCACAGTGATTCTGAGCTTGATCACAAAAAGGCAATGAAAAATTAACTGCAACTGCCCTGGGATAACTGGACTCAATAGAGTTATTCTGGTGTTAAGAGATTGATTATCAGTTCCACACTGGTCCTTCACAATGATGCTCATATCTTGACTTACTAAACCTCTGTTAGAAGCAGGGAAGGTGGCAGTATCCACCTAGTGCTGGAAATACCTCCAGCATATACAAGTCCACAATTAAGATGTACAAAGTCAGCAAAAGGAAGTCCTGCAATTGCAAGCAAAAGTGTCCACATGTTTTGCTCTTTTCAGTTAAAGAGGAAAACATTTTTATAGATGCAGATGTGCTTACCAGATTTCTGTGGCTGAAGAAATTCTACTTGCTTGTAACTAGTATTATAAATAGCATAAGAAATGAGCTCTGGTGGGTATTTTTAAAATATTGTAGATGCAAGAGAGCTCCCAGTTTTTATGGTTGTACATTTCAACATTTTCTCATTCCTCTGCTGGAGCCCTATTAGTCAACAATTTCACATTGATGCTAATTTGTTCTTTGTCAATTCACATAAGTGGTCCTTGTCACTTCCATTGGACACGAACAATATTTGGGTACACAAAGGTAATGAGGCAAAAGTGGTGAGACCAGAAATAGGGACAGATAGGAAAGAGATATGATTCCCTACTGCATTTTTTGATAGCACCACAGATGCACTTTTTATTTCAGGTCCTACTGCTTCCCGTCTGCTCTCCTGTGACTTAACGTTCCACTAGACAGAATACCAGGTTCCCTTTGTTACTTGACAGCAGTTGCCCCCTATGAGTTTGGTAATTCATGAATCAGTAGTGCAAGACAGGGACACCTTTTCCTTACAGTTTAACTCCAGCACTGCACAGAGGTCAAAACACAAAAACCCTGGCGGAATCAAACATCTTTTTGTTACATTTTAAAGCACCAAAGGGATATTAAGAAATAAGCTCTTAATGGATATTAAGAAACAATTGAAGCTGTTGTTTTTTACAAAGCCAGCAGCCCAACCCACCCAAGAGTCACTGGTGTAAACGAAGGGTCCACTTACAATAACTTCATCTCTCCCCAGGGCGACCTGTCCAGATAGAGGGAATGAGAGCCGTGTTTATCGAGGACTTTCTGTCCTTGCACCTAAGGCTTTTTTCTCTCCTTTATTCTTTATCTCCAAAATTCTTTATTACACTGTTTTCCTCACTCGATGTAAACTGACCAAGATTTTTTTTACACTGTTTAAGAAAGAAACAATAATGAGTTTTGATACAGAGCAGTGCTGGTCCATTGATGTCTGCTTGTGAATCTTAAACTGTGGCTCCTTCCCACCACAGGGGTTTAGCCTGATGCATTAGCTGAACAACCTAGAAGAGGCACATCTAACCTCTCTCACATCCTTCCTTGGGCACTGCAACCTGCCTTCCAAGAAGTGGAATGGTAAAACCAGTGGGAGGAGAAACCCAGACATATCTAGAGCACAGAGGTGCTATTATTCTGATCTTTACAGTGTGCCCTTTAAATTCACCCCACCAAGTTGTAGGAAGCTATTAAAGGTGTTTTGGGGTGGGTTTGTTTTTTTTTCCTTAAGGTATATGTAAGATCACTAGTGAGAGAAAGGTACTTATAGTGACAATTCAGAATATCTAACTCAGCAACAGTTTTCTGTGTATTCTCTACATTCTCTATCTAAGAAACAGGGAGAGCAAGGACTTTCTTAAATTAACATTTCTCTAGTTTCACCATGGGATAGCAATAGACACTTTAAAAAACTGTCTCTTTTCAGGGAACATTCATTGCTAGGGACAAGTGTCAAGAACGAGCATTGAACCAACAGGCCTCATTTCTTTTAAAATATTTCCCACTTTTCTTCCTTTTTCAACCACAAAGAACTTAAAGATGTGTGTATCTGTTCCCCACTACCAAATGCTTTTGCTTTTTATCTTTTTACAGTATTTTATACTGAAACAAATAAGAGCATGAAGAAGATGTTAAAGGGGTTTGGGGGGTATCTTCTGTCCTTCTTTCTTAATCTTCCTTCAGTGAGTGAGAAGGCAGGTGAGTTCATAAAAGAGGCAAATGAAAGGAGTGTCCTAGTTATAGTGTCTGGGACCAGTTTATCACTGTGTGGGTATAATTAGAACTGTGTAGGCTAGACCCTCTCTGCCATTTATCATGAACTGTTAACGATGCATTGTTTGCAGCACCTGCCCAGGACATACCTGACACCTCAGGCTATGGACTGGGTGCCTGAGAAACCAGAGATAAGAGGGTTCCCTGTCTTCACACCAATGATTCAGGTGTGATAAGTCCCCTCCGTGAGTCATTAGCACTTTTCATACCCAACCTGAGGCTCATGTCTGCTAATGGGCCATCAAGTAGACCAAGATATCCTGTGACTCACTGAGTAAGTTGCCCATTGTGAAACCCCCCACCCTGGGGGAGGTACTGGGTGTTCCCATCTGAACCCAAGCATACATAAGCTTGGAGTCTGGGGACTTGGGGCATGCACTTGTCAGATAGAGAGGAGGACCAGAACCTCAACAAGACTGCAACTACCAGTTGATTTGTCCTTTTTCCTCTCCTTATTTTAATCTTTCTAATTATTTTTCATATATTAGAGATCAAAACTGAAATTCTATTATTCATGTAATATGGATAGGGTCCAGAATACCTAGTCTGAACTAGCCCCCCTACACTAGAAAATGAAAATGAACAGTTAGCTCTGTAACACTAACTATATAATGTTAAATTACCTTCAGGAGAATTCTCTTGTAGGAAACTTTAATTCTCATCATTCACTCCATAGGAAATGCAAAGAACTTTCCCTGATGCATGTATATATACTTAATTCTTACACATTTGACATTTAGTCAAATAAATCCCCCTGCTAGTGCTGTCAAAGTCCTCCATTATTCAAGAACTCCTGTCCACCTAGTTTAGGCACCTAAGTTATGTGGACAGGATTTTTCCCTGGAGGCATTAAAGGACACTTGTCTTCCTTAACTGACTTTGTGAGGATCTAATTTTAGATGGAGTGGTTAACCAAGTACCTGAAGTGAAGGTGTGATTAAGACAGCAGACCAGATCCTCCTGCTATAACAGCTCCAGCAGAAGCATGAAGGTGTTAATGTAGATGGAAGTTAAAATCTGTGAAGGAAAATACTTTTCTTAAATTCAAATCTGGCTCTTTTCATGTGTTTGTTCTACTGGAAAATACATAGAAAAATTCAGTGAAGGAATAATAATTATATTAACAGGTAAGTGAAATTAGAAAGGAGGCGGATAGATGAAACCAGAGAATGTAATGCAAATGCATTGCTCATAACAATTTCATCAGGTGTCTCATGTCAGGTGCAGAAAAGTATGAACTCCAAAGTTCATATAACCCTGAGCAAGGTGCAGATTAGGTTATTATATTTCACCATAAAAGCAAAGTATTTCCCAACCAACTCTCACTGTTTTCATTTCATCACTATGAAAATGGAAAGAACCCAGGAGAAGGGGGATCATTCATTCTGCACATTTCCATTTTGCTAAAAGTGTCTCTACCCTCTTTTCCAGGCAACAAGCCTAATTTCAGTCTTGAACAGTACAGACCAAAACACCTGACATTGTTTGAAATATGGAAATATCAACTGAACCAGAAGCAATACTTCCTAGCTCACAAGCTGCAAGTTAAATTGTTTAACCAAAACTAACTGCTGGGGGTGAAGGGAGAGAAAGGACATACATCTTATGAGTTGGCCCCAGATCTATTGTTTAAATCAAATCCTCCTCTTATTAACTACTGCTGGCAGATTGTGTCACAGTCTTCCTCTTCAGCTGCACCTCATTCACAGCTTGTTATCCCTATGGGGCATGTCAAGGTTCTGGGAATCAACAAGCCATACTACGGCTAGGATGCTGGATAAAGAGGTTTCAGTACAACTGCTGATGATCTTGATGGTTGCCCTGCTCACCCATCATATTACTCAGTTTGTAGGAGAAAAATGCCTGGTAGCATTATCAAAGCATGCAGGCTCTTGAGCCATCTTTAGTGCCTTTGTCTAGCAGCTGGGCTGCAAGTCTCACCCCAGCATGTGGTGAGACATCTTCAGATCTCTCTGAGGATGAGAAGACTGTCAAAACGGAGATATCCTCCTTTCTTGTAACTCTTGAGCACCTCTTCACATAGTCGTCTGCCCCCTGGGAAGCCAAGTAGCTCAGCCAGTTTGAGGTGAGCTGCTACCAGCAGACAAGCCTCATGACTCCAATATTTCATGCAATAACATCTACAGCTCCTACAGCCTTCAACAAAACCTTCCCCATAACTTCCAAGATATTGACAAATACACGTGTAAAAAATGTTCTCCTTGTTGATGTGCCATCAACTTTCTCTCACAGCAAAGTGTTCTGGCCCCTTTGGACATCTAACCCCCTGTGTCTTCTGAAGGATGATGCTCTTCTGCCTCAGGCCCCTGGGACACCAGCACATTCCTGAAGACTGTCAGGGCCACATGAAAATATTGGCTGGATGAACTTTTTATGGTTTACTAAAATGCAAGTGAATAACCCCAAACATGATGATAGAAAAGAGCACTCTTTCTCTTTCTAACATACTGAATTCTCTCTCTTTCTCTGTCATCCATATCATTCATACTAATTTCGTAACAGTCCATGCGCTTGTTGCTCATACAATTTACTAAGAAAATGGGTGGGTAGGAATTTCCACCTAAGTTACAAGCCGGGATGAAGGGATGGTCTGCATTTAACTGTGGGGGTCATGTGTGTTAGCCAAGCTTCCAGAAAACAGTAATAAAAAGTACATATTTAGGATAATACAAAAAATGTAAATATTTCTAAGGAAAAAAAAAAATTTAGTCCTTTACAACAGAAACCAAAGATGTAACACTACCATCCTCATCATGTCATAAAATCTTGACCATATTTGCATAACACTTTGCTATGCTCGAGTGGCTCTTTATCACTGGATATTTGAGTGGTCTAAAATGAGCAATATTCTCTAAGGACACTTTGCCACTCATTAGGTATGTGAGACCACACAGTGAAGACTAATTCAAGCCTGGGAAGCCAGAATATCATTTCTTATTCAAGCCTACCACAGAGACAGTCCCTACGGCTCTAGTGCCCCAAGCAAACAGGAGAAGACAGGATACTGTTAAAATGTGTGTTATTCCCTTCACCTCGGTTAGTCCTACACTGAGTACACAAGGCCACATGAAGATTTGGCAATGTCAGTGACCCCTTCTGCATCTGGGATCTCAGGGACTCATTTGCTGCTGCAGTTCAGCTTCACCGCCTTCCACTTCTGGCTGAACCTTGAGATCCTGCAGCCTTTTCTGAAATTCAAAGTGAGTGACTTTCCCAAGGTCACACAGGAAGTGTATGGCAGAGAAGAGAGCAGCACTCTTTACACCTTTAACATCAGATGTCTTAACACTCAGCACTCAGATCTTTTAAGATGAGTTAAAGTCCTGGACTCCAGGCTCAACGCTATTTCCTTTTTAGCTAGCAAGCAGGGGAGAGCGAAAGCCCAAGGAATCTCACATGGGTCTGGTAGGATGTATCAAGTAGGTCAGTTGGGCTATTTTGTTGCAACAGTGCTCTTTGCTTTGCTTTTCTTTGTGTTTTATAAAATATGGTAGATTAAAAGAAAGATCATACTTATCATAAAAGTGCATTTGTGATTGTAAAAATACCTAAGTATTACGGCCTGAAACGAACAAAGAAAGTGCTAACAGAGAAAAAATATTTTAGACCTATAAAACACTAAACAAAAGCTTATTCTTTATTAACACATTTAATTTCAAGTCTTAATAAAAACAGATTTTAAAAGTCTATCTCAAAACTTCAACACCTTTCTCCTTTGGGGAATCCAAAGATTCTTTGCACTTCTTGAGGAGGAATAAAACTAACTGAAAACCAAGAGAGAAAATACGCATTGTAAAAAATATGATAAGCTAAAATTAACAGATCAAATTGAAGAAGTATTACAAAGCTCCTACAGCCACATGCCACATCCACAGTTACAGGATTTATTATGGACCATAAAGAAGCAAAACAAACACTAAGGTTAAGATGCAGTGCCTGAATTTAGGTACATACTGCGGTACTAAGTACTGTATGGTCTCTCACTTTGTCTTCACCTACCAGCCCTGGAGGGCACAGGGTCCTGTAGATACTGAGTCATGTCTACCTGCCCTCAGAGGTGTCTCAAATAGCCCTGGTGCCCCAGATGGCAATAGATGTCTACGTTTAGGTGATTATACTGTTTCTCATTATTGGATCTAGATTGCATAATTATAGAAAAGTAATAGGATGAGTCCCAGATCTGGACTATTGGGAAGGGCTTCAGGTACCCAAACTTAGATGTGTCATGCAATTTGAAATCCTGTTGGTTATCTAATTCATGACACAGGAATCCCAGAAGACCGGCAGCTGCCTGGATAGACAGGATTCCCTTGAACATCCTAAGGCATAAGACACCAAAGCAATCCTTTGAATCCTTCTAACCTGGAGGAAAGTTGCTAGTGAATCCTTTTTCTTAGCAAAATTCTGTGAGGAAAGTCTAGCTTCTGTCACACAATTGAATAAATATTAATATTCCTCTGTTACTTAGGAGGTTTTTTCTCAGTTTGGGATTATTTTGGTGTTCTAATTACAAAAAAGTAATGATGCAAAAGTTGCTGGGCAAATCTATCTTTTTCTCTTTCTTTCTTTCTTTCTTTCTTTCTTTCTTTCTTTCTTTCTTTCTTTCTTTCTTTCTTTCTTTCTTTCTTTCTTTCTTTCTTTCTTTCTTTCTTTTTCTTTCATTTCTTTCTTTACTTTTCTCCCCTGCGGTTTTTGTCTGTCTGTTTGTTTGTTTCAGTTGACAGCTACCAAGAGCAAGCACTTCCCATCCAGGAAATGGAGGAAGAAAGAGTGAAATGGGATTTCAGAATCAACCAAATTATCCACAGAGCATTCAAAGCTAGGCAGATGTTTTCTACATTAAACTGAACCTCTAAGAAAACAATATTAAAATTCTTACATAAATTTCCCTCATTCAGCTCTTTCTCTGATGCCTGGGAACAATTAAAAAACCCTGAAAGATAATTCACATGCTCATCCCAGTATGGTACTCATCAAGAAAAGGTCCTCACCTTCATCCATAAGGATCTTGCAAGGCTGATTTACACTTAGTCTTTGGTAAATCTGAAGAAGTTAAAAAAGGCATTAAATCTATGATACTTTAAAATAGGGGAGATATCTCAGCTGTTTCTAGATGGAGGCATGTTTGTGCTACATTTAGAGAGCTCAAATACTTCCTTCTTTCTCTGTTCATATTGTGACAGCCTTCAAAAAGTCATCACAGTACTCTGAGACAGGAATTTGGCTGCTTTACACAGAGTATCCTTCCTTTGTTTTACCAGGTAAATCCAAGATGTTTCGAGTGCCTTTTTTACTTCATTTTAAGAATCAGCAACCAGAAACAGTATGGCCAATGGCATTTCAAAACCTAGGTGTGGTTTACTTCATATTTATGAGAAAGCATTGAGACCTAAGAGGTAAAAGAGACATATTAAAGCATCAAACCAGCCTGCTTTCATGGTTGGCCTTGTCTAAACTGCAGTGTCCATATAGCTACAATAAAAGGCTTTCATTTACACCATCAGAGATGGTGGAGTGTTATCTTTGCATTATTCTGAATGACTCGGAGCCCTTGAATTAAGCTCTGTTTTATACCTCAAGTCTCTCTAGTATCTTCGACACAAAACACTCCTCCTTCTGTGGTTTTTTTTCCTTCTCAAAAGCTGCCACAACCTGCATGTCTCAACTTATCTCCAGCTTACTGATCACTATAAAACTATTCTTTCCAGTTTTGAGCTTTCTTATTTCTCTGGACTTGTTTTTGGGGTTTGTGCATTTTCTTTGAAATACCTTTGGGTGATCATTAAAGTTTCCGAAAAGTTTGACCTGTAAGATGCATCTGCCCTGTTATGGGAGAGAAACTATGTATAAGACTTTGATAAACCATTTCCCCCATGCATATGGCTTCAGGTATCTCTGAGCCAGCCCTCATCACTTGGCTTCCAGGGAGAAGAATTTAGCTTTATTTAACCCATTAGAACACATCCTGCAGCGGGCCAGTCCCACCAGCAAAAGGTGGTAACATGAAAGGCAGCACTTCTTCAGGCTCTTTCAAGGAGGCTTGATGCTGTTAAAAGAAATGTGAGATGGAAGGCAAGGTGCCTGCAAAGGAAATGCCATGCTGTGGGAGGAATTTGTGCACATGGTTTTCCTGAGACACCATACCTCATAGTCAGATGTCTATTGCAGTATAAGAAATAATTTGTGCCATGTCACATTTACATGTGGCCAAGGGAATTCTCCTTGACAGTCTTACACTTCCTTGAAAAAAGCCTGTTAGGGTTTCTCATGGCATGACTTGTCACCATTTCTACAGGAATCTGCTGTAGGAATTTCCTGTGGGAATATTGATGGATATAATGACAGGCCCAGTCTACTTTTCCTCAACAGACACACACCGAGGTTCTTTCCATGCCGCCAGTTGCATATGGCAAAAATACAGAAGAAAATAAAAAGAAATTAAAAGAAAAGCTGCAAAAATTATACAGGCACGGCATTTCGCTCTAGCTACAACAAGCAAATCCATATCCCTGCCTTGAGACACAGTCAGGTATGTACATTAACAAGACAAAAATTTCAGTTAGTTCTTTTATTTCCCAAATTACTGGGACTTAAAAATATTGTAAATCTAGAACCAATTCATGTCAAGGATAAAACCCAGAGTGAACTGCCATTTCCAAACCCTATATATGAAAAAAAAAGTGGTTTTGGAGGAAAAGAAGGAAATATTTTTGTGGTAGTTCTTTCTTTTCTACCAGAAGAAGAGGCTATTTGACATCGCAACAGAGATTTGGAATATTAGAAGTAATTCCAGTCGAGATTAGTGGGCAAAGTGCAACTGAGGAGTATGTTCAAGGAGGCAAATAAAAATAATTTATTTCATGGTTCCATTGTTTACAGAGACAGAGAATGCAAATATATAATATACTACTCTGCTTACAAAGCTTCTCCATTAATGAGAAATAAAATACATGGGGTATTTTATGGTTAAGAACTCATTTTCCTCCCACTTTTTCCCCCATTAAGCAACTTATTTTTGTGTGAGTAGCATTCACCAAATGGAAATTCTTACTCTTATGCTGGCTCAGACTCCTGCAATACATCGGTTTTTCTAAAGCTGTTCTTCCAAAGAAAAGTGTGTGGAACTTGTTTAGAATCAAGAATTTGAAAGGGGTGGAAAAGTAGCTTTTAAAAAGGTTGTGCTTTTCAGCAACCCCATCCAGACACCAAAATTGATTTAGTTCTTAGAGAAATAAAGTCAGCAGGAAATTAGTTGCCAATTGGCCTCTTTCCTCTTCCTGGATTACACAGCTCACTGCATCTCACAGCTTTTTTTTAGCATTGAAATCAGTTTCAGTACATGCCTTACAGCAGAAGCTGGCACATCTGTCCTACCTTGACTTTACTAACACAGATAAAAATCAGTAGCAAGACGCAGCATTTAAGATTTTTATGGTTATACTGCAGTACAAACATGGCAACATTGTCACTTGTCTGGGTTGTTGCTGAAGCTGTTGAAATTACATTAGTACAGGTACTCCAGCTCAGACCATAATCCTGCCTTAATTCTGCTGTGGAGAAACACCCTTATCCATACAAGGATAGGGCTATGAGGAGTATTTGGGTGCTCAGTCCCTTGACAGATCTCTTAATGTATGTCTGTCTGTTAATGGCTTTTGCTAACAGTTTCAAAACATGCCCTGCACTTTGGGGTGTTGATTGGCTAATTCTTCAGCAGGAGATAGCTGAGCTATCCAAATTTCTTAATTAATGAATAGGGAGCCTAATATTGCATCAAACTTAATTGCACATCTGGCACTTTATCTAGGTAATGCCCAGTTATACTGTCTCTGTTTTCCAATCTGTCATGATGTTTTTCATAGGCAAGATCTGAACACAAAACCGTCACAAAACAATGGAGTCACTGATGAGAGCGTAGTATTCTCTGCAAACTCTCTGCTTTAGTATCTGCATATGTGACACCCAGGGAAAATTTTTATAGGTGAAGAACTAGGATCTGTAGGAAAGTACGGTATTATATGAAGTATTTTTATGTGATTAGCTGCAAGCAAACCTTTTCTGAAAGCAATCATAGGAGCCCTGTGTACCGTACAGAGGAAACTCGAGAGGTACTCATCACTGGAGAAATCACAAAGGCCACTTATTTGTCTTTTTTCTCACAGAGTCTGAATTAGATGAGCAGAAGTCTTGCTAGAAGAGAAAAAGACAGCAATGATTCCAGATGACTTGCTGTTCTTCTGACTCTTCAAGTCCCATTTGTACAACAGTAAGGTCCTCTCTGCTATCAGAAAAAATGCATACCCACAACACAATCTGCTTCCTCTTCCTTCCAAGTAGACACCATGGTAGGAAACTCCAAAGAGAAGTACAAAATAAATATTCTACTGGGGTGGAAGGGAAGGAAGAATTTGGAAATACTGGTTTCTCTGCAACATTATTTTCTCTCTAGTTTGGCCAACACTTCATCCAGGGAAATCTGATCCCATAATGTCTTTAAAAAAGATTTATTAGCTGATAGCAGAATCTGTGGGTGTGTGAAAAGCCTGACAAAAACTCTAAGAATTTATTTATGGCTGCAAATATTAAATCCATATGGGAAAGTTCATTTGTCCTGAACTTTTTTTCAGGCATGTTAGAGACTGTTATTGATTTAGTATTAATAGTATATTGGAATAGAGGGGGAAAAAAAACATATCAGGAGAAAACTAATTATTATAATAAGAGCAATACATGTATAATTTCATTTTTAAAAATCAGTTACTTCTCCTCCTCTGTCATGATTTTTCCCCAGCCACAATATTCTGTTCATTAGGAGATAATTACCTTCACTACTAAGCAGTTTGTAAATGCACTGTTTACACCAAGAGTGGAAGATTTGAGAGTTACATTTCTTGTCAAAAACATTTTTGCTATTGAGGTAGTCTTACTGTACATCCAATAGATCACTAGAATGCAAGTATATCCTCATACATTTGGTAATAATGAAAATCTATTTTATTCCTAAAGGACAGATTTTAAAAAGATGGTTTTCCTGATTAGTCTTTTCATTCCAGATCAATACTATCAACACACTGAAAGACATGCCAACAAGAGCTCCCTTCTTCACTCTCCTCTACCTCTTCCACTTTTCAGATACAAGCATCTTCTGAGCAATGTGTCTTGTTTCTCACACAACATTAAAAAGTGGCACTACAGAACTACAGCACTAAGATATTTCACAATTGAAGAGTGCATGTACCAACTAAAGTTCACACCACATATGCAAGTTAATTACCTCCATCTTTATTTCATCAGATGAGAAAATGGGAAACTAGGAAAAGTGAGACCATGCAGTAGGTCAGGGTTCAAGATCCTCTCTTGCACATCTCCACCATTATTCCTCCCTTTTGAGCTGTGGTTTTGCATCCCAGTTGTTGGCCATGAGGAGCTGGAGACAGTGTGCACAGTTGCATGGAAAACTACCTTGGTCACTGGGCTCCTGCATCTTAGTGCACTGAGCAGGAATACTACGGCACTAAGGAGGCCCTAGGGATCAGGAAGGCATGTCCAGCCTTCTTCGCTGGAGCTCTTCTCCATCAAGTGTGCAGATAACAGGCAATAGACAAGGTGGTCCATATTCAGCCAGCTAAGTACCCAAGTCGCTCTTTTCACTTCCTTGATAATCAGCAATGAGTTTCGTACATCCAGAAGAAGATTCGACATGCTTGAGATCTGAGTTACCACATGTTATTACTAAAAAAAATTATATCCTCTAGCGAATAGCCTGACTTCTCATTAAAAACTTAATTGACCCTAATTTTTCCTCTATTATATTTTCCCTTCTGCTTGCTCACTGTGTTGTTTTGGCACTGGCATCTGAATTTGCACATAGTAATAGTCATTAAATGAAAGTAATGTGTAGTAAGCCCTTCACCACAGACTTTCTAAATCCTTCATTCTCACAAATTCCTGGAAGGCCAATGGTGCAATGTCAGGATACGTTTCTTACTTGAAGAATTTGAAACATTAAAAAATACACACAGCACACTATACAAAACAGTCTAGAAATTATTGCAAAACTATTTGATTTTCTGTCTTTTACAATAAAGTATTACAGAAAGAAAAAAGTTCCCAGGAAAATGGGATAATGGAGAGTAATATAATCCATGGGGTTTGTGCTTTTCATGAGTTATTTTTAATGGGCCTAACCATGAGATCATTATTTCTGATGCTGAAATGATGATTTTACAAAATCAGTAGAGTGCTATTAAACAAAAACCTAAATAAAAGGAGTATTCTGTCACCCATACTATGGAGAAAAGGAAATGTAAAGTATGTGTTTCTCCTTCATAAATTTCCACTGAATTGAAATTTCAGTAGGAAGCCGAATATATGCCACAACACTGACTTATTTGGTTCGGCACTCAAACTGAAAAGTTGAGGAAGTAAAATGAAAATGTGAGGGGGAGAAAATCACAAAAAGAATAAAATGGTGTTTGGATAGACCAAAACATGAAAATTTTCATTCAGTTGGAATTGATAGGTTTCTTTTAATTTCCAGATACTCCAACATTAAAAAAAAAAAATAAAATCAAGAAAAGGAAAAAAAGATAGTGTGCATGAAAAGCTTGTCCTTGGATCCATTCAAAACACCACAAAAAGCACGCAACAACATTTGTCACCTCTTTCCAGAGTAAGCTGATTAAAGCACTCATCTGGGCCAAATTTCCCCTTGTTGTGCAATTTGGAAGAAAGACTTGAGTTCGGGTTTCCCTCATCTAGACTTCCAGCCTACGGAGCCTCCTTCTTCACAGTGAATATTTGTTTATAGCAATTTGATTTCAAAG
Source organism: Grallaria varia (assembly GCA_013396735.1). Lineage (NCBI taxonomy): Eukaryota > Metazoa > Chordata > Aves > Passeriformes > Formicariidae > Grallaria > Grallaria varia. The sequence goes on from VWZG01002133.1 coordinate 57,974, forward strand.
TGGAACAGGTCCAACAGAGAGAAAGAATAACTAAAGATGCAGTATTCGATTGTTCAGTGGTAAGTCTCCTTAGAAGAAAGTAGATATTCAAATTCCCCTTTAAAATCAGATGTGGATGGGCTTTGGGGTCTTCAACATGTTGGGCCTGTGTCCTAATCATCAGGATTATAAGAGCTGAAATTATTTCAGCAGATGCTCCTTTTGAATCCAGCTCAAAAAAATTGAAACACGGTGGTTGGAAAATGCTGCAACTAATCTTTTTGACACTGCCAACACTTTTTTTTTTGGTGTTTTATTCTTTCTTTGCCTGCTTTTCTTCAGTCAGAGCTGTTCTTTCAACTTGACCTAAATTTGCCACTGGTTTCAAGTTGAATTGTGAATGTTTAATTCAGAAATAGAAAGTGGCTACCTTCAGTCAGTCTGGTCGCAGAGTACCTCAGCCCAAACACCCTCTGCTCCTTTACTCTCCATACCAATCTCCTTCCCTTCTAGGGCTACAGACCTATGTCATCTTTCAGATGTCTCTATCAGAAACTTGATTTTTTCTCACAGTTGGGAGGTTAGGAAAATTTTTTCTAGCCTAAATCTGTTAACATGTTGGCAAAGGTCCCATGAAGTTCTGTAAAACTCTGTACATATATTTTTGAGTCCCTTGTGCACAAACCTCACTAACTCTCTACCTGAAGCCGTCTCATGAAGTGAGCAAAGAAGGTTGCTGTGTTGCCACAGCCTTGCAGGCTCTCTAATATCAAGAAATCTCTCCGAGTCTGAGACAATACTCAGAGTCAGGATCTGCTGCCAAAGGGGCAGCACAACATTCAGTCCATCAGAGAGGTCCTGTAGGAAAGACAACCCTCTCAACTGAACATAGCAAGAGTAATTTCTGCCCACCTCTCTTTGATATTTCTCTCTGATTTTTTTTCAGCATTGTTTTTTCTGTGCTCTTCCTGGTTTGCCCCTCTTTTTTTGATCCATGGCATGAATATATATGTGCATCATGATGTGAACATCAAAGGCATAGAAATGAGCCCCCCTCTCTGTATCTACAGTTGACGACAGGGTTTGTATTTGTGCTAGCAGATTTTAAGTCTGTAAACTATCTGGGCAAAATATTTAACCACCTGCAACAGTTTAATGTTGAGCACAGTTAAAAGCCTTTGACATTCCATGGCTTTGATTCAGTTCAGCTCTTAACAAAGGCATCACAACATATGAGTTCAGGCAAGGGAATTATTTATCGTTATGGGTAGAGCTGAACCTCCTGGAAACTGATGGGTGTAACAACCATCCCTCAGTGGAGATAACTTAATAAACTGTTATGGTATTTTATGGAGCTGTTTACTCAGACATCAGAGACCTTCTCACAAACACTGCACTGAGTGATTATCCAGATATTTACCCAGGGAATGAGGTTTTAGATGTGTTTTAGCAGAGATATCTGTGAGAAACAGGAAAAGTACAGGAGAACACAAAGACACATGCATAAATTATATGACAGTGGTTATCCACAAATGGGAGCATGACTATGACAATAAACCAGGAAAAGCAGTGTGATAACCGGCAGGTTCTCTACATGGGACAGCACAGAGGATAAATAGGCCCAAAAAAATGAGTTGAAGGGGCAATGACTATGGCAGAAACTAGCTCTGAGGTAAAACAGGGGGAGATAATAGAGATATTTGAAAATCAGAAACTGGAAAAAAATGTCAACTGACGTGCAGGCAATTCAGCATCAAAACAGAAGACAGGAGTTCTACAGCCAAAAGGTAGAGAGGAAGAGAAAGGACAAGACAAGTAAATTAGGATGAAAATGGAGCCTGAACATGGGTGTAGGCACTTATGAAGGAGATCCATCAGGTTTGACAGTCAAGCAGATCCAGAGCACAGAGGGGTATGCAGTTTGCCAAGAGGACAGGTACACAATGTAGGCTGCAAGAAACAAGAGACCAAGGAAGGAACAGCAAAGATCTGCTGTTCATTCTTCATGCTGGAACAAGTAATACTGGCAAAATTAAAACCAAATCAAACTGATACTAGAAACCAGCCTCACAAAAGAAGGAGTATGCTGCAAGAATGAGTAGAAACAGAGCTTGGCTGGTTTTAAGAAAGGGTCTGAAGACATGTTTTTTACCATTGCTGTTCATGATGCAGGAGCTGATTCAGCGATGTCCGTAGTTTCAGTGCTTCCAAAAACCTGGAGAAGATACTGTGGAGGCAGAAATAACACTGGGGATCCTGTGGTCTTTTGAAATTGATGGCAATGATTTTTCAAGCAGATCAGGTTGCATGAGACACGTGTCTTCACTGTAAACATGTAAATATCCCCTTCGTCTAAACTGTGTAGTCCCAGTAGTCAGTAGCGAGAAGTTGCACCAACAAAGAATGAGTTGTCTCATCTGCCTTGGGTGCCCATTTTGGTGCAGAATGACTTGCCTTTCAGAAATATCTGTCTATAGAGGGAACCAAATGGTTTAAATTTAACCAACAAATGGATAAAGAATTTATTTGTTTCTTTGTTTGTTTATAAAATATTTTATTTCTATTTGAATTTTTAATAACTGTGTCAAAAAAGTTACTTTGTAATAATAGACTTCACATTTCTAGAAGAAAACATCCTCTGAATACAGTGACTTGGCCTGCACAGAAGTGGCATGTAAATATTTTTGTTTTCAGTTACTGAAGTTGGAGAGGAAAAGGAGTGAGAAACACACTTTGAAATACTGAGATTTCAATGTTTTAGTTGTCACAAGATCTGACCTCTCAAGTGTTAAAAATGTGAAATTTGAGGTTATTTTTACTTCTAATGCTATGTATGTTTGCATGTCACATTTGAAGCTTTCAAAACACTTTCAGAGAATGTTAAGTATTGCCAATAAGTATTTTCAGAAAAAAGTCCTAAAAAGAGGCAATTTAGATTGGAGTCATCTGCTGTAATTCAGATGCCTACCATTTGGACATTTGAATCCAATGTACTTACACTATCTACCTTTTTTGACTGCTAATATATCCTATCTCCCAAGGGCAATTCATCTTCTGCTAAGGCAGCCATTTATAATAGGTCAGAAGAATGGCTCTCCTCCTATTTTCCCCCGTTCAGTACCAATCAAGCCTAAGGTAATCTTCTCACACTTAGGTGCATAACTTCACAATATTCAGAATTAAGGAAGACAGTCCTCCTCGAAACAGCTCAGAAAGATTCAGGTCTCACAAGTATGTGGTCTCCCCACCTCCTTAGAGCAAAAGGTGAGGTTGGAGCAGAGCTGCAAACCAAGTCCAGCATAATGTTTTCTGCTATATGCTGCCTCCTGTTCCCATGCCTCTGTTTACAACCAAAAGCAAAATCAAGTTCAATTTATGTAGCTATTTGTATGCAAATTAGGGGATATTTTCAGATGTATTCAGCTTCATGTAGGAGATAGGCAGCATTTAAAAATGTGGGGTTTTCCCAGGATGACAATGAGGTTTTCCGTTCCTATTTTGCTCATCCTGCCTTTGTTGCCAGGATGCTGTTCCTGATGCTGATCTATAAGCATTTTAAAGCCCAGTGTGTCACACACTTCACTGCAGCCAACAGGGACTCTTTCTATGTTTCCTCTCCTTCTCCCCCTCAGCAGAATCCACCTGCTGCCTTCCCCCTCCGCCCCTCACTATTTCAGAATATCCTCTCGCACTCTCTGCAATGACAGATGATTCACCTTCCTTTCCCTACAACATAGTGAGCTCATTAGTGTGTCAGGACTTCCATCAATGATGCATTATTCTCACGCCAAGCCTTTTTCTGTCAACCTTTTCTTCAGTGTCAAGGTCTCCTTCTCTTTCCTTCATGTTTCCCAAGCACTTCAACTCCTCCAGATTCTGACCTGAGCCCTGAACATTAGCTTCTCCATTCTCCCTGCTGGGTCCAGTTTTCTCCTCTGCCTCCCCGCACCCCCAGTCTCAAGGGCCTGTCTCAAACTGAGCATGAATCTAATTCCTTTGCACCTCACCTTCTCTCATCGCTACCTTACAGGCTCACTTACTTTATCTTCCTGTCCATTAATATTTTTGTATTTCCAAGTCTCCTATCTGCCACTTATTATAGTTTATGCTGTATCAATCTTAATTTTATTTCTGCTCAATTTTGACTTTTTCTACTTATATTTCTATTTCCAGTATCACTACTTCCTGCTCCACACATTTCTGCTCTCTCCTATCCCTCCCCACATACCTCCCTCACAAGATAATTTTTCTCTTGGGTCTTCTGATGTTTCCTCTCTCTTACTCACCTTTAATTTGTGTATCACTACTAACAAACTTTCTCATAACAAGCTCACTTCTCCTGATGTCCAAGTTATAGATAATTTTCCTGTGTAGGGATACGTTCATTGTATAACCAGCTTATTTTCAAGTTGAGTTTTACCCATGCATTAGATTTCGGAAGACTAAGTTATAAGCAGGAGAAAGTAAATGCTTCTCTTCCAAATTCGTATAAGAAAAACTTTTATCTTAATTACACCAGCCTGAATCTAGAGTAACCTTGCTGAGATCAGTGGAGCTACACTAGCATGGAACAAAAATATCATGATGGTTGAACAGATCCCAGATAACTTGCCTCAGCCCTATAAAGCTCTAAAAATACATGCACGAAATAAATTAGTTTGCGTCAGGAAGTGTTTCAGGGTAGTAGAATTCATAATCTCCCAGGACTGTTGGAGCAGTCCCTGGCATGGTTCCAGTATAAAATTGCACTGTCCCAGAATAGTTCTCTCCTGAGCAAAAGTCAGGAACCATGTTTGAATGCTGATACCTGGTTTGGAAGATAAAAGGTTTAATTGCATGGTCAAAGGCCTTTCCATGCCAGCTGGCCTGTGTGCCAGAAAATGTCACAAACACATCTGATTCCCTTCCATATATGTTCTTAAAGCTGTATCCTTACAGTTAGTCCACTGTTTCACACTAAGGTCCTATCTCTATTACACAGACCTAAGTTCACCAAGACTCCACTCTGTGGCAAAAAAATAGGTCTCTTGTTAGGCACATCTCAGTGCAGAATAATTTACCCTGGGATTTAGGTCCAGTCTGGACTATGGGCTAGCCCACACCTCTTCAGCTGAAGAACATTGCAAAGCACTCCATTATCAGTGACAAAGACAGGTCAAGTATGAGTGAAGTGAAGCCCTCTGGCTGGGGAGGGCAAAAGTCAGGGACTGGTTCCTCCTGACCATGCCGAAGGACAGCAGCTGCTGGGTCTCTGAGTCCTGTGCACTGTTACCACAGTCATTACCTTCTTTCATAAAGCTTTCAAGTTCTTCTCGCCTTGACATGGCCGTCCAATATCCTCCTGCAACATCTCTTGAGTCACACAATGAGAAGCAGGAGTGCCATGACTGGTCTGGCTGAACAAAGGCATTGTCTGCCAGGATTTTTCCAGTCACACTAACTTCCTAATTGCTGCAGGTAAATAAAAATAATCCATCTTCCAAAGGTGAAATTTTTAAATATTAGTTACTATTATTAACTTCTTGAATTTACTTTCATGCATTTTCGTGTTTTCTTTAATACCATAATGACTGAAAATAGTCAAATTATATATGTTTTTCTTTTGTACTACAGGCTTTAATTTTCTGGTAGACTGAAGGAACAATCTTACACCCGTCAATAACTTACAGGCTCTTATTTAAGTATTTCCACCATGAAAGAGTTCATTTAAGTAGTTAACAAGAACTCACTGAGTAAACTATCCTAATACAAAGCTAAGGGCAAGTTAATGGTGTAATAAATCAGTCATTACTTTAAATTGTCAGTTTCCACTGTACACTATTATTGCCATATTGACCCCTACATAAGGATTTATCACAGTAGTATTTCATTGTGGTTATAGGACACATGGTTGTAATACTATAGGGTGCAGTTTAGCGTATGCTTCTGTTTTATTTTTAATTTAATTTACCACTTGCTGTAGACAAGGAGCCAAAAAAGTTGGAAGTGCAACACATGAGGATAGAGAAGGTCACCTTTGCAGGACAGAAGACACTGGGGGAGTGATGGAACTTGAGGGATGCTTCTTGTTTTACTCAGAGCAGTAAAGCAAACACAGGACTAATGAGACAAAGTTGTCTTGTAGACGAAGACCACTTCTTCTACAGTTTTTCCTGTGCAAGAAGTACTAGTCCCAACTCCACAAGCTGTGTTTGCCAGGCTATTTCCTCATCCCATCTCCATAAGTCAAGGGTTACTCTTCCCTCCTATCTAACTACAGAACTATTTTATTTATGATTTCTTCAAGAGTTTCCATCAAATTGATGCCAGGTTCCAAGAGAAGTACTGTGCCAGTTCTTCTGGAAGAAATTTGGCTTGTTTTGGCTGACACCATAAAGATGTCATGTCCATCTATACTGGAAAACATGAGAGAGATCGTAAACTAAAGCAAGAGCAGCAAAGAGGAGATTAAGGCTGTAAAGCCAAGCATCATCTTGGCAAAAGTGAATATGTCCTATGTCACCTGCTGCAGGATAGAAATTATTTTTTTATGTGTGGGGAATGAGAAGTAATCTTCCCCTCAGCTCATTTCCTGTCCTCTACAATGCCAGACCTGGGGGCAGGAGGAAGAGTTGCTAAATACAAGTTGATAAAACAGAAGTTGGCAAACATAATTTCTGTGAATAGCATTGAGAGAGCAGAAAGATGGAAGTTGCCCTTTGTTTTCCCTCTAAATAATTTTTAAAAGGAAGGAGGCAAAACAACCAGCTCCAGAGGAAGCACTGTAAGCAGCTCTAGAAACACAGTCTCAAAGCCTGTAAAAAGGCATGAAGCTTCCCTGGCTTCTCAGCAACATTTTGATCAAAAATCACTCTGGAAGGGAAAAAAAAAAAAGGCAGAGGGAAGGTAGGAAAGAAGAGAAACATAATACTATTTTCCAGCTGGTGAAATTATGCGGGACAAATTTGTCAATTGTCAAAGTGAGCTTCCTTGTAAGGTCAGTTGGAAAAGACCATTTACAAAAAGATGGCATCTTGGGACACCCTACGTAGCTGCACACCAAAAGGGCTGATGCCCAGTTCTTATCTGCTGTATACAAAAGTAAATAATGAGCAGCGCCACTAAGAATGAAGAATCGGGTCTTTAGCATACTGATGGGAGACAGTCAGTAAAGGTGGCATTTTGGACATCAACATAGTAACATAGTATCTCTGTAAGAGTGTATATAAAGACAACTTTTCCATTTACAGCATTTTTTAATAGACTTTCGTACTCATCAAGATCCACATTTGCAGTGGTCAAAACTATAACTGTGTCAGGTGGCCACCATGCCCTAGAATAGCAAATGCCATTTCTAATTTCATTATGCAGATGTGGCAGGCAGACTTGTTCAACCATTTTTTAAGCTGGCACTGTCTGATAGCAAAATTCACCCAGCCACTGAGAAAAACATTCAGGTGGTTCAGCCTGTACTGAACACCAAATATCTTCTGCTTTGCTGGTAACCCTACCCAAATGGTACATTTAAATTTAGCTTGAGGTATGTCTACATGATTAGCAATCACAGCAAGAGATGTAGTGAAATACAGACCCACTTAGCTCCATGCATGAGAGATTACTCTTTAAAAAACTATATCTGTGACAAACAGATGTTATCTCCACATGCACTCCACCTCTGGATTTTACTAATCTAAGAGTTCAAGCTTCAGAACACAGCCAGAGCCAAAATACAGAGAGATTTCAAATCAAGTTATCACAGCAAGACTTTTGGCATTATTAACATTTCAGAGCATTCGCATAGAGAGACATAGATATTCAGTAAGGAAACTGGAAAAACAAAACTAATTTTCCTCCTTTGTCAGTACTTCATCCTTTATTGTTGTCTTTACTACTTTTTATCTGGCATGTTTTAGTCCTGTCAAGAGGTAAGGGAAACAGAGAAATAGAACAGCCAAAATATTAAGATACTTCATCAAAACATCAAAGTCTTACAAAGAGTCACAGTGTATTCAGTGATGAGCTCTATAACAACATAGTCACAGAAATCACAAGGGTCTATCTTCATCCAAGGTGAACAGAAAAACCACCAGGAACATAGGATAAATATAATCCGCAGATTTTTTTTTTATCAATCCTTGTGTTAGAGCAGTTGAAATATAGAAAGAACTACCAATTAATGAAACCATAGTGATCTACCCTGTAATCCCTCAAATTTTTATATCAGAATATGATTTATGTATGGCTGAACTAAATGGCAAGACCACCCTCAACCAAAGGCTTGCCCACTAGTTGGCATATGCTGTTCCTAGCTAATCTGGTTTATGATTTATGTTGCTAAGAAGAACATTATTCACGTAAGTTAGCCACAAATCTGGAAAATCTCCCTCATGGGGTTTCAGTTCCATGAATTTGAAAAGAGGATCAATCTTTTCATAGACCTACCTCCCCATTTCACCTCTCTTCCCTCCATCACCCATCTGATTGTGGTTTTATAAGGGAATGGGCCATTTTTATAGTACGAATTTTTATATTATATCCTATTCTCAAAGCAACAAGCATATTTTTGCACCATTTTTCTGCCCAGCATTTCTGGATTATTTGTTTGGGTTTTTTAGACCAGATGATTAAAAGAGTTTAAGTTTAATATGCAAGGTTTCTCAATCCACATAAAAGTCTACCCAGAGATGTATTTCAATCCATATATTTCTTTGTCACTGAAGCCATAGTCTTCCAGATCTACAATGAGGACAAGAGTCTGATACACCCTTTCATATAAAGGATGGGAATGGAAACTCTGAAGCAATCCTTCATTTCCTAAAAGACTGCAGATGTAGAGTTTGAGGAAAGTAGTTTTCAGTATGTTGATCCAATGTGCACAAAACCTATTAAATAGTTACTTTTTTCTTGTCAGACCTGTATTTTCAAGCGCATTTACATTAAAAATTATCTCTGTTTGCCTGAATTGACTCCAAGGATACATAAAGAAAGGGCATCTACTACAAGGGTAGAGTTCACATAGTATCAAACAAAAATAGTCACCTTGTGAAAACACTTTTATTCAAAACCTTCAGGAACTTCAGGCACAGATAGTTCTCTAAAATAAATTATCACATTTTCCACGGGGAAATTTAATTTAAAATTATTTAAATTATCAAAATAAACAATTTAAATTGTTTATTGAAAGTGCCAGTAATTTTCACGGGAAAAAAAATTGCAAGTGGATTTGTTTGTATTGCTGTTACATTGCATTCAATTTTCAAATCCTGTATATTTTCAAACTCTCTAGATTTAGGAGAGACCTGTACCTAATGCTCTTTCTAAGCAGCAGGAGCCCAGAATCCAGCCACCAAAACCAGCTGGATCATATACAGTCAGCAAGACCTTGGTGGAAGGAAGGACCATGGAAAGGGAAGGAAAAACGTATTTTGTGAATCTGATCTTTGCCAGTGCAGAGGCACACACCTCATTATTCATAGGCACAAAGATTATAGCTCCCCAACTCCTGGTCCCCATGCCAGCCTGCAGGCAGCAGCGCCATGTGGCATTGCTCCTGACAACAAACAATTCAAAAAGTAGAACACTGATCTGGTGTGCTGCTGCCCAGGCTGACAGGCAGAGCCCAGTATGATGTCACTAGCAGTGTGGTTACTGGCTCCGCACTGGGGCTCACTGGCCCAGTCAGGGTTGATGGCTATTGCGATAATGTTTTGCATATTGGCGATAAATACTACAATATAAATTGTTTGTAACACTTGGAGCTGTGCTGCGATGTATAGATGTGCTCAGGTGGACAAAACACTACACTAATTCTGTCTATAAAACAGTTACAAAAAGTAAAGAAAAAAAGGTCTGGAAACTATACTTCATATGTATAATTTTATATGTACTATATAAGTGCCCATGTGAGAAACCACAGAATCTTGAACAAATGCAATTTATTATTCACATCTGACTGTTTTTCTTGAATTCTAGTGTAATTTTATAGTGCAATCACTCTCATCATCCCATTTACAAATCAGTCTAACAGAGCTATGAAAAGTAAGGAGAGGGGCAATAGGGATCATCAGTAGCTCCCATATGAAGGATGACCCCAGTAGACTACAACTTTTTATCCTGGAGAGAAACATATGACAAAGGTTTGCAAAATCCTAGGTACTATGGAACAGATTAAATATGTCATGAGACATATTACTTCTCATACAAACTAGAGTTCCCAGTGAATTTATCCAGAGCTATTTTAAAAGCAAGAAGAAGGAAATCCTTTTTTATACAACATAGAGTAGCATAATTGTATTCACTGACAGCCTGTGGTGAGAGTCAGCACGGGAAAAAGGGTTCAGAAAGTGATTGACTGAGTGTACATCTGATAGGTGGCACCTCTGTATAATCATCTGCATGCAGCTCTCATCTCCAAAGTCTCCAAGCAGCTGATTTCTGTAAGCTGCAGAGTACAGCAAATTCAAGGTCACTCTGTTCACATCCTTATCCTGTCACCCTTTTCTTCAGCAGCCATCATAGGTCATGATTAGAGACAGGAGGAGAGATTTCTAGACTGACCCAAATAGCAGTGCTTAAGACTCAGAATGTATATTTGCTTGAACTATGGTAAAATTGTTTTGTTGTAAAGTGTCTGAATATGGATGGAAGGATAACCCAGCAACCACTCTGGGAAGGAATGGAAAAGGAAAAGAGAGCTTTTAAATTCCTTTCTATCAACTCCTCTGGTGCCAGCTTGACCATATAACGTACTTAAGAGGGCACTGGAGATTTATGTTTGTGCACCTGCATCACTTCCAGAGAACATGGGATACACTTGTGCACGGAATATATGTATGCAGGATTCCATTGGGATGAGTTGGATGGCAGAGTCTGGCTTGGACAACCTAAAAAAAATTTATCATATATTTTATCCCACCAACCTGTAAAAACACATAAAATAGTGTATAAAATAGCAGGAGAGGAGGGAAAGGAAGAGGCAGGGTTTTATTCACCACCCGCAGAAAACATGGCAAACTGCAGATATGAAAATGGCTAGTTCTGCTGGCTGAGCTGCCAGGAGAACTCCCAACTCCTCCAGTCAGAAGACAAATTTATTCCCCACTTTGACCTGCTTCTCTCTCCCAGAATAATTTGATGGGGCCTGTGTGTGCTGTAAAGTTGATAAAGCAGGTGGGCTGGTGAGGTTGAGTAACCAGACAGAGATATACACAAACTGAGTTGGTTGATGGCTTCTATTGCTCTTCATTTCCCAAAAAGTCAGTGGAGGCCAGTTAAAATAAGACTGACATGATGGTGAAAGAGTGATTACCCTGTATTCTGCCAGCATCCCTGGAAATGCAGCTCATAAAGAGTACTGAATCATATAAAAGTGTTCAAGGATTCAACAAGAGATGGGAAAATTAATCTTTTCTCCATGGGCATCTGTTTTTCTGTAATGATGAAACCATACTTCTTGAGTTCTTCTGAAAGTTAAAGTCTTTTATTCAAAGAGGACCTGATTCTGCAAACCAGTCATGTTGAGTAACATTTCAAGGGGATTTTGCTGTGACAGCTTGAACAAAAATATATTGTTTTCCTATGAATCAGGCCAGCAGAACGGGTCTTTCAGCTTTTGTCACTGCTATTGCAATTTTCAAGCTGGCAATCCAGGGCAATATGAAGTGTCAAGTGAAATATTTTGTATCCCTTATTCAACAGTATTCTAGAAACTACATGCCATACCAGCTTAGGAGACCCATTTCTTAGAGTAAGAAAAGGGTTACAATAAGATACTTTACTTCCACCTGTTAAAAAAAAACCTAAAGCAGAGCACTAGACTGTTGTGGAAGTAGAAAGCTGAGAGGTTGCACAGCACAAAGCTGCCAAAATTATTCTTTTTAAAATCCATCTTCTACTGCTAACGCTTTAACAGTCCTGCACCTCCAAAATCCAGAAAAAATAGAAGCAATTTCATAAAGGACTCTTCTTTGCAGGTCAGGTGGAGGTGCAATCCGATGCTCCCTTATAGACTGTTTAAGAAATGTAGTCGCAAGCAAGAAAGCTTTCTCCTTAGCTCTTTTTAAAGACTAAACAACATTACACTCTAAAAGCAGAAACAACCTTAACACAAATGTTCTGAATGTGGGCTATTTCTTCTAAAAGCATCCTGTAAACCATACTACCTTTTCCAGTAGTGCTTTAAGGAGGCATCTCAGGGGCCATCTCTTGTGGAAGGGACCCAGGAAAAATTTTTTTGGTTTTAACTAGGGCACCGGTGGTGGCAGTAGGGGTACCATGCTTGGGTTGCCAGGGGACAAATTGCAGGGTTGAGAGACAGAAAAGGTCACTACCACCAGTGCTGCCGCTCTGCTTGGTTCGCCAGGGGGAAGGCCAAATTTATGTCTGCTCACCTCAGACCCATGGGGGGAAAGTAAAAACTTTGAAGCACAGCAGTAAGAACTTTTTTTCAGACAACACATTTCCTTATGGGCAGACTGTAGCTCTGTCTTCTTTAGTGTCATTGGTGTTTGTGGCTAGAAAATTCCTCATCACAATGTTTTTAATGCAAGACTTTTCTACATATTGTAGAAAAGTCACTGTTCAGCTCATAAATACATGAAGAATCTGATGTGTTATGGCGCTATCCATGCCTCATCAAGCATTAATGTATTCCTTGTAAACACATATTCTTTATTTGGTTAGGACAATAACAACACCATGTGCCAGAGTTACCATTAAATCCCAGTTCTTCTGTTTGTAATGGGCTGTAACAGATGTTTTAACCTCAAAGAATATCCTTCATTACATTTTCTGTGCTGAACACCCCAAAAATCCGTCATTATTGATCTGTACCAGCTTTCCCTCATTGCCTTTCAAATTACCACAGAGAAAGAACTTCACTGCAGACATGTGAATAGCTGTTGGGAGGTAAGTGATTTATACCCTGGCACAAGAACGACTGAGAATCACATCAGTGATTTAAAATGTAGCCAGTGGCGGGGGGAAGAGGAGGCAAGGGAAAAAAAAGAATAAAAACTCATAAATTGGAAACACATCATCATAAATCTCCCCCAGACTATAAACATCTTGCAGTTTAGTAGCCTACACTAGGGCTGTTTCAAGAGCTGGATGTGCCACCTGTAATCAGGGCAGCCTCATACCCTTAAGCAGGCTGCTGCTAAGGCTAGGCTTGCAGAAGTACAGGTCTAGGGATGGTTTTAAGGGCTACACAAATCCTCCATGCAAATACTGTCTTAGCCACAGGAGGGCTTCATTAAGGCATTGGGAAACACAGTTTCTACCCTACGCATTAATCCCATGGAAATGCTTGTCTGATAGCCAGGGCTGAGCGTGGGCCATGAGCTCTCCGCAACTGCCCCTTTTTTTACCTTGTTTTACACACTATGAAGTAAGACTAGGAGAAACCAAATAAATTGAAGTTCAGTTAGTTTCATTTTATTTGGTTCTTTCAAGAATAACTGCATCATTGGTGTTTGAGACTACTGTGTGTAGCTCAGCCACTGGTCTGATAAACTTATGTCCTCTTCTAATAGCCTATGAACAAGATGGAAAAGCCAACTAGCAACTGTAGATCTGGCACAAGCTTCTAACCTTTTCACATGAAATCTTCTGCATCGTGGCTTAGAGCACAGTTTACTTCCAGCCTGCTTTCTAGAAAGCTGGTCTGCAATTGAAAGCACAAGGTTATAAAACCTTGTCTCTAATACATGTAAGTCATCAAATCAATTGGCGTACTCCACCCTGTCTGTACATACCTGTGCTGTACATCACACAGTAGTTGGGACAAAGCTAGAATGTGCTGTCAGGCAGGGAGGAAGTCTCTTTCTGTGTTTCTAATAGGTTTCACTGAAAAAAGATTCAACTGCAATTGAGAAGCTGGAACTCAAATAAAAATTACTCCTTTCGCAAATCAAACAAATAGATATTTTCCCTAATACTATTTAGTGGGATTCAGCTCAGCAGAATAAGCCCAAAATAAATATACTCAAAGATACAGAGGGAACGTCTGTTGATAAACGGCACTGTAATTTGATTTGATGTTTTCTTATATAATTGTGGGTTTCTACCTGCAGTAGCTTGGGTATATGCACTTACTAGAAGCTACATTGCATCTCATGTGTAGACAGCTTTGTGGACATCAGGTGAAATGTTTCTCCTTTGTGTGTTTTTTTGATTCCGAAAAAACAAATCTGTGTTTACTCTGTAAGTACTTTCAGCCAAGATGCTGATTGATTTTCAGTGGTTACTTAGTTCATCTTTCTTTGACTGTACAGAGCTGAACAGCAATATTTGTTCTGCTCTGGGTGTTATACAGGTAAAAAATTTATTGACCTTGTTTGTCAAACCTATTTTCTTCTGAATGTGTCTTGATGCTTTTATTACTGATTTGTATGAGTTTTTATTCTGCATAGAAACTATAGATGCTTAACCACATGCTCTTGATACTTAGATGAATTATACACTACAGAGCATAACTGCATCCTCTATAATACTCAGTCTTACATATTGCAATATTGTGCTAGGTTACGCAAAAACTCTGGTATCCGTCTTTGTTTTCCTCTTTTCTCTAAATATGCCTTTTTGGTGTTTCGCCTTTGTTAGAGAGGCTGAACTGCTTGTGATTAATGTCTCAACATCTGACCACCTGCAGTGACTGTTCAGGTGTTTCAAGAGACTGGACTATTGGTGCTCATGGCTCAATCAGCAGTGTGCTTTGCTAACAATATGCAGAGTGGCCACCCAGGCCACCTGCTGAAGGCGTGCACATCCAACACCTCAGGGTACAATCTGGGCGTTAAACAAGGTAAGGAAAGAGGCAAATCCTGTGAGGCGGGGTATTGCTTCTTTTCCTTACACAGATGACTCAGCTGTGATAAGTCCCCTCCAGGGAAGCACCCTGACAACTCACACATAATCCTGAAGGTATTCACCTCTGCTGATGGGCCATAATGGATCCGCTGGTGCTGACATAACAGGCAGATGTAACATCTTAGGAGGTGTCACGGACTCCTGAAATGTCCCATGATCCAGTATTACAGCATCCAGTGCAGAACTCCCTGCCCCAGGGTGAGTATCAGGGGCATTCCCAACTAGCTAAAGCTGAATAAAACTCTGCACTTGGACTTCACACGACACTGATTTTTCTTCTCTCACCACACAGGTCTTCCACCACCACCTTGACTGATCCAGACTACAACCACCACTTCAACAAGATGATCGCTACCACTCTGACCAATTAATACTGAAATTTTAACAAAGTCTTGTCTCTGGATGCAATAGGTGCATTGCAGGTCCTTCCAGTCACCTGGAGGGTGCAGAACCCTGCCTACTTTGCCTGTACCAGCACCACAGCCTTGCTCCAGCCTCACACAAGTGTCTGCTGGTGTAGAATCCCAGCTACCTGCTGTTTCCTGCCAGTGCTGACTCTTCAACCATTCCTGCCAGGTTTTCCAGGTGTGTAAGAAATGAGCCAAGTGGAAGTGTGGCCATCTTATCTCTGTTCTGTGACCATGTGTGGTTTTTTTTTCTGGGTGGCAGAGACAGCTGTCATCTCAATTTAGTCCAGTGGGGAGGGCTTGAGAAGTTTCTCCTCATCAGTTGGTTTAACCCAGTTTTATCAGTATTCTTACTAGCATTCTTCTTGGTAAAGAGTTTTTTTCACTTACATCTGAGTACATTTACTCTCTCTGTGTATTGGAGAAACAAGGGGATTCTGTCTGAGGTCTCTGCCCCTCAAACCAAGACAAACACATAATGGTGCATGTTGTGATATATAATTATGCAATAATGTGCTAAGTATATTGCATTGTGAGACTCATGTGAAGCCAGTGTTATTGGATAAAGTGTCCTCAGTCACCTACTACATGCTCCTGGCACCACTGCCAAGCCAGTTCTACCTTGTGTTGCTCATCAGCCAGTGCCATCCTTCCCACCTGCTCCATCCAAAAAATGGACCCATCTACTCTTATTCAAAAGAAGTCTTAATTTTATCTATTGTCCCTCTAACCATAAATCATCTTCTTGTCTTCCCACTAACTACAGCATCTCCGGTTTGAGTGTCATTGATAAAATAATTTGAGATGTAACTATCAGGTTTTCATGGAGGAAATCGTATCAGCAAAAGATTCTGAGTTCTGATTTGGGGCCAGCTGATACAAAGCTTGTCCTGATTCAATTCCAGTTCAACGAAACCTCAAAATAAAATCTCAGGCTCAGGACTGGTCCTGATGCATGGAGCAGTTCATAAGAATTTTTAGCTTTGTTTTGACCCAATTCCCTGAGTCAAACATATTTTACTGAAGAAGACTGTTTTGTGCCCGGCTTTTGGGGCTTGGAGTGGGTTTTATGATGGTGAAATTTCAGCTGCAATTGTGGGGAAAATCCTACGGAGTCTTACTATTTGTGATTTTGTGACATTATGAGTTTAGACAGATTTCAGGTAAACAAATGAATTTGTTAAATTGCAACAATAATTTTTTTTATTACAGAGGAAAGAAAAAAGAACACAGAAGCCACTGGGGTACTTTCTAAAAAAAAAAAAAAAGAAAAACACTGGCAAACCTTAGAATAAACCCTATATTCAGCAAATACAATTCAGGAAATCAATTTTACCAAAAGCTGCTTTATGGTGTTATGTGCTGAAATTATGGCCCTGCTAAAGTCAATGATTGCTTTGCCATTAACTTCAAGTGAGCTGGGATTTCATCTTCTTGGACTTCCTACTAGAGACAGAAGACTGCTGGAGGAAATAGGGCCAAAGAAATGCCACCACGGAAACTATACAGGAAAGCAATATGCAATCAGAGTTGCATCAGGTGATAACTCAAACACATAGTCTATATAGGTTTAGGTGCACAAATGTCTAGGAAAACAAAAGCACAATTTTCCTCTGAAATTTTCATTAGGTCTCAATAACACCTCAGCACAGGAAACAAGACCAAAATTTTCTTAATACGAGACCAGAGGTTCTCACTTTCTGCTAAAGTAGCAGAGAATAGGAATTTCTATCTTGTTGGCCTACCGAGGCATACAGGGAGGTTTGTACTTTGTGATGTGAAGCAGCTGTTAAAGAAAATCCATCAGTGTACAAGTGGCACAGGCTCTCTTTTGCCAACACAGACAAAAGGCTGTTCATCATTTTTTTCATGGCTCTAACAAGGGACCAGTCCAAAAATTACTGTTATATAAAGCTCAACAGGTATGTTTTACTGCAAGGAAAACTGTATTAATTACATTTTTTTTTCCAATTTGAAGAAGGGAAGGAGAGAGGAATAGTCATCATAAATCAGGAAATAAAATGAGAGGGCAAGTCAATTGCATCTGAGAGGAATATCCTGGGCCAGAGGAAGATCCAGCCTTGCAGGAAAGACATCTCAAGGAAGCTGGAGTGGGACAAATGGGAGACCAGAGCTCAGCCTAGAAGAGAGTCTCTGGAGAGCTCAGCATAGTAACAAAAACAAATACACATGCTGTATAAAGAATGTTAAGTATGAGGGCATCTCAGCTATGTGTCTAAAGAGCACAGAAAGTGCAAAAATGAAAGAAAAAAAGTGTTATTCTGTTAGCCGTGGTTTTCCTTTAAACATTAGTACATCTCAAAATCAGCATTTCTTACAGTTTCTTCCAGTCGTTAGCAATGGATGCCAGGAATGCAAATGAGCAGCTGCCCTTCCCAGATTTTACATAGTTGAGAGAATCTTTAGACCTTAGAGCATATTTATTCTTTGATTCTTTTTGCTAAAACAGACTGTAGCCTGGGTAAACACTGAAGAGGGCATGGAGCCAAGTGGTTAGCCTACATAGGAAGCTTTTTGTTTCTCCAGCTTTCATTCAGACTCACAGCTGAGCAGTTATAAGTAGTGGATGCACCCTAGAGAATCACTTTCAATCTACACAAACAGAGCTGAAATTTGTGACGTTCCCTTCTCACATCCAGATTCAACCAGTTCAATTGTCCATATACAATGTCAGATGACCTGGGCAACCTATTGAATAGTCTGTCAAAAGCACTCATCACCACCCCACTCCCACAAGGTCCAGATCTGATCTTAGAGCAGTTTATGGTAGCACAGGTTTTTTAGCACTAGAAGTTTCTCCCAATTTCTATCAATAAGTAGCAAGTTGAATTGCAGTGACAAGGGTTAAAGTGTTGGTACTCAGTCAAACTTTCATGGTCTAAAAAAAACTTCAAAAAGTTCTAAACCTTATGGTTTGGAAGAATTTCACTTAATATCAAAGTACTTAAAATTTGCCTTTCTGTTCAGCGTGTTGGTATTTCCACTTGTAGGACTAATGAAATAGAGATTAATGGTTACTCTAAGGGCTAATCCAGTAGCTAGACCATCTGATGAAGGCTGATGAATCACTGGTTCAGGAACTATCTCAGATAAATAACTTTTCATACCATGCCTCACCTGCCTCACTCCTTGAGCTCAAATAACCCCAAGTGAGACTCATAATTCACGTCCATTTGATAGTCCTCAGTCCCCAAATCTGTAATGACCTGAGAGAAACCATAAATACTGAAGTACACCCAAAGTACATAACCCACATAAGTACACAACCCATATTATATAGACAACCTCAACTTGTCCTGCAGAAAACTTTGTAATGCAGAGTAATCAAATATAAAAGAGATAATTGGCTTTTCTTAAATTTCAGGTTCTTGATTTTAGCAATTTAAATTATTGTAGTGAAATTTTACTGTTTGTTTTTCTGCACAACAGTTCTGTATCTGCAGAGCTTTTTTTCATGCAGCAGTGCTGTACCTCCCTAAAGTCCATAGGAGGGCCAAGTAATTACCTTTTCCAGAAGGATAAACCTCCTTTTTTAGCTTTATGGAGAGTGCAAGTTGAAATCAACTGCTGATCAAAAGCTGAATTTTGCCTGGCCTGAGTCAATACATGGTTATATTTAGATGGATGAATGAAATGTACTTGTGGTAAGCCCATTAATTTTGATTCAATTGTAATGGCAGATTACAGGCTGAAGCTGCTCAGAAGAATAGAGGAAGAGACAGTGGTGAGGATTTCATGGGTGATGTATAGCTGAGACTGGTAAAGCTAGAAGTATCTGTCTCCTCTACCTGAGCAACACATAGCACTAGTCAGTCTACAAATACTGAAGACAAATGTATTGACACTGTCTAAAGTGAGGTGAAGCAGTGAAGAAATAGTACAGTATATGAATGCTTAGCTTCTCAAGTTTATGTGTGCCTAAACATGTACCCACTTGTTTCAGTTTTGGGAGATTAGGCTTAATATTATTACAAAAGTTTAGAGATAACAGAGAATACAGGGAAGAGGCAATTTACATATAATTTACGGAATTCAAATCTATTATATATACAGGCACATTAAAACATGGGATTAAGGCTTCTTTTGATCCAAACTAGCTTTAAAAAATATAAAGGACTGCATTTTAAATGTTTTATGCAGAAAACTTTGTTTCTTATAATTCTATTCATTCTCTCTACACGAGTATATCTGGTTATCTGTTAGTTTACACAGTAGGTTGATAAAGTTTTAAGCACAGTATAATAAGATAACGGAAAGCCTAATGTTGGAAAAACTAGGAATAGGGAAGGAAAAGAAGGTCAGTTGAATCTGACTCAAATACTATATATATAATAGATTTTCAGTTGAAGTAAACTGATCTTTAGCATCACTGTTTTAATGACTGTACTTTGCTAAGGCTTTGTTTCCTAAGGCCTCAGAACAAAAGGCTACAGTGTCATTTTCCTCCTGTTGGCATGAGTAATGTTAAAGCCACAAGCAGTTGATCACAAGATCCTACAGAACAAAATCGTTTTGGCAAATGTGTCAAACCTAGAATATGTCTCCATGAAATATGTACCAGAGGGATAGTCCTCCTGGTTTAAGCTTGAATCCATATCAAGGCAGAACATTGCAATTTTTATTCATCAAATTCTTCCTAGTAGGTTATGCCTTTTGACAGACAAATAATCTTATTTTATCTCCTTTTACACTACAAATGATCTACACATTGGAAGACAACTAATGTTTAGCATAAGTTTTAAGCTTACACTCTTTAGCACAACTTTCTAGCAATCATTTTTGTCAATTTTGCTCTGGGTAATTTGGTTTAGGTCACAGCAACTGACAGTTTTTGTCTAGGAGCTACTTCAGCAGTGTATTTAAAGCAAACGTCCAAGGCCAGTTCAGATTTCACATCCAATCCTGTGTTCACGTGAAAAATGAAGATTGGGATACACCTTTGCACCAGCTCAAACTGGAACACTAGGACCTACTGAGTGGCAAAGCGTGTAGGCATGCAAGAGTCAGGGAATGAAAAAGGAAAAAAAAATAAAGTCTTTAGCTCACTGCCCAGCCCTGGTTTTGGGGGAAGCAGCATAGGTACAGCCAGTCTCAGTATCTCCTTTTCCTCACTGCATTAATAAATTTAATAGTATAGCTATACTGTTGCAGTGCAGCACCAACACACAGAAAGTTCTGGCTGCGATCCCAAAGCACTACAGATGGCTCAGTACTGCATATGGGAGCATACAGCATAGTGTTTTACACCACGGGACATGCAGCTCCTGGACTGGAGATAGGACTGTGCCTAAATTTGAAGAGAACAAGCCAGTATCTGTCTGCTCTGGTCCACACAGACAGCCCAGGAATGCTGTACGGCCTCTCTCCAGTGGTGCTGAAGGAGAAGCCAGCTGGTTCTACTCTGTACTCAGACACTGACAGAGAAACAGAGGAGCCTTTGAAATTCTAAGTTAATGCCAGAACTGGTAGCAACAGCTATTAAAATTCTTGCCAAAGATGTGGTTTTTTTCATGCTTGGGGATACATATTTAACAGAAGGGAGAAGAACAAAGAGAACATGAAAAAAATGAAAGAAATTGGGTAATTTTTGCCTTTCAAGAAACAGTGAAAGTGAGTATTTCTCAGGTTGTTCAGCACTTCAGGATTGCATCACTTAAACTAAACTGACCAAGATAAACTAGGGTCAACTCTTATGTGCACACTGTTACTTTTTTTTTTTAATTAGATGAAACCAGGTAGACAGATATAAAATTAACTAGAACATGAAGTGAGCAAGGACTGCTAAATACGTCTTCTGGTGTTTTATTTTTTTTGTTTTATTTTTGCTTTGATGAAGTTGGGCTCCATTTTGCAAAGGTGCTATAGTAATAAAGGTGTTAGTAAATCTGCTGACTCTGTAGACACAGTTTTTTCCTTCTGGTGAAAACTGGTTTGTTTTGTTTGTTTTTTCTTCTGTAGTGAATTTATCAGAAGGAGAAAGATGCAAAGCAGGTTTTTATTTGCTATCATTTTTTTTTTTTTTTTCAAAAAATAACATTTGGTAGTATTGCCTAGCTGAGACAGTTACAAGTTAGGACACAAGAAAATACTCTTTTAGTCACCTGCTGTCTTCCTGTGAAACAAGTCCTATTATCTCTTCATTCCTTGCTTTCCTCACTAGCCTAATTTGTAAAGTGTTTGAAAATCCATCGACAAAACGCCTCCATTTTGTCTTTACTGCAAGAATCATCTTAAGAGGATCGGGTTGGATAAAAGCCACTGGTGGAAAAATTTGCCTGTCATAAATAAGATCAGTGCCGATACGTGAATAATAAAGTTCAGCCTATCTTTTGAATCTCAGCTGAGATTTTGGCAGCTGGGAAACCCAAGGAAACACATTTCTTTTGAAACAAAACTTGAAAACTAATGAGACAAAACCTTGGATCACTGTAGTGCTATTAATACTACTACTTCTCACAGCAAAAGCATATTTTGGGCCATAGAACACAATGAATTATACCTGCCTCTTCTTATAATAGGCAGGAAACCCCTAAATATTACATGAATACTCAGAGCAGTACAAGATGCTATCATACATCTTAGTTCAGGAAGCTAAAAACACGTACTGTTGTTTTCCACTGTGCCCTTTGTTTCACCTATATTTATCATAAGCTCTGATTTCTTACTTCTACGAAGGTAAGTGAAAACACATTTCTAGCTGGACCTTAGTCCATGAAGATTTTAAGAAAACCACTCCATTTTTGTCTTCCAGGCTCCATCCAGCTGACACTGGTGCTCAACTTTAGGCTGTTGCTTCCTCTTCATCATCTCACAAGCAGGTCTTCAAGAGTTTGTTCATATACTGAAGCATTTAAGGTGCGAACCTGAATGTGGACAGGGTAGAGCTGGTGGGTCAGTGCCAGTGCTGGACCAGGACCCAGTCAGGCTGGTCTTCTGCATGTGGATGCAGGGATTCCATCAGGGTTGCACATCCCAGTGCCTGGGAACCTGAGAGCTTAGGTGGTTCTAGCAGTGGGAGGAAAAAGGGTAAGCTGGCATAATAGGGGGTCATCCCAATTCTCTTTTCCAGGAGAAATGCCTCTGTCCCCTCATTTCTGCTGCTCTTAGAAGACTCACTCATAATGAGCTGAAACTCTTGACTATCACCCCTATCTCTTCATGGCACATATTTATGCCCTCCAAGAAATCTCCTCAGCTCCCTGCCCACATCCATCAAAGGATTATCCCCTCTATTTCCACCACAGTGCAGCTTCTGTGTCCCTAGGTGGAAGTGTCCAGCAGAGACACTGCTGGTGCTGAGTGGTGGGATGTGCTGGCAGGGGCAATATTTTGGTGCAGCCAAAGCTGTGGGAGCTCTTATCACCTCATTTAAGCCCTAACAATGGTTTATATAAGCAAGTTAAAGCTCTGGTGCCCCTGTCAGCTCAGTGTCTCTCCAGCAGCTGCACTGGCTGCAGTTTCACAGGCTGTGACCACCAGCATTGCTAGGGCGCTCAGACTGCCCCCTTTCTGTCCTACTCTCCATGCCCTGAGTCCCTGACTCACACAGCCATGCTGACTGCCCTGAGACCAGCACAAATATCTGTGTGGCCAAGTAATGAATCAAACAAGGAAACTGGCCCAGACCAAATTCACAGGGTCATTTTGGGATACTGCTGAGCTGACCCAAGTGGCTGCTGGACACCTGTTCCTGATTCTCCCCATCCAAGGCACACAGTCAATTCTCCTTCATTGGGCTGGCATGTCTCTAGGCAAAGGGACCTAAACTAGCAGGAAAATATTCTTCTTGTTGTTTTAGCTGCTATTTTCCTGCCAGCTCAACTCCCTGAACTGGCGTGCTGCAAGATCATCAGTTTTCTGTGCTGGTGCAAGGGCACAGCAGGATGGAAAGGTGGGGAAAAGCAGGATGTCTCCCTGTGGCAGCAGATGACAGTACAGTTCATCAGCAGAGCAATAACTGCACCCTGTGTCCAGTCACCACACATGCTCCTTAACTCTACCCAGGAGCATCATCCTTCTTGCCTATGCTGCATGGCCCCCGTGGAAAGGACGCGTGCAGTGTAGAAGTGAGCTGGCGGGGATGGGAGGGAGGGAGGGACTGCGTCTCCCAGAAGCTCTGATAGTTACACCTGCAGATGTGTTTGTGAAACGATGGGGCCAGAAATCTTTGTGCAGCACTACTAAGTACTCCTAATTGAGAATTTTTCTCTGATTGTCTTTTGTTTTATTGGAAAGTCTTAGATTGCTGAGTACTGGACCATTCTCTGATTTGAAATTATGGGTATTAATTATCAAAATGTGCAAGTTTGTATTGATCTTTTATAGGAGATATAGCTGCTTTTTGAAGATCAAAATAATTGTTCTTTAAAGTAGTTAATTTATACTAAGAAAGCCCAAAAATCTTAAAAAAAATTTCCAAATGGTCTAATCCAATTTTTCTTTTTTTTTTCTTTAAAGTTGATCCCCTTTCCCCACAGGTTTTCACCTTTTCATCCCGACTAAGGCTTGGAAAAGCCTCACAGATTCTCTTTCAGACATGAAAATCACTTCCTATGCATCTCTGTCTCTGAAACACTTTAGCAAGAGGTAGTGTCTCCTTGTTCTGTCACCCCTTGGACCAGGGTGGGATATGCTGGAAGCAACTGCCAGTGAAGGGAGCAGAAGGAACATGAGCTACAGCTTGGATGTACCAGAGCCCCTGCAGGGCTGTCTGAAACCTTCACCACATCGTGGAGAACACAAGTACTCTGGGACCTGAATCCCCAGACAATTTTTTTAGCCAGAGCCACTCCCCACTGGGAGAATTATGAAAAGAATCCCTGAGCAAGGACTTAAAAAAATGTATTTATTCCTTGTTTAAAAGAGATGAAGTGCTGCAGGGAAGCGCTGGTCTCTAGTGGGCACTTCCGAGCTGCAACAAGTTTTCTTTGTAGTTAGGTAGTTGGCAATAGATCATCTACTGCTGTAATAACATGATTCTGAAGCATGATCCCTGATTCTGGCTTGGAGTTCATAGAAGAAAATCCTCGCTTAGTTGCTATTAGCACTCTCCATATGTCTCAAGCACAGCTGAGAATTACCTTCATAGGTACAGGTCTCCTGGTAAGACAGAGATACTTGATATTCCTTGTGCTGAAGACAATGAGGCTTTTTTATATAAAAGCTGGTCACCATCACAAGAATTATTTCTATATCATTGCGACTAGTTGTTCCTGAAATCAGTGGCATGTTTTAACCATATTTGAAGTTTTTACTGATTACAATTGAACTGGAAATTCTTTGGAAAAAAACTTAGCTAGCATGACAGACCAGATGAGGTAAGAGGTATTCTTTTAACTCTGATCTAAATTATTGCAATTCCTTACACAGATGTCATCTTCAAGGTGATGGAGTGAAGGAGAATGTTCCTCTTTGTAACCGCTGAAGACTGAGAAGTTGAGGCAAATAAAAGTTTTGCCAAAGCGCCTGTCAGGGACACAGATACACGTAGTGGAGGAAAGCTTAACATGCTATAATATAGAGAAGTGAAAGGCTATAAATACTAGGTAATAAGGTTTTTTTATTTTTATGGCTCTACCCATCTATCCATTCCTTGGACACGGTACTGCATTATTTAAAGAAAAATGCTAGACAAAATCGTAAAGCTCCAAGCGCTTTTCAATTGTCTCACATTCCCTGACTGATATTAAAACCAAACCGATATAGAAACAAAAGAAACAAAACTGAAATGAGACGCAGAAAAAAACAAAAAACATTGCTAGACATTTAGTGTAGCCTTAGACTAGCCCATCAAGTGCTGAATTATGATGTTTGATAGGCTAGACTTGTGTTAGAGTGCTAACAAATGCTAATAGTCTAAGTCACACAAGCGTGTGGATGGACATCTCTCCCAATCAGACCCAGAACAGCTTTAAAATAATATTGAGAAAGAAACTGTGGAAAAGAAGGTACACATGGCTGAAACACTTCCTGCCAGCTTTCAGGATTTATCCCCTGAATATCAGCATTGATACAGCTCACTGTCAGCACTCGGCAGGCAAAGAGAAGAGAATCAGGAATCCAACGTCTTGATCCACAAGGAAGTTGATGCTAGCCCAGGGGAAATGAATTCTGAGACTTTAAAGGATGTGGGCCTGTGCTTTTTGTTAACATCCTTCCTGCAAACTGAGGCACACGTTTGCCTACCTCTTGCCACAAGCTTCAGAGTAAGTAAAAGTTAGGATTTGTGCGGAGGTAAAATGTCCTCATTACATTCACTTCTTCTCTTGAGCACTGTTGGTCAGTTCAAACTGTACCATAAGTGTCTGTATGCATGCAAGACATCTCCAGACAAACATTCCCCAGATTTCCATCCTTCAGGTTTTCTGAGATTATAGCGTGGCCCAGGGAGGGAGGAGGGGGTGTGGTTGTACTAGCACAGAGATGCTGGGAGGGGCCCCGATCTACTGGCATGTCTTTCTTTCTCCACCTCTTCTGTCCCTTCAGTGACACAAGTAATACCTTTTCTACACCACCCAAGCACTTGGCATGTCATTTTTAACCAGTTTAAAGCCTACCACGGGCCATTCCTACCATGGGTCAGATATTTAACAGTGAACAGTACTGATAGTAAGTCCTCAGAAGCTACCCCATAATGAATTGCAAGTTTGTCTTGGCAAGTAGAGCCCTGGTTTATTGCTTATGACAAAGGATTCCCTAAAGCTGGACATAAAATAAGTTGCAAATTCTTCCTTCTGCTTTAATTTCTTATATATTCTACACAGCCTGTGGTATTAAAGCAGTTACACTACACGGAATGATTTTTGCTTTATTTTGTTTTAATTAAGAATGCCTCAGAGTACTGAGTGGCTACTAATGTGGCTTTTGAAAACATACTGCCACAGCAAGACAGTTGGACATAGGGGTTTTTTTCATTTCTTTCCCCTCCCACCCACTTTCTGATTGTTTGTAACATCTCTGGAAGAGGAGCTGAAATCAAAATCTTACTGCTGAAGAGAATATTCTGTACATCTCTTTTCAAGTTCTGAAATTACTGAGATCATATTGTTTGTGTACCTACAAAGGCATTCCCTTATGCTGACAAAGACTAATGCCAGTTCTGTCTTGTTCCACAGTTATATTATTGCTGCTTATATTTCCCTTATTACTTTTGACAATCATTGCACTTCATCTTGATCATCAAATTGGTGTGACACACAGTACCATGTAGCTGCTTAATTATGCATGTGAATGTTCATTTTATTAAAACTGCAGCTTTTGTGTGAAAGTCTCTAGTAAGGCAATGACTTCTGTGCAGTTGTTTTGTGCGACACATCCCTGTATGATTTTGCAGATACCTGCACCATAGTGTCACATCGTCCATGTCATAGCATGCAACAGTGTGCCACCATGAAACACAGTGAGAAAGTAGGAAAATACTGTTATTATATCATGCTGACATTGCCTACTGTAAAATTTGCAGCAGTCATATATCCTTAACAAAAGCACAGGACTCACTTCCTCTAAACTAGCCTCATCATGGAGAGCAGAGTTGAGGAAAGAGCCCTTCAGGGTCCTTCCAACCATTACACAGCTACTGCTGTTTGTCTGCACCTTTGCTATCGTCAGTGTCACACCTATGCAATGGCACTGGGGTAGAGGGAAAATTTCCCCCTTCCTCAAGGTTAAGACAAATTACTTCTCCAGTGCAATGACCCAGCACCTTGGATCCAGAACAATGTTGACTGGTCTTCATATCAAAAATCACCCTGTGACACTTGTAGTTGTTTCAGCATGCAACTAATGACTGGATACTCTATTTACTCCAAAAGCTGGCTCTATGGATATGGCAGGACAGTGAACTGCCAGAGTCTGTTCTCTAGTCTGTTCAATTGCTCTCTACGGCTTTCATCATTAACCAGTAAAAATGTAAAGAAACACCTATGTGATTTCAGTGTTTTGATTGTCCTACAACTTTTGTAGACTGAAGGATTACTTGTCAGCTAGCACTGTCTCCCTTGATTTCTCTATTAGATAAATCTATTCTCTTGAACAAGGAGTGTTATGCTTCTTAAACCGTGCTTCTGCAAAGAAGACCTAAATGATTTGTTTCTTTGGCTCATTAGCTTGTCCTTGCACTTCAGAAAGGACAGTACTACTTATGAGTTAAATGTCCACTTTGGTTGATGAAGAATGCCAAAGACATTAGCACGGTTTTATCTCCATTTTGTCCAGACTTCATATTAAATTTCCTTGCAGATTAAGAAATATGTAAAATGCTTAAATAACTGCAGAACTCTTTTGTGTGTGCTGGCCTGTGGGTAGTAAGAAATAATACTGCAAAAGGCAGATGGACAGAACAAAAAGCTAGAATATGGCAAGGATAGGCAGGATAATGACACTGTGATGAGCAAAGCAGCAGGACAAGAGGCCGTGGATCAATTTGGAAAGTAAGTTACAGAGAAGAAAAAAGTCACAATGAATATGTCATTTTCCTACAGACAAGTGTCTGAGAACCAGATTAAGCACATTTTCCAAAATAGTGATACGCTTATTTTAGTAAATTATGGTGTAAGTCAGTTTTCCTGTATCTGTTATCTGCTTTTTCATGCACAGTCACAGATACCGTACTAACACATGAAAGAAATTCCGCATATGAGGTGTTTCAGTGTTCAGCAGGTCCTAGTTGTGGACCTCCTTTTCTTCTCAAAGCCAGCCCCTGCCCCCTGCCCCATCCTTACAAGTTATATTTGGATGTTGCCTGCCACGGACTCATGTTCTACTTTTAAATTCCCTTAATATATATGTTACCCAGAATTTCTTGCAATAGCTGCAATGTGTATTGTTTTTAGCAATTAGACTAGCTGTATATTCATTCCCCTTTTGATGGAATGTAATAACCTCAATTTATTTCAGTTACATCAATATAAATACATCACTCTTTCAAAATATATAATTTTCCACTCACCATTCAGTGGAATCTGGTTTTAGTTACTTATGGGTTTGAAATTTTGATAGCTTTGGAGTCCTTAATTTCAGGAAATGAGCATATTAGATAGATTTATCTCCCTTTTTCTTGACCTTTGTATAGAACCCTTTCCTATTAAATACAGAAAATCAGGATTCAGTAATAACCTTTTTACATGGATCATGAAAGGAGTTTGGAAACATGGTTGTTGTCTCCTTTTATTAGAAAATCTGCCAATAGCTAGAAGAGATTTATATTTATTCATAATGGACTAATAATTCACACAATCCTACCAACTAATAATATTACACTAGGGATTAATTTGTCTTGTGACATTTAGGACACATGTTGCACTTACCAACTTGTGGGTACACATTAATGTAACTTGAAAATCATTCGGTGATAAGCTCCAACTCTTTCAGAGAAAATCTGCCAATACCCATAATAACCTGTGTAGAAAACAATCATAAAATTATTCTCTGGGAAGTTGCTTCCTTCAGTATTTTACATAATAGCTGTCCTAGTGTTTTATATCATAAAATGTCTTTAGGAATAAAATATTGCCATCTTCAAATACTTCTATTTATCAAAGCAGAATGTGTGGAGAGTTTCTACAAGACTGCACCATTTAAAGCCTTGATCCTGCAAATGCTTGACTTCGATGACACTTGAATGTGGCTATTACTCATGTCTCTAAGGTTAAGCATATTAATGTCCACCGGGTCACTCCTTAGTTCCTAAGCATCTTGAAGCAGGAACATTGCCTAGAGATGAGCATACACCTGGGAATAAATTTTCATTGATGTGCTTCCATGTACAGTGTATAAAGAATCAGTGATGTATGTATTTCTTTTCATTTAATGAAAATAAATCCATCCTGTGTCCTCAGTAAGACTAGTTCATTACCAGTACATCACAGCTTAATGAGTCACAAGTCAGCTAAGGCCAGTGCTGCCTCCTCAGACCTCATCTCTATGTCCCAGGCTGGTTTTCTACCCCCAGAAAATACAGCCTTTAATGGCACTTAATTGGGATTTACTTAGTGGAAGACGATCACAAGTTCAAATTTACATGTTTTATATATTGCAGGTAAATTCCTTCCTATTTTTATCGGTTCATGATGGGATGGAGCTCAAACAGAGAGGTCTGAATTAAACTACTGTGGCAGTGGCTGACCCAATGAGTACAGGAGCTGAAAGGACCAGGGCTGCAAAAAAATATTAGTCACATATCATTATTAAACAGTGTTGCAGAAGAGCATACCTAGAGTTCATTCTTGCTAATTCAGCAAAACAGAAGAATATCTGCAGTTTGCTATTCTTCACATGGGCATTTACCATTTCTGAGCTACAGTAAAACAGGAGAGGATTGGGACTGCAGCACATGAGCAGCAGAGCAAGAAATGCACAGGTTCAGGCAACCACAGCCATTTCACTCGTACAAGAAATACTTCTGTCTACCCAAATACAATGTTGATATCAGCAGCCAGGCTCACAAAAATAAAGTTATAGTACTGGGTTCTTTGTTTAAGAGAGAAAAAAAGCCAATGGAATAAACAACAGAATTCCCCCACACACCATAACCTCCAGTATGGCACTGCACATACAGACACACCCAGACACACAGTCCCGCCCTGCCAATTTTATTGGCAATGCCAGCTCTGCACCTGCCTCACGGCTTGAGAGCAGACCCAGGGGCTTCAAAGCCAAATTTTGTGCACAAACACACACACACAGAGAAAATGGCAAAAGTATGGCTCAGAAATAACCCTCCGAGCTCTTGAGGCACAGCTAGTTCATCCCAAGGCTCACTCCCCTTCGAGTCACACCATACGTTCTGCCGGGGGGCGGGGAGCGGGTGCCACATTTTTGGAAAGGCCTCATCTCATTCCAAAATTGCTTCAGCTTCTCTGCCATTGTAAACATCCCTGCTGCTGCCCAGCCCACCTATGGGCCTCCTCCACCTCATCCTTCACCCCAGACATTCCCCGCGGCCGCAGCGCTGCTGGTGCCCTCCAATCGGCACATATCCATGGCAACCAGTTTCCAGCACCAGGAGGAGACAGCTGAGTTGGATTGAAAATCTCCCTTCTGTTCCTGCCTCCGTTGCGTGCAGTGAATGGGCAGGCTAGCAGCTTCCCTGCTCCCTCAGATTAGGACGCACATTTCTGCCTCCCATTGTTTCCTTCTTTCGAGCCTCACCGTGACACCCTCGCATCGCCGACGCTGCTCACTTCCCAAAGATACTGTCTGCTGGCGGTTCTCTCACACCCTACCAAAATTAGCACTCAGTAGGCGAGCCCGGCAAATTACTGACAAACACAGAGCCTCTGGCCATGCCAAGGCTTTTGTTGCACTGCCCTCAGAAACCAGGCAGCCGCATAATAAATAGATTCCTATAACAGAGTTAAATTGGGGGCTCAAATAACCATATCATTATATAAAGCTTTTGTTGATGCCACAGATATTGAGACAGGATAACAGACACATCATTTTCTCTCTCCTTGCTTGTGGAAACCCAGGGACTGATTTGCATGCTGTGGCCCCCTGGCACCGCAGCTGAGCCCTCGGTAGATTTACAGCAAACCTGTCGGCTGTGGACTGTTCAGTCCGCAGACAGCAAGCACACGCAGACACAACCCTTCACATCGATGTCTGTTGATCTGAGGTATCGACAGCCCTGGGCCAAGCCACACTGCCAAAGAATTTTGAACTCTCTCTGGGGAGTGTTTCCATCCTCATCTGCAAGCTAGTATTTTTGGACATCCAGCTAAATTTCACTTGCACTTTGGTTTTGCTTTCTTTGAATGAAACTTTTTTTTCCCACTGTGTGGAACTCCTTGCCAGATCCTTGGAAGGAAAAAAGACAGAGGAATTTGATGGGAACATAGCACATAGTCCTGTCCCACCTCAGCTCCAGCAGTTCAGAGTCTGATGCTAAATCTCGGTGCTGTGTCCAGGTTGTCTCTGACTGTTGTATTACCCTAGGGAGGCTGAGAGGCAGACAACTTACCTTATTTTTATCATGGAGAGACCAGTATCCAATGTCTCTGGATCTACATTCACAAGGAACTGCCTTTCCTTTGGCCATTGCACGCAAACCCCTGTACAGCTTTGCAGTCTTACAGAGGTCTTTCAGGATTAGTTACTGAATACATAGTCCATTAAAATGCCTTAGGATATACCTATGAAACATCTGTGGTAAATTTAAGTTTTAAGAAAAACCCTATAATTCATAACTATTTTAAATACTAAAAATCAGGTTTTCCTCCCAAACACGCAGAAAATAAGAGCAACAGCAATATGAGAAACTATACTCCCCTTTTTAAAATCTAAATTATGATGATTTTAGAGGGTGTGTTCCTATTAACCGAGATGCCTGAATGCCGTGGGGCATGGACGTATTTCGGGTGACTGATTGACCGAACTGGCTGAGATGGCACCAATATTTTCTTCAGTTGCACCGTGAAAATAGCAACCTACAGCAACATCAGAAACCTGTGCTCTCCCTAGACAGATGCAGTGGATAGGACACATATGTAGCCTATTAATACAGAGAGATGATATATACAGTCTTTCTGTCTCATCCTTCTAAAAAGGTTATTAACTGTCTTTCTTACATCTAAGAGCCAGAGCTCAGATTGGCCAGAGCTGTCATATGTTCCTGTCAGATTTTTCATACTAGCACTGCAAATTAGGGCTTTGGGGAGTTAGCAAAAAATAAAGATAGGTGGTACAGAGCCAGGTGGAGAAAAATGTTGAATGTTGTATTTGCATAGGGTTTAACAGAAACAGGATCAGAGTGAAATTCATCCCTGTTGCCAAGGGCTGATGTGAGTCCCATGAAACACCCCATTAAGTCCTGATGGCTCCACAGCTAAGGTAGATCCCTTGTACAGACAGAAGATCCCCATTAAAAAAGAGCAGTCTGGCTTGTATGTCCACAACATTTCCAACTGACTCCAAAAAGATACAATAAAGTATTGACAAATACCGTCCCTCAAAATACATAAGACACAGCTATCACTAGAACCTGGGAGGGGAGATAAATATAGCAGTATTCTCCAAGACAGGAACAGCTATTATTGGTCTGGAATACAAGGGCTATAGAAGTGATGAATTTCTGCAGAAGTCCAGTTACAAGAATCCTCTGCTTTGGTGTGATTTGTTCACTGCATGTTCATATATTTACAAAAACAGTATTATCAGGTCTTATTATTTCCTGTTTGCTATTTCTTTTATATATTGTACAGCCCATATCTTGTCATAAGTCTGAATATCTCAGAGGCTGTCCCAGTGTACAATGCTTGCATAAAAAAATGGGGGAGAATGACTTTTGCCAAGCTCCCACCACACCTGTTCCCATCCTAGAGTGAGGCATGTGGTGCTTTGGTCAAAAAAAGGTTTCTATTGACCTGAACTGCCTTACAACCTTTCAAAACTTCCCTTATGTAGCCTGATGACTGCTTTGCTCTGTTTTGGGTTTCTGCCAACTGCACTGGTCCTATTGCTTGCTCCCACCTGTGCTTGCAGTCTTATCTCCAGGGCTCTGGAGCACACAGTTTGATTCATCCCAGTACCTTGATTGCCCTGATGAAGCCATAGTAACTGCCTAGAGATGACATCTGCAGAGAAATGCAGAAAACATTAAATAATCAATTCTGCTAAGAGTAGGCTTCAAAAATCATGAGTTTCCCAAAATTTGACAAGCCTTAAAAAAGAGCATGAGTATTTTCAGAAATTGGCTAAAAACCCGAAGCAAATAGTAAAAATCATGAAGCGCCTGTGTGAAGTTCAAAGTAGAGAGCTATCCCAGGAGTGTCTATTTCCAGCCAAAACCAAGCTTTACTTTCTTTGTTTAGATGGTTCAGGGCAGCTGGAGACAGATTCTTCATTTTATTAATCTGTAAAGTCCCATGTACACATCTTGCCACAAACATATACAATAGAACACTCATATTTATAATGGCAGCAATGGAAAGCTCATGTGAAACTTCAAGACCCATCCCTACTCGGTTAAAAAAGAAGAAATCCACATACATAAGAGTAAACTACAAATAAGTGCTATAGGAGTTTTTGGGATTTGAATGTTCCTCAAAGATCTACTGTGCATCACCAGCAGGCTTTGCTCACTAGGACAAAGATAAAAAGAAATTTGTCTTTAACAATTTAACTCCTATTATTTTGAAGATATTCATGCTTTCTTAAAAAAAAAGAACTTTCTCTACCCACAATTTGACTGATGCTCCTTGATTATTCAGTGAAATCATCATAATTCTTCTTTATGAGGCCAGTCTGTTGAGTCTGTGCCATTCAAATAATTGCCATGTCACAAATTCAGCATCGCAGCTTCACTGTGAGCTAAAGAAAGAGAAGACAGGTGGTGGGGTTGAAAATACTTGGTGAAGTAAGCAAATGCCTTTGAAAGTAGCCACAGAGGCTTGACAGAAAAAGAAGATAAACCACCTGAAAGGTAAACACATGTAGGCAATGACACAAGTCAAAGCTGCCTGCAGTGTTAAAACTCTCCTACACAAGACAAATGAGAGAGTTTGGTTCACAGAACAGTCATGCTTATGTGAAGGGTGGAACATATGGAAATTTTTGCTGTTAATTAGGGTGTGCCTGTAGCAAGGCCACTGCAGTTGGATTTGCTTCAATTCAAAAATGTTCCACTTTATATAGTGGTCTGGTGGGAATTCAAAAAAGAAAACCAAGGGCTGTGGTTTTTTCCCCCATTTTTTTGTTTTGTTTCGGTTGGTTGGTTGGGTTTTTTCGCACAGATGCTAGAACAGACAGTGTTGAAATCAGGAGGAATAACAATAGGAGGAATGGAAGAATGTTCAGAGTCTCTGAGCTGGGAAAGTGATGCCCCAGGTGAGAGACCCAGGTTTTGGATGCCAGCTAGGACACAACTCCCATGCCATTCTATTCTGCTTAGAGTCAGTTTATGCCTTTCACAAAATCAGGATAATGATGTTTAATGGCCTATGTAAAGTTCATTGGGTTGGAACGAAGGGGATCTGGACTTTGTTCTTGTCACTTCCATCACTGCTTGAGTGATGCTGGGCCAGTTCCTTTGCTCTATCCTGGGTTCCTCTGCTTAATCAGGGCTAACAATACCGACCTCCTCTATAAAGAGCTTTCCAGTCCACAAAAATCTGGATGTTATTATAATGATTGGCAATCACATCATGAGGGTGGGATTAATTTGTTCAAATTCAGATGTTTAAAATATTTTAACTCTTTCATGCCAACCCATAAGATCATTCTTACAGTCAGTTCAAGAGGTAACATTCTCTCTAGTGTTTGTGCACAATATTTATGGGACTCAATCCAATCACCAAACATAAATGCAGTCCTGAATATGAACTACATTTAGGCTCACCTATTGAAGAAATGTTGAACACTCAGGGATTGAAAGCTTAACCTGGGAAGTGAAACACTCTGGTCCCTCAAAGAAATGTGTAATGGAACCAGCTTTTTCAGGCTTACTTTCTGTATACTAATGAGTTAGTAATAAAGAAAAGTCTTATTCCTAAATAAATCAAAGCAGTTTTTTTTTTTTTGGTCACTCTGCTTTTCTTCTCTGAGTTGAACTTCAGCAAAAACTCAGATTCAGGACTAACAGTGACATAGCATTCTGTGGTCTTGGATAAGGTCTATGGTGAACTACAGCATTATGACCTCACTGGGCTTTATGCAAGTATGAATATGTGTTTCAGATGACTGTCACAGCACCCATGATGTGTCTTATGGGCCTGACACGGTGTGACACTATGATGCTTGGGGAAAAAAATTCGAGTTTAATAAAATCCCTCAATGTTAATAAAGAACTTGGGAACTGATAGAGGCTTTTAAATAAGCCTTTTAAATTGTACTCTCACCTGAACATGAATAGGTCCAAATTAACATTTTGAATGAGATAAATTGTTGTAGATTCAAGCAGGTAATCAATCACACCTTATCTAGGTCTTTCCAGGGGAAGAGAGGGTGAATGAAACTGCAGCATTGAAAAGAAAAAGGACACAGGCACACAGCCATGCTGTCTACCATCTCCAGTATAAAGAGAAAGCGGTTTTAGAGAGTGTCCACTACAAGGAGGTGCCCTTTTGATGAGTAAGATTTTAAAAAAAAAAAAAAAAAAAGAAGCTCAAAGCTTTCATTTCTTCCATATAATATGAAGAATGAACCAAGCAAGACTAGCTGGTTATATTCAAGACACCATTCTTATGGTCCATTTCCCTTTGGCATTTTCTGTTACCCACTTTCTGTTACAACAGCACGTACTTGCTAGCCCCTTTGACAGCCTGTGCTGCCCTATACATAGACCTGTTTATTATGTTAGGTTCATTGAGGTTGAAGAGCAACTCAAATGTGACAGAAAGCCCTCATATAGTTTCACAGTAGCCTTGCAAATGCTGCACAAAGGTACCCCTAATTTCTTGAAGGACACATTGTCCCACAGACTACTGTAGGACACCATGATTTTCCATCGATGTGTCAGGGATTGAGAACTTGTAAGGGTCTTTGTTGTTTTTGTTGGGTTGGTTTTCTGGAATGTTTTAACAATGGAAATTTACATCACATGAAATCTTCTAAATATGTCCTGCACTGATGAGAAGAGATATATTTATCTCCCTTTGTACTTCTCTGAGACCACCACAGATACAAAGGGTAGAGGTTATTAAGTCTGATGTCCCAGCTGTATTAGTCTTTCTACACTGCAGCTGAATACATAGAGTTGAATTTATTTACTAGATTTACATCGCTGAACACAGGAACCCAGAAGATTCCTTCAGTGAATGGGGCAAAGAGAGTGGATTAAGGCAAAAGATACTTAGATTTTTATTGAAGTAAGAACTTGAAATGAAAAATTTGACAATACAGAGCAGCAAGATATTTTCTCCTGTATATGGCTTTGCAGTCCAGTGTATTAGAAATCTGTGAAATTATTCATGGTCTTTCCTTCTGAGATAAGTCAGTGGAGAAAGATAGTATCTCCTCTCAACTACTTTCTCCTAGGGTTGAGATGGCCTCTGATGTTGATTAGCTTACTCATATGGCTAGAAAGATCAAATAGAAGAAAAAAGTTGAATGCTGTATGTGGATAACTATCCACATTTTTTCTGACTTATTTGAAATACACAGGGTAATAGCTGAAAAATTCCTAAAATATATACAACTCCCTTCAGTAATTTCAGGACTCGTTCTTGTCATGTGTGGGCAGACTTTCTACACTGAGACAACCTTATTCTTTTTTTTATGTTCATTGTTACCATTACAGAGCACTCTATTTATTTATTTATTTATTNTGGTTTTGCCTGTTTTACCACATGTAAGTGAAAGACAGTGGTCTCTTCAGAGATGCTTCTGTTGCAATCACAGTTGTTATATTACAAACAACTAATTTCAGGTCAGGTCTGAAGAAGTAGTTAGGATTCTATTTCACTGATAGCCATGTCCTTGAAGAAAACCTGAGGCCATTCATATTAAGTGCAGATAGTGACAGACATTACAAGAAGTGCCAAGACGTTATTCAAACAGTCCATCCTACTGAGAAGTAGGTAGCTATGGTGAAGTGATGCTTGGACAAGCATTTAACAGTGAATGGAATTTAAAGCAAAAGGACCTCCCACAGTCACATAGGCATCACTGTACAGAAGCTTTTTTTTTAAAGCAAGATATATCACAGTTGTAGACAGAGGACATGGATAGAAGGTGTGGTCCACAAATGACAGCTTTGATCATCTCTTTTCCCACACCAGACCAAAGCAACATTCAGAGACAGCCTTGTGGAAAGCCATGGCAGACTTCTCCACCTCACTCTGCCATTTGGAGCACACTGCCCTTTTCTCTCCATGGGCTGCCCACAAAGTTGCTCTCTGTTCCAGGCCCGCAGACACTCATCCCTGGGCAATGAAAGCATCTGCAAATTGCTTGGATATATAGGCAGGTGGCAAATCCCTGATCCATGCCAGGGCTGAGAGGATTTTATTGCCAAGGTGTTTTAGACTTAACCTGCATTCACAGAGACAGAAATGGTTACACAGCTTACAGGATATAATCAGTCCTGATGTGCTGGATTCAGAGATGCAAAATGCATATTTTGGAGCCATGGCAGAGATCCCAACAGAGTGCCCAGAACAGGAAAATGTGGAAGTGTATATGATGAAGGATGAAAATGGGTGCGAGCAGCTGCCCATCACATAGGACCAGAGTACACAGTGTATTGGACAATGGTCACAGGGGCACAGGGGGTTACTTTGTTCTCACTTTGTCTTCTAGACAATCCACGCTGGGTGGCTACATCCCAGGTACTGGTTTTCCCCAACAACTGGAAGAGCCAAGGATCATGTGTTAGCATACAAGGAAAAATTTACTACTCTTCCAAGAATAAAAGATCTCACTGAAGACACTATTTTCCATATCAAAGAAGAGCAACATCAAAAATGCCACGTATTTACCTAGGCATAGAATGCAATGCATATTTGAAAGGCAACCCTGAGAAGTCCTGTCAGGTTCCCTTGACTATGGAAGAAAAACTCATCCCTGCCCCAAAACAGTAGCCAGTGTTGATTAACTAATAGGTCAAAGCAGAACGACATACCCACACATTGGTTGGGTTAAAGTTACCAGAGTAACTTATGTTATTCAGCTAAGTCCTGAGCAACAGCAACAATATTCACTGCTCACTAAAAGACTAACTCTATCAGGGTAGTAATTCTCCCCATGAAATACACAAGCAATTGAAGGAGCAGAGACCTTTGTGAAGAGACAGGAATAGTCGATCTTTACATATCAGATACACTTTTGCTTTGCTATTGCTATTCACTTTGAGCTTCAGAGGAGTTAAAATGTCATGTGTGACTCAGTTTGTGTGTCAAGAGTCCAGCACAGTACCTGTTTGAAATGAGCTGCTTTCTGCCACAAAGAACTATGTTCCCTGTGTGAGGGGATGGAGTCAGCACTGTAGTCACCTTATTTCCCCCCCTTTCACTTCTATCAGTTCATACATTCTAAGCATACATAAACACATTGTCTTCTTAGACAACAGGCTTCGAAAACAAGGGGGAAAGATGTGTTTTCCCAGGACTAGGCTGCTCAAAGGATTATACAGCTACAAAGATCTACTCACAAGGGGATTCACATAAGAAGATGCACAGGATATGATGAAGGGAAAAAAAAATAATAAAATCAAGGCAGTTCATAAGACTAAGAAAAAAAGAACACATTCAAAAATGTAAAAATCCCCAAACCTCATGCTTTTCAGAATCCTATCCAGTAACTGCTGAAGCTGTGAGAAGACAAAGATCACTGAGCTGAAATATAGCAGTAGTTCTTCCACAAGGGAATGAAAGGTCACTATGACGTCTTCCCTCCAAGATGTAGTTTCCTAATTTTCTCCCCAGCACCAAGAATGAATTCACTGAGAAAGCGGTGCCCTTGTGGAAGGTGTGAAATCTTCTGCTTAATATTTACATCTTTACTGAGCAGTAATATGGAAAACAGGTTTGGGGAGTGTAGAAGCAGGCAGCCTGGGGAATACTCTGGCCTAGGCTGAGGCTCTGCAGAGGCAGACAGCCATCTACCGCCAAAAACTGAAATAGAAAGCAGCCCCACAGGCTTCCTGAGAGCTGTATTACAGAAAACCATGCCTCACAGGAAACAGCTTTGCTTGGCACATCAGGCTATCCATACTAGCCAGCATCAAGACAAACCTGTTGTAGCAAACATAATATTTTCTTCTCCCACTGACATGTTCGTGCTGCATCTAGGGGAAAAAAATCAGGAGCAGATGATGGAGTGGAAGCCTTTCCCATACAGACATACCAATGGTTTTTGGTTTCCATTTGTGGAAAATCCCTTCTCCCTCTCCTTCCCCCAAAGCTCCCCTCCCAACATTCAGAGTCAGATTCACAATGAATCCTCACAGACTGAAACGCTCTGAACCCCGACAATGAAGGGCAGTGGATGGAGGCAGCAGTGCAAATTGGAACAAGGGGAGCACATCACAGGTATCCGAGTATCGGATTATCCAGGCACCACAGCCTACAGCTTCCACCTGGAAAGCAGAGAAACAAAAGCGTCCCTTGTGTCCCAGGATTTTGCAGGAATTAAACACAGCTCCCCTTTGTGGCAGACCCAGACTCTCACCAGGAGCAGGGAGAAGCCAATAAACTCCCAGGCTGTCCTCAGGGAATGGACTATTTTAAGCCTGCTTGCAAACATCTCCCTGCGTATGTGCTGTATTTTCACGGAAGAATAATTTAATCTTCATTGCTATCATTAATTTTTGACAGAGAACACCATACGACATCCTGTTTACAGCCCACTAAATCTCCATTATGAAGCCATGCTTACAGAAAGAAGAACAATCTGAAGAGCTGTGTTAACTTTTATGATTACATTCCAGCCCTAAAAAGCAGAAACATGACTGGAGTTGCACACATACTAAAAAAAAATAAGTAAACAAAAATTAGAATAATTAACAATTTGTTATGCTGTTTTCAGGCTCCAGAGGAAGAGCATCTTGTTTAAATAACCTATGCTAATACAGCAGATACCTTTAAAAACGCCTCTGTAGCATATTGACAGTCATCCTTATGCAAGATTTACCCTGTTGTTTCCAGCTGTGTTGAACAGCACAAGTAAGTGCTGCTATTCAGAGGAATTCTGTGACACCAACAGAGATTTAACCCTGGTGAGTGGGATTTTGCTAACACTTCCCACACTAATATCCATTCATTTGAAAAACCTAAAAAGAATTTTAGTGAGAATTATTTATTTCCCTTGGGGTGAAACCACTCACAACAGAAAACCTTCATCACCAAGGAGAACTGAGGAGAGCCAAGAGCTCCAAAAGGATCCTGACATAGAGGTTCTGAGAGGGACTTGTAAAACCAGAAACTGTTAAGCAGCCACAACTCACCATGCACTGATTGCACTATTTCAACGAAAGGGAAATCGCATCATTTAGGTCTAGATTTACCCAACTAAGTTAGACACACCCAATTAATTTAACACTTCTTCAAAAGTCAGTGAAACAAGAGGGGTCCCCCAGAGACTAATTTCAGCCTTAGACTAAACTACTTGCAAGTTAACATAAAGTCTGGATTATCCTCTGGAGGTCTCTCACACTTCCCCTCCTGCAGACAGTGCATAGAAACACTCAAATAAGTGTCTCACAATGTGGGGCAAATCTGGGCAATAACTCTCCTCTAACCCACCTTCTTTGAGATTAGACTTTCTCTTTTGCAGTAGTTTGAAGGACAACCAAGACTTCTAGTCCTACCTAACTATTCCAGGTGAGACACCTCTTCCACTACATACTTTGATAAGTATATATTCTATTAAGTATTTTATGAAGCATATAAGTATATATTTAATACAGTACTTCCCTTTCAATCCTGCTTCTAGCAGCAATCATTCTTCACATATACCCAGTTGCCTTTGGAATGCAGAAAGTTGAATCATGGTTCAATACTCTAAAATGATCCCCATTAATGTTAGCTCCAGTCATCAGTTTCTAGGGAACAACCTCAGTGGCACTATAGAGGTGACAGCTCATGACTATGCAGGGCAAATCCAGGTTTGTGCGTGTATCTCCATTCAGTGGCAGTCTCTGTAAAGGATTTATCTGGAAATCAAGATGATAATGATTAGACACCCAAGCAAACAGCACTGTGGTTAAATTAATCTTCACAGAATAACCAAAATATTCTATAAAAGTTTATAATTGTGTATATTTTGAAAATTTACACAAAGCCCAAGTTTCAGATTTAGTAGTCTTTTCAGCCAACCAAAACCTAACAGCAAGTACCCATAACTCTCTCTGTTAGGGAATGAATTAAATTCTGAGGATTTCTTCCTTTTTTTTTTTTTTNAAAGAACAACTGGCAGTTTTTGCTGTTTCCTACCAAGTTCTCTAAAAGTTGAGAATTTTGCAAAAAGAGCAGGAGACATTTTTATCACCACCTTCAATTTAGATATCTTCTTTTTTTACCCCTATTTATTTATCAGTAGTGCAGCCTGCTGAATCTCACACTCCAGTCAGGGCACTGCACAGCTTTCATCTGGGAAACACTAATCCTGTTTAATATCTCCTCCACAACCCACATGTACACTTCATCCATTCTGTTTTTTGCCTTCTCCACCCACTTTCTTAAAGAAAAGTTGTTCTCCTTTCTCAAAGCTTAACGTCCCCAAGCTGCCTCCTGCCTATTTCCCATATTGATGACAACTGCCTTCCCCAATTCTTCTTCCTCAGTCCTCATAGTCCCTATGCTCCTTTTGCTTCAGGCCACCTGCTCCTGCTTCACAGCCTTATCCCAGCTTTCATCAGAGGGTTGCAAAGAGGCTGGCAAAAGCAGCAGAAAGTTGAGGACTTCTCCTCAACCGCCAAAGTATCCACCTTGCCTTTGCTGCCCACGTCTCTCCTGCTGCTCCACCACCTGCACCTGCCCCTACACTTCAGGTTCCTGGGCTGCAGCAGAAGGAGCAGGGGTAGGAGGCAGATGGGAGGGCACATTGACATGGACTTGTTTTCTCTGAAGATTACCTCACTTCTCAGTTGCCCAGGTTATCACTGTCTCAGCCTGACACCATGCTCCTCTATCCCTCCAGCTCTGGTGAACCTTGCCACCTGCCTTTTTCCTGCCTTTCCT
This sequence comes from Grallaria varia, assembly GCA_013396735.1. Taxonomy (NCBI): domain Eukaryota; kingdom Metazoa; phylum Chordata; class Aves; order Passeriformes; family Formicariidae; genus Grallaria; species Grallaria varia. Next base: position 99,840 of record VWZG01002133.1, read on the forward strand.
TCCAGCATGCAGAGTGCAGAGAAAACAACAAACCTTTAAGTGCAGGCTGCAGTCAGAAAGAAATTGAGTGAAACGGTTACTTTTACTGACAATTCTTTTTTTCCCTGGGTACTGGGGACAAAACTGACTAAAGGGATAGGATTAGTGATCACATCAGCTCTGTACTGTTAAAGAACTGTGAACCCTGCTGAGAAATTGGTGATCTTCTTCCTCCTGTCTACATCTAATGCATTTCTATCTATATGCTCTGACAACATTAGCCTAGTGAAGATCAGATGTAGGATTTGGAAGAGAGAATAACTGTTAATGAATGTAACAATTAGATTATATAAACGAGAGGAGTGCTTAAATACTTGGGTAGTTGACTTTGCAGAAAGCTCAACACCCCAAACCTTTGCAAGCTCAGTGCTGTACTTTAGGTTAATCCTACATGATATAATAGCCATGACTATGTGTGGCTTTTCATGTGGATGGAAAAGCTTTGGTAAAAGGATAACTAAAGGAAGTCACTCTTGGTACACAAGTTTTATTGGCCCTGCAAAATTAAAGAAATATGCTAGACATCCTTGAGCCCACTGTACTGAAAATGTATAATATCATTTATATGCACAAAGCACTCTATATTTTGACATTAAAGGGGGGGGGGGAAGCACCAATCAGACCAGATGGATACTCTTTCATTTGGAGGGTTACAAGAAAGCTAACCCCTAGGAGGTCGCGTGCTCTAATTGCCTGGATTGGCATTTGGACTGTTCTGAAAACAAGAGTTCCTCTTTGCCTGCAGTTCAGAGGCCAAGCCAAACAGATGCAGGGATTTTGTGCACTAGATCTTTGTTCAAAGCTCACATCTTCCTTTTTTTGATTTCAAAAGTTTAAATGCTGCTGAAGGGGGAAAAGTTTTACCCACTTCAGCGCTCAAGGGCCGCTGGGTTTGTGGCAAAACCTAACATGTGACTTGTTTCCTGTGGGAAAAGGAACCCTGTTTGTGGGGTGCCATCAGCATTTCAGGGCTACCAAAGATTTTTTTTGGTAGAAGTTTTCTCCTCCCTACTTTGTTACTGTGACAGAACAAGAACCATCATACCTTGAAACGTTTATGGCCCAGGGAGAGTTGTTGGCAGAGTCCAAGGGATATATCATCAACCTAACTTATGACTCCAGACCTCATGGCAACAGGCACCTTAAGCATGCAAAGAAAAGCGGCACAGGTTTCTCCCCACATGCTTAATGCAACTGAAGTCCTTGTTCTCTCCTGCAGTCCATGTTTCCTCCTTCCCTGTGGTTTCTCCTTATCCTTCCCTGCCTCTGGGCCATTACACTTTTACCTGTGTTTGAAGTGGTTTGCTGCTGTGTACATACTACAGAGGGTGATAGAGCACACATTTATTTTATGATAGATATATTAAACCAGGCCCTAAACTCCAGCATGCTCAATCTACTAAAGGCATCTGCAGCAGCAAATCCTTCTCCTTCACCTTTCCCTGCAGCTCCAGGCAGCAGCAAATCCTTGCCCTTCACTTTCCCCTACAGCTTCAGGCAAAGTTTTATTGCTATTCATTTTTCCTATCAAACACAGGATGGATTACAGTTTATTTCTGTGTTCAGGGGTTTACATTGAGACTCTCTTCAGACTCACACTCCCCTGGGACAAGGAGAAATAAAGGAAGAAATAAAAATAATAACAAAAAGCTTCAAAACTACTAGCTCATATGACATTGTGGTTGGAGAACAGCAGTGCCTTAGGTCTTGGCGCGTGTGGTGGGACAGTGAGAGCACCACACTCCCCTCTTCTTCTTTTCCTGCCCTCCCTGACATGGTGGCTAGAGATTCCAGCTCTGGGGTCTAGGAGCAAGGATGGGCTGGAAAGTCCCATCAGGATCAACGCTTGCACAGGGGAGCAGGAAGAGAGACTTATGTACACTTGAAGGAGCAGAGGATCTGCCATAGCCCAGATAGCCTGAGGGTTCATGTTTTGTTTAATAGCATGTTCATTACAATTTCCCTCAAAGCATGCTGTAGATGTGGAAGAGTCAGTAATTGACATCCTGTGAGAGTTCTGCCATGCTCATTATTTGACTAAGTATAAGAATAAACAAACAGGCTGTGGAGGCTGTCCATGTTACATGTTTCCCCTGGCATTTTTTTTCCCAGGATGCATTTTTGATCAGAAGTCAGGCTTTTCACTTCCTTAGCAACTTTGCTAAACATCAGGTCATTATATAGAGGACATTTTCTTGCTGGTTTTTGGGGTAGATAGGCGAGAAGGAAGGAGTGAGCAAATGTTTTAGGGCTCACCACAGCCAGAAATAGGCAGACATCAAAATTAGATTAATAAGATTTACTCTTTGGAGGTGTCTCTACAAAGTCAGTGTTGAGACAAAAAGCTTGATCAAGGCTAAATTAAATATTCACAATTGTAAAAACAGACATCTACTATATAGTTGTACATCTACCTAAATGGATCACAATTGCCCTGGGCCCATGCTGTTCTTCTTCCCAGCTCACTCCTATCCTCCTTCCCACCTCTTTGATTTAATGGTAAATTTCTTGGGACAGTGTTCATGTTTTGCTGTCTTAGCAGATTTATGTTGTAGCATCTCTCTAGGCTCTGCTACATCGCAAATAGGTATCATTTCCAAAATGCAGATTCTCCACTTAGCAGCTTTGCATCATTTTAGTGTCTTGGCTCTCTAGGATGCTATGATCACTTCAGGTAGTGGTAGGAAAATTACACATATTTTGTAGGTAGGACAAATGACAAGAAGTCAGAAATTACAAAAAACTGGCATGCTATCATCTGCTTTGCTATAAACAAGCTGCTGTAAGAGCAGAAGTGTTTGTCACACCTACTTTACGATTTCCTACCTTAATTACACTTTTTCCTGCCTTCCCACACACAACCAACTTTACATATCTCCAGTTCCCTCAACTGAAGTTTCCTCCAAGACTGTTTAACTGCATTAGGCTAACTTCCATTGCGAGACAGATAAAAAAAGCCCCAACACCCTCATGTTCAGACATGGGTGTTACAGACATCCAAAACCTGGACCTTTAATGAGGAGCCAGCTGTGACAGGTGTATGAAGCATCCTCTGGCATGGCTTGTGCATGACCTCTGCAGGAGGATGCAAACTAATCCCAAGAAAATGCCAGACAAGACTCTGCCTTTCCAGGAGAGATGGGAAACAATGCTGCTGCCCAGCGGGCTGATGGAAGTGCATTGCTTAGAAAAACACAAGAGCTTTGATGCTACATTTCTCCAACAGGCTGAAGTTGGTAAGAACATCAACCACAAGCCAAGGAAAGGGTCAGTGAAGACCTTTGTGAAAAATGCAAACAGGACAGGAAAGACTACACATGTGGGAGCCGCCTGGCCTGAAGGGAAAAAATGATATGCAGCAGGATCCTGTCCTCCTGCAGAGGATATAAAGATGGAAAAATATAGGGAAAAGAAACACACAGAGTTTAATACTAGTTTGCACATTTTGTTTTAAGGAGAAAGTCAGTGGGGATCTGTGCAGGTCAGGCTACAGAAAGAGATGTCAAGATGTCAAATGTCAGAGCTGGGCTACCCTCCAGTGCATCCATACATCTCCACCCACCCACTGACATAACCAAAACACTGAACTCTCTCCTACAAAGCTGAAGTTTGCTGCAGCACTATGTCAAGCTTATTCATACACAGAAAAGAAGAACCTTAGTGGAAAACTTCACCTAATGGCCTGCATCAGAAAACTGCTAGAAGTTGTCTTCCAATGGACATACTACTGTAGTTATGCATGAGCACGTTTTGCCACTGTGAGTAGTTTAGTGGCTCAGCATGCCTCATTTCCCTTCACTGATCCATTTAGAGTAGGAAGTACCACATATCTTTTACTTGTCTATGGCAGAAACTGATAAAGTTATGGTCTTCCAAAAGGACTGCTACCTTTGCTCCTTCCACAACATCCAATACCAGGAGTTAGCAAAAAAATACCCATTTCAGCCTATCAAAATCCTATGAAATTTTCAGAATCACCACAAGGGGAGAGGACACAAACATATCAAATTTTTTTTAGGATGATGGCTTGACAATGCATCCAGCCTCAACAGCTGTGATTGCTCAGCAGGCAAAGGGCTGCAGGGAATCACTGCTCCCAAGAGTGCACAACTCAGACCCTGCTACTGGGACCACAGGCTATGAAGTATGGAGGCATATTTGGTAACTGAATTTTTAAGATACTCTCTCTCTTGCCAAAGCCTTAAGCACTGCTGAAGTTAACATTGTTTCTAATTATTTCTTAAATAAACATGTGACACCAAAAAATTACTCTGTAGATTCTCCCTCATCTATATTTACCCAGGCATAATACCAGCTGCCTACACAATTTCTGTCTTGCTAATGCACAGCAATAATCATAGATCCACCCACAGCCCATCTATTTTGGTAGAGTGCAGAAATAGACATTAAACCTATAAATGTCAGAACATGCCTTCATTTCAGACGTTAGTATTATTTAAATTAGCACTCGAATGATGTTTCCACAACGTGATAGCTTTTCAAATGATGGTGTATTGCACATGAAGTGCACTGGCCCTGCTTTAAGCACCTTCAACCTATTAGGCCCGTCTATAATTTGGTGCTCTTAGAAATGCAAACACATTGTAGAAGAGCTGTGGTCTCTTTGCTTATGCCCAAAGGTTCTTAGGGAATTGCTGATGCCATAATTACTTGAGTATGGTTTGAACATTAGGCCTTGGTTGGGAGGTAAACACACCTCGTGCTTGTTGTCCAGACATATTTGAGAACAACTGTGTCTGGGTGGTTGGAATAACACGTTATCTTCATGTCCCCCACAGTTCAGAGTGAGCGCAGAGCTCACCCTGGAAGGAGTGCTGTTGGAGGGAAAGTGTGTTAACTGGAAAATGGAAGCAGCAAATCGTGTTTTCTCTGTAGCTCTGGGAACATTAGGAGCAATTCCTTCATTTTCCTTCTGATCACTGAAACCCAGTTAGATTAATTAAAAGAAAACCAGGGAAGAAGAATTGGTTGAGACGTAGTGCACATGGGGAAGATTATTGCAAGGAAGCTTTATTTAAAAAAAAAATTAAAAGAGCAAGTGCAGAATCAGACTGCAGTGAGACCAGATCAACTCAATGCTGCTTTCAAGAAATGTAAAATCTGCTCAGTCACAACAGTACAAAAGGAGACACCTAGGATCAGACTACTGGGGACAATATGGCTGTTTTAGGGTGTAGAAGTGCTTCCATGATTCTTTCAGACAAGAGCAGACAAAACATTGCAAGTAAGCCATCTGTTTCTGAGTAAGCCCTACATGTGATTTAGTAAGTCCTCTCATTATAATAAAGTCTTTGACCACGAACATCATATTTTATTACAAAGAGTGTGCTAAGCATCATGCTTCATCAGGCAGGAAACTAAATTAATTCTGCTCTTTAAAATAAGAGCCACAGCAACCACCATACAGCCACACACACAAGCTGCATGTACGAAACCAACAGTGACACCTTGTGGGCAATATTCAGGCACAAATTTAATAGAACCATAGAATCATAGAAACAACTGGGTTGGAAGAGACCTCTGAGATCATCAAGTCCAACCCTTGATCCAATGCCACTGTGATTCCTAGATCATGGCACTGAGTGCCACATCCAGTCTCATCTTAAAAACCTCCAGGGACAGTGAATCCACCACCTCTCTGGGCAGGCCATTCCAATGTCTGATTACTCTCTCTGTAAAAACAATAACTATTATTTCTTCTGAAGCATCAACTTAAGCAGATTAATCACTAAAAATGAAAACAAATGCTCTTTTGTAGCCCTGGGGGGAAAAAAATATCACCCTTTGCTGAGTGCTGGAGAGGATAGTAGAGACAGTCCCACAGCTTCATACAAAATTAGTCTTGTATCCTTGAGGAGAAGTAGCAATGGGATACTGACTGGCACTGGGGGCCTACCTACAGCAGGGTTTTGGTTGGAATCAGGCGTGCACTCTGAAGGAGATCTCCCACTCATTCCTACTTTCTCTGGTTTGGTTTGCATCATAATGCTGTCCCAGCATGTAGCGCTGAACTGGAAGACAATTTTCAGGAGCACAAGCTGCATGGGACAAATGGGCACTCAGTCCACAGGCCAGACTTGACCTCATCTGAAGCAAAGAGCTCCAAGATGCCACACAGAGGTGATGACCAGCCCTCCTAGAGCCATGCACAGACCGGTTCCTGGGTGTTCAGCAAGCCAGGTTTTGCATGGCGCTATTGGGGCTGCTCCCAGGCTCCAGCTAGCCTGTATCTGCACCTCACACTGTGCCCCAGACTATCTCTAGCTCCCATATCTGCCAAACTAGGAGGAGCTGTGGACCCCCGCTAGGGCAGAGAGGTTTTACAGGGAGATCTAGATAGACTACAGAACTGGGCAATCACCAACGGTATGAAATTTTACAAGAGCAAGTGCTGTATTCTCTACCTGGGACAGGGAAATCCTGATCATATGTACAACGGGTGGACGGGAGGCTGGAGGGCAGCCCTGCATAAGGTGATCTAGGGATTTGGGTTGATGGCAAGTTCAGTATAAGCAAACATATGACCCAACCATGGTCATGGCAGCAAAAGGGCCAACCATGCCTTTGGGTGCATTAGGCACAGCATACTTCTCACCATGAAAGTTCCAGCAAGACAGGATGTATGGCATTTATGTCATCTTTCAGCACACGCTCTCATCAAAAATAAAACCTATATATTAAAATCTTACTTTCTTTTATTAGAATGAACACTCAAGTAAGTTGCAATTTGAGTACAGAAATAGTTTGGACAAGCTCCAGTTTTTTTTAATCATAATACTACTAGCAAAATTCCCAAATTCCTTGTTAAAAAGTGGCTGCTGAGCAAGACTTCTAAAAAGAATAGTAAAGAACTGGAAAACTTCTCAACCCAAAAGAAATACCAACAGAACATTTTGGTAAAAGAGCACTGCCAGCTCCTTCCTTTGCTCCACAGTTAATGTCAACATTAAAATAAAACCAAGCGACATAGCAAGCACCAATGCATCCAGGTTCTACTTCATTGCAAGGCAGTCAGCACACAACCCATTAGCTGCTCGAGGCACACAGTCACCTTTGCTTCACTGCCCAGCCTTTTACTGTCACTGCCAACATTAATACGCTTCCAGACAGAGTGAGCTAACATGTTATACTTCAAGCATATAAACTCTATCCCTTTCACACTAGATGTCTGGAAGAAGGATATAGCCAAACATTTGATATGTCTATGTGAAAAAGGAAGTTAAATTTTGTTCTTTCTTGTCACTAGAAAGACTGAGGAAGGAAAAGCATATGTTAACTGCATTCAGCAGCTAACACTAACAGTAAAAGCTGATCCACAGAAATACAGAATCAATTACAATTCTTCTAAAGGACGGTGTAGCCTGGCATAAAGCTTGACACGTTACAGCTTGAACATGCCTGTCAACACCTGTCTTTGACTATAAAGACTGAGTGGATAATCTCTAACAGTCCCTGGGGTTGTTCACCTCAGCACACAAAAGGTTGTTCACATTATTATCTATATGGTTTCAAGTTTAGATTAAGTGTCCAAATGTAGGCCCTCTGGATCACCCTAGAAGTATCAAATTCTTGGATCAAACTGCTGAAATTCTTCTGTATGATACAAATTGTTTGGCTTTCTTGTATTGATATTAAGCAAAGTGTCATGTTAAAGAGGGCACAATCAAACCTTTTGAAATTAGCTAGATTTATGACTTCAAGTCAGGTCTATTTTCAGGAAACCTAGGTTTTTTTAGAGAAAAGTGAACAATATGCAACTTTAAGGGACTTTAAATAAATAAATTTTGTGGATAGAAATACTCTCCATTTTAGGACAAGAAAAAAACCTCACAAACAACTAACTTTCTGAACAGGTTTTCCATCCATAAAAAATGTGAATACCAGAGAGTTTCCTACATTAGCCTTTCTTACCATACTGACTTCAGCTCTACTCCTGGCAAGTAGTACTCTTGACTTGCCAGCTAGTTTTCTAGCTAGAAGGACATCTGTCTTCATAGACTTTTAAAAAAGCCCTCTGCCAGCAAAAAGGAGTTTAAGGTACCCATTTCTGAAAGCAGATACTTTTTCCTCAAGAGTTAGTTCTTCACAAGTTGACTGCAAAAAACAGAAAGCACTGTTGTGCTTAGCTCAGAGAACAATAGCTTTATTCTGAAAACTTTTTCCCAATGGGAAAAAAAAAAGATACAGCAATAGAAGAACAATTTGTCTGATCCCAGGAAATGTCCCGCCTCCCAAGTAAACATCCTTACAGCTCTGCCTCTGGCCCACTGCACCTTAAGATCCCCCTCTTCCCAGTTGCACAAGTGCAATCAGAACAGGACAGCTGTAAAGCCATGTACACAAGTAGACAGGAAGAGAAACAGATGGACACGAACACACATGCAGTTCAGTCTTCTAGAAAATCTTGCTGATTATTCATCTGAAGATGATCTGGAGGATACTTGCTTGAGTGCAGACTTCAAGATACACACCCTAGAGATACCAAATTTCCAGGCACATTTGGGTTCAGCATACAAATGTTATCATAAACATCCTAATGCCATGAGGCACTTACCTCATTGTGATTTTACTTCTGTAGTTTATTCCTCTATGTTGCTATGCTGTCCTCCTCCTCCCAAGCTGCATATACAGCATAGAGTTCATTAAATTACCACTCTCAACACATGCACTAACTGAACTGCTACAGAACAAAAATACCTTTTTACAATTTCATCTTCAGTTCAGAACTATACAAGACTTTTTCCTGAGAATTTCTATCATTGCACCCTGTGTGTTTTTACAAATCCTGCAGGTTTTTTCCCCCCACAACTAGAAACTAAAACCAGATCCTTTTCATATTTTACGTGAATAGTGCTGTTGCAAATGAGATTGACACTTGAAGTGTAGAAAAATGAAACTAGCCAGAGGCCATGGGAAATGCAGCAATGACATTTATTGGAAATTTTCCAGGCATTACATGAAAAATTTTGTAAGTGAAACAGAGGATAAAGCACATTCAGTGCATCTTTAAAAAAAAGATGTCTCTGAATAACCTTGATTCCTTGTAATAAACGCTGCTGCAGTTCCTGGGATTCGTTTTTTAGGTACACATCAGCTAAAACTTACTCTGAACAAAACTTCAAAGAACTGCCTTTTCACTTGGCATTTCTTCACCTAGTACAATACAACAATCTTGAAATATCTAAGACAGATCCACATAATTTCATACACAGTGTTAAGACCTTTCACCCCAAATGTAAAAAGAAAGTCTGTTAAGTAAATCAATCTCTTTAATCAAATAAAACATCATGGAAGTAAAAACCACCAAAAAAAATCCCAGGAGAGCCCAAGCCCCTAAGTTCCACAGCAGCGTGCAACAAATCAGCATTGTTGTTCCTCACTTTTATGTTAACATAAAGCATATAACTTAGAAAGCATTGATATTCAGTCCTTTCTTTCTAAATTGGACAATCTTCTGCAAAAAGACACGCCTGGATTTGGCACTTTGCTTAATTGTTTTTCTTACTGAAAAGAATAAGTGTTTCCTGAAATACAGTATAAATGGTATGAGATAACGTGAGCCACTGTAACACTCAATTAACAGTTCAGACATGCACTCCAAAATACTTGTCTATTACACATTTGTCTAACCCTTCTCAAAAACTCCACTCAAAAAACATTTTCAAATCTATATGTAATTTTTTATGCCTTTATAAACATGTCTTCTGCCTTGAAATAATCAGAGCTTACTTCACCTTCTGCCCAGAACACACAAATTCATGACTTTTGTTTTAAAAAGAAGACCACAAAGCAGTATTAAGACAGGAATGGCCTGGAAAGTGTTACTAAAACTGTGCCTGTACTTCAGAATCCCCTTTGAAATGTATATCCACTCTATATGTGAAAACTGAAAGGTATATAGTATTTGAAACTTGCTTGGTCCTCTCTTGTGCACTTACGCTCAACTTCCTGCAACCTATCTCAATTTTCTTCTCAAACAAAATTTAAGAACAGCTTTCTGCCTCCCACTACATTAACAGAAGGCTTCTTGTAGTATTTCTTTGGTTAAATGAGAACCTTTTACATGCCTAACTCTTATGAGGGCAAGTCTCTGGTGGAAAATTAACATCAGAATAAATACCAGCCGACAGCTGTGCTTCCTTCCTCCTGTCATCATCATAAACCCCAGGATATGTGGAAGCAAACAGGCCAGGAAGGCAGTAGTAGTCACCATTAGCTCTTGCCTTTGCAAGTTCTGCGAGCATGTGTAAATACCTATTTCTTAGCTCTGAGTTACGGAGGAGGAGCAATGATGCAAGGCTTTTTGTTTCCAGTTCCAACATGCATGTGGAATTACACTGCTGACTGGTACAGCTCAGGCAGCTGATGGCACTAGAGCGTTTTCTGTACGAACCAAGTCACGGTACTTGTTCTGCTTATTGGTCTGTGCTCACAATGTCAGTAGAATTAAAAGAGAGGCACACATGGGTTCACACAGATTTTCCACAGAAGATGTGAAACATGCTGCCCTTTGGAGGGAAAATTACATTCTCCTCTTTTTTTTTCTTCAAGTATTACTCAATATACAAAAAGACGTTATCCTCATTTCACTACAAGACAAGCACATACAGGGTGAATGTGCAGATCACCATTATCTTGGCTTTGTCTGCTGAAATTTCTCTTTTCCTTTAGGTCAACTCTAAATATACATCTACTCATCAATATTATGTGTGAGAATCCTTTATTTCCCCCTTGAGATTTATTTACATAATCATAAAAAAATTAATAGCCTGAATTTGCATACTGACATTTGAAGGCCGATCTGTAGCTATGAGTGTCCCAGCACTAGTTTTGGGACCATTGCCTATTGCTAAGTAGCTATTGAAAGCAGCATACTCATCTTTTCGTTCCCTTTTCTGAAGAAGTGCTGCCTAGAGAACCCTGGTTTATGGCTTACTCCTTACTTTATTATTTGGGTTGTAGTTTACTTCCTTCAGGAGCAGTTCACAGTCAGACTGCGCTTCTGCTGGCAAATACTTCAATATTTGCTCAAGAGTCTTTTGATACATTATCTTCTCCTGTTCCAAGGACTGAATTACAGTCTTCATTTTATTCTCTCGAGTCAAAACAGTCTCCAGGTTGGCTTCCAGACTCTGAATTTTAGCATGAGCAACCTGTAAACAGTAACATTATCTTTATAATAAATTGATACATTCTGAACAACTTTTTCTTTTAGTATTATGATACGGCATTTGTTAAAGAAAGAATGACATAGCTATTTCTAAAAAACATCAGAGGAGGCAGACAATACAAGGATTGCCTACTGTGTATCATACAGCAACCAGGTAATTCTGAAGGATTTCTGAAAGCTTTACAGAAGGAAAGAGACATACAAGTTGCAGCTAGCAAGGGACAGTTGAAACTAACATGGAACTGGAGCTGCAGGGAGAAAAATGAAATCACTAGCTGGAGCAGCACTGGAAGAGACCACCTGTCTGACAGAGATAGAGAAATGGGAACCTTATGTAATACAGTAAATTAGAAAGATGGAGCAGTTAGAGGGAAAGAGAGCCTCAACATTACGTCTAGGAGCAGACAGTGTTCCTTATTCTTTAATAAAAGACCTGCAGTTTCCTCTGGCTAGTCAACAGAAACTCTGGATCTCAGCAGTAGTAAATGTCCCTCTGTGGGAAGTGGGGAAATTCTGATTGTTCCTAGGAAAGGGTCCAAGCAGAGGAATGAAGCTATACAAATAAAAAAAACAAAACAAGGTTAAGGAACTGAGAAAGATGCATTATGGCACGGCACTCTGGAAGAACAGATAGAGCCTTTCATACCAGTCACTCTCAATTATTCTATGCCTTTAGTGCATTTTTAGAACAGAGGTAAAAGCCCAGGCTGCAGTAAACAAATAAAGAAAAATAACTAAGCAAAAACAACAACAGTAAAAAAGAGATTCCTGTTTTCAATATCACAAGAGAAATGGGCAGCCTTAGCCCATAAACACAACAATAATGAGGACTTGGTCTTTCCTTTTCTGCCTCCTATTTTCAAGTTTCAGAAGCTGAAAGTGCTCCTTGAGCTTTTTCCAGTACTTGTTCCAATTAACAAATATAACAAGAAATAGCCTGGTGATGAAAAAACAAGAACTTGTCTTTCAAGAAAAAGCAAGACAATACATACTGAAACCTGAAACAAGTCTTGGACACGTTACAGGACAAAGGGGGAACAGTGAAGGGAAGAAGAACTTTTTAAAAGCACAACTTTATTGGGCAAAGTCTGATGGACTTTCAGATGTAGTCAGGTCTGCTAGGAGAGACCATCTACTGAAAACAGGACTATGAGTTTCAGCAGAGGAAACAAAATTATACTGCCTACAAAGGCCTGGAGAAAGCAAGTCTACTGCACTATGGATTATTTCTTAAAACTTTCCAGTAGGGAAGTAATGAGATGAAGGGACAGAGAACTTATTTTTCTGTAAGATACACAAAGTTTTACCACTAGATTTTATGGGACATAAGGGTAGAGACATTTTGGGAAAAGAGAAATCTAAATCAAGAAAGGAAAGTCCAACGAATGTCAATGGAGTTAAAAGTATGTTTAACAGAAGTAAATCACTCTAATTGAGACAACTAGTTAACTGCATAAGGTCTTGCAGTTAGGAGATTTCTCATATACATTTAAAAATGCACTTTCAACTCTATTGGTTGAACCACAGAAAGACCTTCACCATGAGTTTGTAGTCCTAAGTCACTTACCTGTAGCTTCTCCAACAAATCCATGTTTTGTCTCTTCAGATGATTGTTTGTCCTCTCCAGTTTCTCCAGGGGTTCACCTTCATCACAGGGACTCACGTTTTCCTGTAGTTCATCCTGAAGAACATGGTACTCTACTTCGTAGGCATGGAGTTGTTTTGAAATATCCATCTCGAACACCTGCCACGAGAGAAAAAACTTTTAACTACAATAAGGAGCGCTTATTCCACACTAATGTTTGACCAAGAGTCAACTCTGCTTAGTTAAATTAATCCTTTTCCTAGTCCCCTCAAAAAAGTACTTTAAGGGGAAGTCTATGTTAAGAGCATTTTAACATCTAGAGTTCTTATGGTAGCCATAATAAATCACAGACTTTAGAATAAACTGGATCATGCCTTTTACAATTACCAAATACCATCTCTTACTATGAGATGTACTAGCAGAAAAGTCTTATTTAATCTAAGAATTCTATAATATGACAAAGTTTTAGCAACTCTTGCTCAGGAATGTTAAGAAGTTCAAGATGAAATTTTTAAATTCAAGTCACACCAGCTTGTGATGGGAGCAACATCACACAATGAGGAAGAATAATCCAGGAGTCATCAGACTTCTTGACTCCAACTGCTAAGTTACAGACTCTTATAAAATAATTCTTCATGGTTACAGTTTCCCTGTGCTCTCTCTCTGCATGAAGACATACTATTTTCTTATAGGGATACTTTGTTGATAAAGCATTGTGAAGACTATGGAACTGAGCTGCTAACAGTGATGGGACTGTATGACTCTTATCTGTTTAACATCTAGTCACAGCCTCTCAGCTTCTGAAAATTACCAAGTATTTCAGACTAGGTTTGGAAGGACGTCTACAGTGACATTAATTTTCTGTTTCTTATCCTAGAGATGATAAACATTCCACCAACAGAAGACACACATGGATCCCCTAAAAAAAACATATTCTGCATTACTTTCAGTGTTCTTCACATAATTCAAATGAGGTAAAACCTTACATATAGTGTTCAAGTGTCATTTCCTCTATGGAGCTACCTGGTCAATTCTTCATCTGTGTATTACATATCTGCATAATGTCTACATTTGTCTTTCATTATCCACTGTTAAGAGGATAGCCCTGGGAACTACAACACTGAGACAGCCAAACCGCTCCCCCTGCAGCCAGCCTAGGTAGGAACAATAGGTTATAGGCAGTCTACACATGAATGCAGACCGGGAAGGCTGCTCAGCATGAGACCACACCACAGGTAAGCAGGCTACCTTACTCTCAGAGCTGAGCTGACCCGTGTATACCCACATTCACTTCTGTTCAGGCAATATAACCCATCCGTTACTCAATCAGACCTGGCCTTGCACAAAAACCACAGAGTTCTACCATGCTTACCACAGAATGACTGCAGAACACAAAACATTTAATTTCTCATAGCATCAAAAATATCAAACTATCATCTCTATCATTGCTAGAATCAATGACTTCTGAAGTGACATGAAAGTGCCTGACATAAGTTTAGCACAGCAATCACAGTCAATGCAAAGAGGAAATGAAAGATCTGCACATTGCCTAAAAATGAATTCTTAACTAACAGCACCTGAAACATTCAAACCTTAACAAGCCATAGGAATGCACCAGTGTTAAATGAACTCCTGCATATGGACATGGTTTTCTAGAGCTCTTCTATTATCTCTGAACTACCACCTGAAGGGGGAAAACTGCTCACAGGTTCACAGTTAAGATACTAGACTGAGGCTCATTCTCAATTTTCAGCTTCAATGCAAAGATGATACAGAGATGAAGTTTCCAGCCACTCAAAAAGCTTTTCATATATCAGCATCAGTAATACTTTGTTTTTTTCCTATTCTAGCCCTTTGTTGTTGAAGTTGAAATGATGCTGATGAAATAACACTACTCCAGTCCTCCTTGCCCATACCCAAGAAAGGCAGGAATCAGTCCTGAGAGGCTCCTACCTCCGGCCCAACGTGATTCCTCCACAAAGAGCGCTGAGGCGAGAAGGGGAAGTTGCACGAGGACATCCTAAAAGTGATCCCCAGGAGGACAGAAGCAACACCCACAGCAGAAAACCAGAAGTTTTCTTGACCTTGATTTTAATATAGATCATGAAAGCAGTGCCTCACCAGCCTCCTAAGCTGTAGGATTTTAAGTTGGAGGGGAAGTTGCTGTGATGCTGCCTCTTCCCACCATGGCAACTTGTGCTTCCCATCACAAACTGTTACACTGCTCATTCACTAACAGGAAGCAATAGCTGGGTTTATGTCTGGAAAATAGGCTACTTCTATCCTTGTGATGGTGATGGGAAATTTATAAGAAAAGTAACTGTTTTTTCAATAGCTTTGTACTAAACCTCGAGGTAGCAACTAAAGTACTGCTAAAACTGCAGGACATTTAAAAGCTCGTTGAAATTGAATCACATCCTATTTCTATACAAATTACTGAGATGACGACTCTATTTCAAACCAAAGGGAATATACTGAGAAGGCTTTTACATACAGTTCAGGCATGATTCTTTTAAAGTAAACTATATGGGGGGCAAAAAAAGTAAAGAAAAAAAACATCCTTACCTGAGTAATAATTTTTTCCATTTGAGGCTGAGTCATATCTGGAATAGTGGTTTTAAGAAAATCAACAATGTTCTCAAAACTCTCACATCCCATTACAGATGTTTCTTGACTGCTAAGTAGGCTCAGTGCTACTTTAAATATGACTTCTGTTCCTTGAAGAAAAATAATGTCTAAAAAAGAAAACAATTAAAATTTCTTGAAAAATGGGAGCTAGTCATTGGATAAATATATTTGCTGGGATGTTTTTCTTCGTAATAAATCACACTGCAGATATATTCAGTTCAGAAGTGCAATTTATTTCAACATGAGGTTTAAGCATATAAAAGAATTTTCTTTCATCTTACAGATGTGAGAGAGCATTAAAGAAAATATTGGCTTGTTATGTCTGTGACAGTTACCTGCAATAAGTATTTCATCACTGTCTGCTACAGACTGTTAACGAACTGCTAACTCATTTTAAATGCATCTGAAAGGCAATTGGGAAGTGGATCATAACACAACATACTGACAGAAGCTAGTCCTTAAAATCCATTATGTGGATTCCATAACCACGTTATTTTCAAAATTCATAGTGGTGATCTTACTGGCCATAATCTAAGCCCCAAACCCTTACTTTGAGGTACAGTTATGTGGATGTGAGGGGAAAGCTTGGGCTCTGCAGGTCAGTAGACAAAGATTACAGAAATGGGAATCCTGATGACAGTAAACAGAAATTGTGCCTCAGAAGTGTTACTGAGATGAACACAGTACATGAGCAGGTCAAATAAACCTCCTGAGCTGTTGGCTCTGTCACACACAGGGCATTAGTTTGGGGCTACACAACTGAACAAACCCAACTTCTGAAGCTGATACTGAGAGAGATCATCCCTGGCCTAATCCAGTATCACAAGATAAAACAAGGACACAGGTGGCGTTGCCATCTTCCTCAAA
This sequence comes from Grallaria varia, assembly GCA_013396735.1. NCBI lineage: Eukaryota > Metazoa > Chordata > Aves > Passeriformes > Formicariidae > Grallaria > Grallaria varia. The sequence goes on from VWZG01002133.1 coordinate 116,150, forward strand.
CACAGTTCCTAAAAGCCTTCCTTCTCAAGTCTGTGATGCTCATTCACACAGCATGAATACAATTTGTGAAGGGTAGACACTAGCCATTTGTTCCTGCTATAGGACAACAGCCCATAAAGACATGGAATCCAAAGCACTGGGAAGCAGAACACAGTGACTTTTGAATTTTACTACAGGAACATGCCTTTCTCAGCTCACTTGCAGAGAAATGATCACTGATGCCCTTTTCATCCCTCCCTCCCTACCCCTAAAAAATTAATTTCTAAAAAAACCCAGAAAACCAAAACCCAAGAAAAAAGAAAAAATGCTTGAGTGTCCTGGAATCCAGTTAATCCCTATAGGAAAGAGATATTCATGTGATTGGTACAGTATTGAAAAAGAGATACACTAATCATTTGATCACACAAACAGCATCCAAGAAAAGTTCGCTGTAAAAAGAGAAAAAAAAACCTCAAATGGAGAAATCACTAGGTAAAAAAAATAAAAAATTAAAATTAAAACCAAAACCAACCAGCCAACCCGTCTTTATTCCAATACCACCATACCAAACCAACTGAGAACATAACATACTACAGTAACAAAACATGAGACAACGTCAGGTTGAATTTCTTAAGAATTTAAGAAAAGACAAAAGGTTCCATATGAAAACAGAAAAATCAAAGAGAAAAAAAGGCATGATTTAAGAGGAAATACATGATATATGCTCCTAGATTCTTGGTCTAGCTGAGCACAGTGAGCTTTACATTAATATAAATTTAGAATAAAAAAAAAAAATTGAATTACTAAAGATTTGGTTAAGCTGGCAATTCTTACTGATAACAAGATAAAACCAATTACATGACATCCTGATACTGTAAACACTACAAGGCACGATCAAGATTTAAGCTTCTCTACCAGACATTATCAGAAGGGGAACATATCAAGAAAAAAAACTATCTAAATGGAATAAGAGTCATACTAAGACTTGGAAACTGTTCAACATATACATGAATACCTGAAACAGCCTTTAAGTTCAAATTTGCTTGAAATTTTTAGAAAGCACTTTAGAATCAGAACTCAAAATCACTTTCTCAAAAACAAATGGATTCTCTTTTTTCAATTTGCAAGTTGAACTTTTCCATGCACATAAACTAAATGCTTGATGCATAAAATACCTTTGCAACAACAAACTTTCTGCTGTTTACACTTCAGAAGTCTCTTGGCTAATATGAGAAGACAAAATTAATTGCTGAAGTCTGACATTTCAGAGAATATCTTTCAGTTTTCCTCTTAAAAAAGGTGACATCCCACCATGAAAAGCACTGCTACTTGCCACCCACAACGGTCACCCGAAATGTTCCCAGTATGTAGAAAACTACTTCCCAAGAGTTTCAAAACACAATGGACATTGTTCTGTTTATTATTGCAATAGAATAAACTTTCTTACCAAATACTCTGGCTACAAATCCTAATGGAAACTGAGATGCAAACAGTGTAAGAAACCACGGTGCAGCATAAAGACTGGGACTGATTTCGTTTTCTTCAAGATGATTATACAGGTCTCTGTGATAATCATGTAGAAGCCTTGAAAGCTGATACATCTGAATCTACAGTGCATGAGAGGGTTGGGGGAGGAAGGAAATAAAAGAAAGAAAAGTTCAACTTTACTCAGGTTTCCACATAATTCACATTTCATTCAAGGGAAATTAACTCCAGTATAGATGGCACTGTAAAATGAAGCTTAATTGCTGCCTGGGACCTTGAGTGATTTCTACTCAGGGATAAACAGTGCACCACTAATGAATTAAAACTAGCACAGTAGTCAATAACAAAGAACAGCTTGAACTTGATTATTAATGAGGTGTCATTTCAGATGCACAGGCTTAATATAACAAAAGAACACATTGCTCTAACTTTATCAACAAACCAGAACTTCAAGTCTTGCAGCAATGCAAGTAGAAGTACCTCTTGCAAGATGTCAAAACTCTCCATTACAGAATTGAACTATTTCTGACCAAACTGACATTGCAGCTTTCATTCTTTATTTTCTGCCATATTTTTGCTGCATTTAAAACTCCTATGCTACAGTCATCACTTTAGGCAGCTTCTGTACCTACAGAATACATTATATATAGAAGTGTCCAACATACATGTTTCCCAGCACATCTCGCAGTGGTCCTGAGGAATTTAAGATACTGATGCAAAAAGGGTTGCAATGCAACTGTGAAAGGTTGCAAGGCAAGATGGTTAAAAGGTGTTCATTGCTAAAAACAACATGCTCTGCCCAACTATTTCCTTACAATTTTGATTGTTCATATGACAAAGTAAGCCACTCACAGCACAGAGCAATGCTTCTCTCAGAAAGCAGATGATGAGAAGCAGACATCCACTGTCAGATCCGATTTTGTCATCAACAGCGCTTTATGCTTAAGGTGAATCCATTCCTCAGGAACAAAATGACTCATTAGATCCAGCTACTTTCCTACTTCTAGAGTTCATGATTCTTCCCTACCAAAAGCTGATTGCACTTGAAACTACCTTTTAGTCAGCAGAGTCCACAAGCAGAGAGATCCCTTCTCATTTAGGCAAATCAGCTAAATTTGTGCATGCATTTGAGTCCTTCCTTTAATTGCCAAAGATACCAATTAAGTACAGTTTGGATAGTGTCAATACAAAACATATTTACATGTGAAGTTAGAGTTGTGTCACAGAGGCAGCATTCCAATTGGGTTAGCCTATTATGAACTAAGGATCTAGGTTATTAGTTTTTCCAGACAACAATTTAAAAATCTAAGTCAAATAAGTTTTCATTATCCTACAGAACCATCCAACATCTTTCCTCTATAGGACTGAAGCTAACTCTGCCCATAAGCTTATTTGTGTTTCAATACTGTTAAGGCAAAAGAATTTGCAAATGTTCTACTGTTAGAAAACAAACTAAACATAATAAGATTCTTTAAGTCATCTTGTCTAGTTTGTCTTGAGTAGACAAAACTCTGCTTTTGTCTATTACAGAAGACCTGCCTAGGAGTAAACTGTGGGGAAAGGAAGGCCATTTAATTTAAAGAGCAAGCAGTACTCTAAGTGGTAAACTTTCTCAAATTTAAAAGTGTTCATACTAAGAGCTTCTGGCAATGAAAAGGTCATACTCATTTAAACCAAAATGTGAAATCCTGGAATATGAATGCTCTCAAATCATCTGATGTTGTTTGATGTTTACAACTGCAATATAACACACAAACACTAAGAAAGTATCTTCTAGGGGAAACCCCACAAAACCCAGATACATGTATTTATCACACTTTGACCCTCACTGGTTTAAAACATATTGGCAGGGAGAAAAGGGAGAGGGAGGAGGTAAAATGCTGCTCCTTATGGCTGTTCACCCTTAATTCATCAACAACAAACTTCTTATAGCATACTTACACCCACAGAAAAACATTCCCCTATAGATTTTAGAATAAGCAAACACAATTTCTTTAACTACAATCTATTTCATTGCTCTGGACAATTGCCAAATAAGCATGTAAAGTGACTGGTCATGAAAAGTGGATTGAAACTCTCCCTTAAGTGTTTGCTATGCAGAGAACATGGTGGGGAAAAAAGGAGACTTATGTCTCCCTCTTAGTTTTCTCCACTGTGCACTACAAGCTTTAACTCAGCAGTGCTCTATCCCTTTATAATATATATATAAAATTATTCTAGTCAGTGGACAGTTCCATGTCAAGGGGAAAGATTTCTCAATCTTTAAACCCTGAAGTTTACACAGATCTGAATGATTTTCTGTCTCGTTCCTAAACAGTCTTGAGCTGTTAAATAATATTGCAGAACGTGCACCGCTGCTTAAGCAAGTTAAATGACTAAAAATTCGCCTGTTTTCTCTCTGTGCTGAGGGTGGTGGACTAGAGGACAATGAGAGAAAAAAAAAAAAAAAGTGAAAGGATGAGTCAAGGCAGAGAGGCCCAAAGTATAAATGCCTGTGGAGTATATTGACTGGCCACTGTGTGTCACTATTGACTTGACTTGGGGTTACAAGAGAAAAATCTACATCCAAGTGCTCATGGACTGAAGAAAAATAAAATCTAATTAATTTTTAAACTCCATCCATACAGATGCAAGCATATTGGGTTGTTGTTTTTTTTGCAGAGGGATGAGAGAGAAGTGAGGAAAAGAAGAGGAAGAACAAAATAGCAGAGAAAGCATAATTTCCAAACAGGAGATGATGGGGATGTGTGACAGGAAAAGTCTGCAAGTTCTGAACTGCTCTGTTTGCAAATTGAGAGGCAAAGAGGGGTCCAACAACAAAATACACATGCACTTCACAACCTCCAAAACAACATAAGAAGCTTCATAAGGCCCTGGAGCACATAAACAACCCATGAGAGCTCAAAAAACTCTGGTTTACTCTGGAAGGACTGACTTACCTGTAGCGACATCATGTCTGGCCTGTACTGTTTACGGAAGCCAAGGTCATACATGAGGAATTTCAGCATTTCAAAGGCCTGTTCTTCACTCATATGTAGAAGCAGCACTCCAGCTACAAAGCTTATACCTTGACAATAACCCACTTCTTTGTCCAGCAAAGAGTATGCTTTCAGGAGATTAAAGAGTGATAGCTGTCCTGCTCCCAGGTGGGCAGAAAAGTATGGATGTGTAGGGAATGTCCGTCCTGATGTACAAACAGAAGAGACATTGATATTTGATTCGTTTGGAAAAAAAAAAAAAAAGCCAAACCAAACCAATCAACCAAAGAAAAAAAAAACAACCCAAAAAACCAACAACCAATTCATCTGACAATCAGCATTTCTCCTCCCACAGACCACTTCTCTTTACTTTCATATGTAGGTTGCCTTTAGTCACAGCAGTCTGTATTTTATCACCGATTTTAGACTGTATCTGTTGAGCTCATTTAAAATTCTCATCTGCATAGAACTTACAGAAGTGACTGTTCTCTTTTCAGACAGATGTAGAAGAGCATAAATACAAATGGCATAACCGGATAAATCATCTACTTAGAGGACACTAAGTGGCCTATACAGAATGTATCCTGATGACAGAGGAACTGGTGCTGATACAGAAGTATCTATCTCCAGCAATATCTTCTGTTAAGACCAGTGTGTTTTCACTCAAAGACCCACAGAACAAAAAACAGAACAGAAAAAACCGAATACCTAGATCTACAAGGATGGCGTGCTGTTGAGCAGTCAGTTGTTTCAGAAGCTCTTTGTAAGAGATGTCAGGAGGCTGCTGCTTGTTTGGCAGTCTGTGTCTGACTCGATGCTGCACTGCCAAAAACTGCCAGATTTCTCCCCGACGACTTTTTGGTACACCTGCAGGTCAGTCAAAAAACAAGAGGCCTAAGCAAGGGGATATTTTTAGTGTTACAACACAATAATTTGCTTTGTCACAATCCTGGGCAAACCACTCTGGTAGCAATTTAAACTTCTCTTCTGTACCGCAGCAGATTATACTGAATTATTTTTCAGCATCTGTAACACAGACAAGAGATTCTATGGAAGAGAAAAAAGCAGTGCAATGTGACCCTATATCTGCATTATACTAACAAGGCCCTCTGGATACCCTCTTGGCCTATGGGTAGTCCACAGGAAGACCTACTTCAAGCCAAAATCCCCAGCCTTTCACTCCGGGACACAAAACACTAAATGACCATATCCCAGATCTACAACATGTGGTTGTTCTGACTCTCCAAAGTTTGGCTGTGATTCCTCCAGGTTTTGGGCACAGGCCACAGCAGACATTATGGTCCTGGCCTCCTCAGTAATTAGTAAAATCTGAGCATCAGAAACTGAGAGTCAATTGGATCCACTGATCAGAAACCAGAAGGTCACAGTGTTAGCTGCAGAGGCTCCAAGTTCAATCTTGAATGTAGTAATACACTGGAACAAGATGCTACTTCCAGGAGTATGCCTATACATGTTTCTGCATTGTTGACATTGTAAGCTGCAAACACAGCAGAACCTATTTTCTGTTTGGCAGCAAAAGGTGCATCTGTGAAGAGAAGGCAGTTTTTTCTACTGGAAAAAGTGTATTACTGGCAGATTTCTTCTAGTACCAAAAGAGAACAAAAAAAAAGTAATCTTCACACTTCATAGCTAAAAGCTCTCCTACATAAATACCTTCTTTTAAAGTGGAATGAATATCTTCCATGTCACATCGGATTTTGGCTCTGCAGTTCAGTAGCTTCTTATCCCAAACATTTATGGCATCTTTCTGACATGTACCAACTTCATCATAGTCCAGTTTTACTTTTCTTGATTGGAGCTCATCTCTGCTTGCTAGAACACAGAACACAAAGGAAGAGCACATGGAAAAACACAATATTATAAAATTACAAGATACAACAAATACACAAAACCCCATTCAAGTTAGATATAGATATCTGATAACCTGACTAGGGATAAATACACCTACAATTCATTAGTTTATAGCTTAGATAGGGCCAGTGTTTTGTCATAAGATCCTGCAGATAACAATTTAACTTCTGTTACTGGGTCATGAACATTAGTAATTCATGAAGCAAACAAACATTTTTTTAGGCTGAGGGCAGAAAGAAAAACCTACTTAAACCAACTTCACAACACCTGCTGCCTCTTTCAACTGCAAACACCTTTGCTCATTTTACTCTTGTTTATATTAAATATTACAATTGTTTTAGTATGGAAAGTCCCAAACATATGAATGTTTGTATCAGAGATTTAGGCAAGCAAGCTAGGCAAGTCTCCTAAACCGAAGTCAGTCACACTGGTTCCAGTTCTTACATGTCCCTTAAGAGTGATAAGAGCTCTTGGCACTGTTACCTGGCATTATCAGGCTGACTCTAAAAAACAGAATAAACCAACATGAACCATATCCAGAAAGGTACATTTGTGCTGAAACAGAGAACTCCTGTTGCTATAAACATAAAGGTTTGCTGCATAGGAATATCTATTGTACAAAAAATTTATTCCTGAGGACTCACTATTTCTGAAATAAAGCTGCACTGTTACTCTGGCATTTCATGGAGGTGCAGCTTTCATTTCCATTACTGAGAAATTAAATGTGGGTGTTTTATTATATATAATGCACATGCAGAAAAGCACTCAAATTCCTTTTATTACTGGTGTAAAAAACTGCAATCAAGACTTGAATGTATCTTAATTTAGAGAGATATGTTTAATTGTCACTGGACCGAACTGTATATTCCATAACATGACCTCTGAAAGTTGCAGTTCAGTTTATCCCAAATTTGCCTTGATCTCTGCACAGTACTTGCTCCTTGCAGGAGTGTCTTTCCTCTTATAAAGGTACTCTCTTCCCCATCATCATGTCTAGGTAAAAGCAAACTCTCGCTCACATTTTTATACAACCCGCAAAACAAGGCAAACCTGTTCCTTTGCCTACTCATCTCACTTTGGATAGAGTCAATATTGGATGGACCCATAGGATCATTGCCTAGTCTACTTCGAAAGTGAAAAATTATTTCCAAAAGTTTTATGTTACACCTCTGAGAGCTTACCTATTCAAGAATATAGGTAGCCTTGTAGAAGCAACTATTATACAAGGTTGTATCTATATTTATATATATTTATACTGCCATAAAAATGGGAATGTGATCTTACTACAGGAATTTGCAGTTCAACTGGGGCAATTTTAAATGCTACCCTATTGCTGTACCATTTCACCCAAGAATGCTCTCATAAGCAGCATGCAGCAGGTTCAAGACAACGGTAACATCTTTCAGTGTGACAACGAACTCCAAGATTACCTATGCAGTTAACCCTAGTGAAAGCCAACAAGCTTGACTGTTGATCATACTTGCCTATCTATTATCCCACCCTTGGTCACTGTCAACCATCCTTGTTAATGTTCTTCCTAATCACTGCTAGGTGGACTACCACTTTTTGTAGCTCTTATATTTCTAAGTGACTTACAGGAAAAAGCAGCTTCTAGATTCTCAGAGGAAAAAAATCAAGTTTGTGCAATTGACAGAACTTACCTTCTGTAAAACAAAGAGCTAATAGTATTCAAGTCTCCTCGACAGCAAAAGGAAAAGGAAAAGAGGTTCTATTAATGTTTTGTAAATAAAAATCAACAAAAGATTAACAGAACACCACTAGAAACAGTTCCACAGCAATTCCGGTCTTAAATCAGTCATATAAAGCTGATAAAATCACAGCTAGGAACCTGCATTTCTGTTACTATGTCTCCCTTTCCTGAGACCTATATTTAATTGTAGGTTAAGATGTCAAGAACCACCCAAACCAACACTTGTTTGGAACATAACAGTTCTGTGCATGTCCTGTTCATAAAATGGCCCATGTTATAGCAGCACACAGGAAAGAAACCTAGAGCTAGGTGTTCAGACAGTTTACTTTTCATCCTTTGAAACTAAGATGGTGAATTCTAGCTAGGCAGAGCACCAGTTTCACCATCAGTACTTACAAACCCGAGTACAAGAATGGAGACATGCTCCTCAGAGTACAAACCAAGAATATGGGGGGGGCAAATGAATGCCAGTTTGGAGTCCCCATTGCTGACACTCTTGTTTGGACCACAAATGATCAGGTAGGAAGAACTTGCTTTTTACACATCCATTACAGAATGGAAAACACTTGTAATTGAGTCTTAAGGAACCAGACTGATTTAAGTTTCCAGTACCCCCAGTCTCACAGAGTGGTAGCAAAGAGTTTGCCCCTCGGCAGCTTAAAGTAACTGAGGGACTAACAAGAAATTTGCCACTACAGCAGACGTCCAACTTCCTCACCCCACAGCAACTGACTAACCATTTGCTAAAACGGTTTATGAAGTGAAGATTGTGGCAGAAGTTAAAGTAGACTTCTCTCTAGATGTTCCCTATGAACCCAGGAGTTTCCATGGAAGTGTGTGTGTCAACAGGGAGACAAACTGTAGAGAGAAACTGCACAGAAAAATAGTCTACATGTGTAGGAAATACATTCAAGGATGCACACTTGTAGGGACATGGAAAGACTTCTGTTCTAGGTTTTTATCCTCTCCTTGCCTCCTCAGTAAGCAAGACTAAACAAGGAAAAAGAGTTAACTGACCTTAACAAGACCATTATGTTTTGTCTGAAGAATCATACTACCACATAATAAGGTTATGCCTCAGTGAGGGACTGAAAAAAGTTATTAAAAAGTTATTACTGGTTTGAAACAACTCTGTGTGTGAGGGAAGGGGGCAGATCAGGTTCTGCCAAGATGAAATGGAGCTTTGCCCTCCCTATAACTCCACCTCGAGAGCCAGTGGTCCAGCTGTTGCTCACTGCCACACTGGGAGCACTGCTCCATCCACCCACCACCACCACCCAGTCCCTGAAGCCTTTAGTCCAACCCAGAACAGCTATTAGCCATTGGCACATCTGAAACCCCATACGCACCCTCTAGAGCCCCTAAACCAGTCCCATATGGCTCGCAGGGCTCTCGTGTGCTCTTTCTCTCTCTCTCTCTCTCTCCCTTTTCTCCTAATTTCCTTTTCTTGATATTTGGCTAACTTAAACCTGGATGGGCTGGAATTTGTGAAGTCAGTGCTTTGTGAAAGGCTTTATGTAGATTGAATGCTTGTGTTAAATGTTTGCCAAGTTCCCTTATTTTCCAAAATTTGACAGTAAAAGTGTATTATTTTGATCCCCTAAAAAGCGTAGCACATTTTCTCCTGTGCGCAGTCTCGAGGTATGAAAGAACTGAAGGCCTCTTTTAATAAATCTGTCAGGTGGGTTTTGGGAGCCTTGTATCTTTTTTATAATGCAAAACCCCTTCAATGAGCTCATGGGCCAAGGCTGGGGTGTTACAACAGCATATAGGAGAGGATGAGGGTAGCAATTCCAGAAAAGACATTTTAAACTTACAACTTGCACTGAAAGCTTTTTAGTCTACTATACTGAAGAACTTCTGTAGTTTAGAAGAGACACTTCATCCAACCTTTTATTTGTGAGAGTCTTGACCAGTCATAAAATATCTTAATCAGAAGCTCAGGCAGCTGACCATCAGACTGGACAGCTTCAGATCCCTCCCTAAAAGCACTCAATTTTCAGAGTACAGTGCTCATGTTCCAAAAAGCAGAACTTTCTGACATACCGCAGGAGCCAGTTGCTCAAAAATCATATTTAGATTCAAGTATTAATAAATTACCACTGGGATGTGGTTAATGAAGGACAAAAAGCAGAAGTGCCATGAGCTGCAAAGGACTGAAAGGAGATAGAGAGGGTAAGGTTTACTATACCTAAATATTCACAGAGCACCTGTCCTCCTCACTCCACATTAGAACTCCTAGACTTAGACACAACACAGACTGCAGTAAACTTTGTCTCACATGCACTAAAAAAGAAAGAGTTATTACTTTCTTCTGTAACTAAGGTTTAAAGTCAGGTAGATGGAGAACCTGGTAGAGTGTGAGACAAGACTAGGTGAACACATTTTTTTCTAGCTCTGCTAACCAAAATGTTACAGAATCACATCTCTGTTTGAGGTGCCCAACACAGAACAGTTTTCATCTTCAGGCAGCAGAATCTGCAATAGCTTTTAGGGATATTTTCTAAATAGCTAACCTTCCAGCTTCTGGTTTTCTTTTTCCATTCGAAGTAACAGAATTTGCTGATGGATGGCTTTTCTCCACAGACTTTGCAGTTCTTCTGAGTTTTTCCTCTCGCCACTTTTCTCTGGACCATCCTCATTTTGCAATATTAGAACAAGAGGGTCCTCCTCCAGGGGTGGAGCAAGAGGGGATAAGGGTAACAATTTACTTCCATCATGACCATCTGCAAAGAACCAGAAAGCTATTACAGGAAACCCAGATTGTTTGACATACCATGAAAATCTGTGTCACAACAGAACAAAAATAGCTGCCTTACATATTCAGCAGAGAGGTGCTTATTCCAAAGACAGAGAAAACGCAGTACAACAGTAGAGAATTATTTTTAAATACAGTATTTTGTTTACAATAAATAAAGTGATATTTAAATAGAGCTAAATAAAGAGTCACCCAGTATTTCAACCCTTCCCCTGCTAGCTCCTTCCAGAGTTACAATGAAGCATTTATCTGTAAAGTCTCCTTTACAGCTGAGCTTGTTTACTTCTGTGATTTACCACAGGCTATGCTAAAAAAACCTTTTTCTATCTGCTAAGCTGCACTACCAACAGTGCTACAGCACTTTATGGTCGCTAAATATAGAGTTTGTCATTTACCTATGGTTTTGAATTCTGCCAAACAGGACTTTACCCATATAGCATAATTTCAGAGGTTTCTGAAATTTCTACCTTAAGTGACTTAAAGCTCTAAGAATTATTAACACACTTAAGAAGTGCTGTGTGCACCACAAGGACAAGGCAGAAAATTTACCATTTTCTGCAAACACTTCTATTATGCACACAGGCTAGGTAAAAATTTCCTGTTTAAGAGGGTATCTTTGTGAGCAAGAGGCCTGCGTTAACTTCCTTGCTACCAGTGCAGCTACGGGAGATTGAAATTCATTTCATTTTGATGACAGAATCCTCTGTTCAAATAATCTAAATAATCTAAATAGACAAATAATCTAAAGCCAACCGAGCACAACTCATCTCTAGCAAGGTTCTAGCATGAATATTGTATCAAACTAACTCCCTTCTCCCTTTCATATTTGCATGTTGCAGCTCACTATAGTATTAAATAACAACTGCTTGTTTATTTTCTTTAAAAGCACACACAGACCTGGATGCTGCATCTTGGAAGGAGATTTATTCATAGGTGAAGCTACCTGCAGGAATATTCTCCGCCGCCAGGAGATGCGGCGAGGTGTGAGCGTGGCCCCCACAGCATTTAGAGATTCACTGCTGCAGAAGGTTGATGTTCTTTTCTTTCCCTCCCCATCACTGAAGGAAAGAAAAAGCAGATGGGGTGTTTAAAGTCACGTCATCTTTAGAGGGGGAAAAAAACCCCCAAAAAAACCAAAACAAAACTTTATTAAGTCTGTCTAATGAACAACCAAACCTGCAGGAGTCTTTGCTGGGAAGCTTAAGGAGGCAATGTGTGCTGCGTGTGAGCTTTGCTCTGAATACAGAGGGCCCAGTTGTTTTCTTGCAACACAGTGCTATGAAGTTTATACTACATACCACCAGGAAGCATTCATACAGGGCTCAGCTGGAAGCTCAGAAAAAAACCCTGAACTTTTGGAGAAGCTAAGAGAGAAACACAGTAATACTCAGCCTCTAAAATAGATAGCAATGGCCTTTATTTTGCCATACATTAGACTTATGGGAGCGAACTGATGTAACACCCCTAAAAGCAGAGATGTTGCTCCAGTGGAGTATAATACTCCATTTAGTGCCATTTTAAATGTCATAATGAGTTCACAGGTGAATATATCATTGGAGGCAATGTCCTGCCTTCTCATACAGTCTCTTTCCTACGCTTCAAGAAGTGGATGCTCCACTTGCACAAATGGGGCCAGATGTCCTCATGTTTCATCAGCATCTCCAGCTGAAGGAAAAGTCCCTCTGCAGAGGGCATGATGAGTTCCCACCACAATGACCTGAAAGGGGCTGATCTCCCCAGCTGCCATGCACAAATATATTTACATGGTAATTTAAATAGTAGCTTATGCTGCTGGAAGAAGCAAGGAGAGGATACAGGAAAGGTTTGCTGGGAGGTCATTCTAAGAGGACGCACAAAGTATACTTTTCTCCTGATGACTGCCAGAAGAAAAGACATTCAGCTTTCCTAAGTACTTGAACTACTTTCAGAATTATTTCAGCATTTTAGATTTGTGGTAGTAAAGTAGGCACACAAATCTCATATAGCAATAGGTACATCGATTATATGCCACAAATCCTTCCATGTAATGTCAACAGTATGAGACACAACTACAGGTTTTTAGGAAGAAAGCATCAAACATGGGGAGCTATGCCTGCAGATTCACCATCATAGGAAAAACTTCTGTATTAACACAGTAGCTACACAAACTTCCATCCTGTGACAATTTTCCATACTTATGTGCAAGGACCCTAAAAAGTTAGGTGAAAGGAAAGCCCAGCATGTTCACTGTTTTTAGTGGTAAGGCAGTTGTAGATATCACAGGTGCAGTCCATTCCCCCACACTTTGCTTGTACAGAAGGAGAGATTTGCAAGGCAGGACTACGAAGTTTCAACTACACCAGTCTACCAGCTACACCATCACAATTAGCACTTCATATCTAATACTCTGTGCTGAATGAATGTGCTGAATCCACCAACATAGAACTGGCCTTTTTGCTGACCAGAGCCATCACTATGCTAATCTACAACAGCTCCCTCACATTTGTAAGCCTCAGTGAGTAAACTGGACTTGCTCCAGACCTGTCACGGGACAAGGTATCAGACCCTGCTTCTATATCCCGGCAGAGAAATAACCATGTCTTCAAATTCACCTACCCAGCATTTGGGCACCACTCCTGCTCTCCTCTAAGAACAGTGCTACAGGCTGGGAGCTCTGAATAGCAGATAGTCTGCATTATTCTCTACTCCTGATTGTTTCCATAGCATCTCCGTTCCCTAAGCATTGTACTATTAATAAGTGGTCTCAGTAGATCCCCATGTTGCATTAACCAAAACAGCAATTGTGACAATCTTCTCTGTCTAACTCTGTAAGAGTCTTTAGTGACAGGCTCCCAGTGGCTAAACATAGACGACAACACTAATTCTGAATCTACAGGTGCTGTTTTCCAAAGGTATTTCAATGCAACAATTCTTGGAAATGAGATATTGAGTTTGTATATATAATCATTCTAACTTGTATTTCTACAAATATCTGTAACAGAACTAGTTCTCATGATTTGAAGTCTTACATATCACATGTTAGAACACAAAAACGGAATGATTCCAGGGCTTACTAAAGAGACGCTACATAACAAGGAAATGAAAACTTCATTTCTACTGCTATGTACAAAAGTCCGTGTTCAGCTACTGTGCCTCTAAACATGCAGAGTCCTAGGAATAGTTTTACAGAATATTCCGAACTGGAAGGGATCCACAAGGTCTGACTCTTAAGGGAATGACCTATACAGGGAGAGAACCTAGAAGCTCATGTTATTCAGCACCATGCTCTGACCAACAGAGCTTATCTAGAGTAAGCATTCAATTTACAGGAGCAAAATTGGCAGGAAAGTCAGAATAAGAAGGTGGTTATTTTAGAGCATGAAACTCAGCTGTTTACATCATTAGAGTCACAGAGCTGACACCGGGATGAACTAATACCTTGTGAAGTATGCAAATCATACAGTTTTGAGGACCTGTATTTCTGTTGTTAAACTCTCCCTTCCAAAAATCCCCTGGCATTTTAAGCAACTAACATTAATCACCTCCTCCTTCAAAGAGCTGACTTATGAGTGATTACAGGAAACATTTTGAAAGTCTCAGGAACACACCTTGCCATATTCACCCAGGAAAACACCAGGATTTAGGAAACTAAGGCTAGAAAGGGAGCAAGGAAAGTTTCCTCATTTCAAGAAAGACAAGTCCTACCTTAGTATCAGATATGAAAGCGTGAAACAACAGCCTACAGAGTAAAATGGCAGTGCCTCCTATACTAATGAAAAGGCTCAGGAGCTTGTGCAAAAAACAGTTTTCTAAACAGGGTGTGGGTAAAGAAAAGACATGTATCTGACCTGACCATTAGCTATCAGCTGCTTACAAAATGAAGAGGATTATTAATGTCAGTGGAGAGACTAAGAGCCAAAGCAACTCCAAACCAACAACTTCTTAAATAGAATTCAGTCATTGCTACTGAAAAGCAGAGCAGAGTTTTCACTCCCTCCCACATTGGGGAAACAGACTTTCACAGCTTTCCTGTCAGGGCACTGATACTGAACCTCAAACACCCACAGGAAAAAATTCTTAAGAAAAGACTGTGTTCTGACAACACACAGGTTAAAACACCTACATGGGAAATGTTGTAAGGTCACCCAGCAGAAGTAGTCCAACCCCTAATTCCAGTTTTTAATGATGCTTTTTGCTTTAAAAAAAAAGTTTCTATATCAAACCAAAGAAATTTGTAACTCCCTATACACTATGAATTATAGAGCCCAGGGACTGGGGCAAGGCAAAGGATGAATATTTCCTGGGTTACAATGACATAGCCACAAAGAAGAAAAAAAAAAAAACAACTACTTTCTACAAGTTCCTCTCCTACTGCAACTGAGCAAGACAAAACACACCTGAATCAATGCTTAACAAATTAAGAGATGGCCGTATACGGAGCCTTAAACTACAGAAGAGATATTTAAGAACTTAACTGCAAACTGGAACTTGATTGCAAGGAGGGTTTTTATTTAAGAAAATCTCAACTGAATTGTGGTAGAGCTAGTACACCAGAATATTTCCGCTGGGTAAACAGACATATGAAAGAGCAAACTCAAATAATTCAGCAGGGAAATTCTACAAAATGGAGCATTTGCATTTGTTTGCCTTTTTTTTTTTTTTTTAACATCACTGTTTCTGCTTTAATCACTTAACATGCAGCTCTGGAAAAATACAACAATGTAATACTCTATATTTAAGACAAATACCTCACAATTCAGTTTGGAGAATAATGGTTCTCTGCAGGGCTATTTAGCCTCTACTTGTGAACTAATACAGAAACAAAAATGCATTTATCAGCTTCTACCCAATAAAAAGTGAGAAGCTATACATTTAATATAATGCCTCAAATATTTCAGTCTGTACTTTCTTCCTTAAGATCTTACAAGTGATAGCCCAAGTAATTCAGGAGTACTGATCAGCTAAGCTTTTTATCTCAGGTAACTGCAACTCAGTTTCACCAAAGCATCATCCCAGTCACTATTCTAGCAGATAATGCATGGAATAAAGATGAGACAGTTACTTCAGGGAAAGGGGAAAAAAAAGAAAAAAGCAGAAAATCTCAAAAAACTTGGTCAGATTACAAACATGCTGATTGCTTGGTTTTAATTATATAAATCTCTTCACAGAACTGTTCTTTAAAACACTCCCAAATACTGATATTCAAAGAACCATAAAACTACCCTATTTCTTGTGAGCTCTTTGCATAACACTTACTTGAATTATTCTGCACCCAAGTCCATGAAAGTCAACTGACTTATGAATAAATACTGCTGCTATGCCAAGATTTGCCTTTTTCCCCATTTCACTTTCATTCCAACTTCTCTTCTTGATTGCTCTAAGTAGCAATTCCATCAACACAACCTACTCTGCAATTTGAAGGCCAATGGTACAGAATCCCCCGGATCAAGTACAGAATTCAACTTTCTAGCACTTAAGCTGCAGAAACCTATACATAACAGCAATACATGAAGCTGCTTTTATCTTCATATTAAAATTTTTTTTTTACTTATATATTGACCAGACTTTTTTGTTTAATCCTTATGTGCGCTTCTGTTCAATATTGAATGCTGCACAACACGCTTGTTGTTCAAGATCATGTGGAGATCGTTTCTAGCCTAGACCGCTCTCCAGACAATTGTATTGATAATGCCATAAAAGCATTCTGAAGGCACCTATGAATACTGTGTTGCTGCACAAATGTACTATACTGTTCATTCCTTAAAGCAGAAAACATATAGGTGTAGGAAGGTTGGAACTAAATGATCTTTAAGGTCTCTCCCAACCCACAGCATTCTAATTTTAAAACAAAACAACTCCTCCACCATTCTATATGATTCTATTTGCATAGGCCCACCTGACTGCTACAAATCAAAAATCTTTCTAAACTGAATTCCAAGTGAAACTGTCTCTGCTCCTGCACATCGAAGTTCACCAGAACACCTGGTGAACTGATGATGCAGCTGCCTGCTGCATCATGTGTAACTTCAAAGTTACATGACACAGAAGTCAGACTATACAGAATTTTTCTCCAGTGTAATAGGACTAGGACACACTTCATGAACATGTAGGAACCATGATTACTCTGGAAAATGTACTTAAGTTTTAATCAGGGTTCCTAACAGTTAAAGAGCTTATAGTCTGCAGACTATAAAAGCTGTGCTCAATTCTAACCTCTCATACACTCACACAAGAATGCTAAGAACACCTCACACTGAGCCTACTGGGACAGACGATGGTCGTCTCTGAGAAAAACAGCCAAAGGGGAAAAAAACCAAACAACAAACTCACAAGAAAAAACACACTAAAATACGAGAATTTCTTCTCATTCATAACCTGATGGCACAACACACATTTGCAAGTTTTGGCCACCATCAGTTGGACAATATATTTAATTTTCCATTAGCCAGTTCAAGTAAGGGTTTACTTTAGTGACTCTTATCACATCAGCATTATTCATTTGGCACTTCTTTCTCACTTATTTGTTGCATTCACTTCACAAACCCAACTAGATGCTAACAGTTCACTCTTGCTACTGCAATCTCATTACCACGACAGCTCAGGCCCAGCTGCTCCCAGCAAGACCTATAGATAATGAGATCCCATTTTCAAAAGAAAATGTCTTTTCATATAAATTCAAGATTAAATGACATCAGAAACGTGTATACTGTAAAACCTAAGTAGAAACATGGTGGTCATCTGGGAACTACTCCTAATTTGAGGAACTCCTTACCTTGGAGTTCAAAACTTTGTTATAATGAAACAACATCTTGACCTGTCTGCATAACCAATTTAAAAAAAGAGTAATATCTTAGAAATTTCGGCTTGGAATTAGCTGGCATTGAAGTACAGTTTTCATACAATACTCAATCCCTACATTCCGTAAATCTAGAAAGCTAGGTTTAATGGGATCCAGCTGCCTGGATCCTGCTGTAGTAACTGACCTGGACATTGGTTCAGCTTGGATCAAGTCTGCTAACTAAAGGGAACAAAACACAGAAACAAAGCTGGACTGGAACAAATTAGAGGCAGTCTATAAGAGCTGGGTTTTTTTACAGCCATTTCTTGTATCTTTGCTTCTTCCCCACTCCTCTTTAATTGGAAGCTATTTGTTAATTCACTCTAAACATCTAACAGTTAGTATTGCCCAGTTAGCTTAGTTTTTCCCCTTCCTCGTGCACAGGCAACCCACATTAGTACCGTACACTCTTCACATTGCTCTTTTCTTATTTTCACATGCCAATGATCGCGGCAACACATGCTGGTTTGCATTCAGCAGAGAAAGCATTAAATTGGCATGACACTTCTAAAACGCACTGCATTTCACGTGACAAACCAATGCAGCAGATTTGCAACACTACGACGGAAATAAGTGACAGCTACTAGATGTCAGCATAGAAGCCTCTATTTTTAACAGGCTTTTTTATCCAAAAGCCTGTTCACCCCTTTGCATCACAGAAGTCTGTTAGAAATGCAGGAACACAAGGCAGAGGGAGAAATGCTATGTGCTGAATTCCACTAGGAATCGGGTTGTTTAGCAGGTGGCACTGAGGAACTAGGCAGGAGACAATGCTCTCACCTCTTGGAGAGGTCACTTTCTGAATGCTGGAGCAACCTTCCTGAGCCCTGGTAAAAGCTTTTCAGGAAAGAAGGGGCAGAGACAGAGGAGGGGAGACCAGGTGACACAGATTCACTCTCACTGAGAGCGCGCCGAACCCCAACCACAGGGCTGTGCAGGCAATAAGAGAACATAGCAGATGGATCAGCATGGATTTGGATACAACAAAACATTCAGATTAAACAAATATTGGCCAAATACCTCATCTTGGCTTACATTAACTTTGTTTCCCAGAAGATAAAATGTACCAAGTGCACTACTGGGCAGCTTCCCTGGTGATACTGATTTTGCTGTTACAGCTGACTTTTAAGAAACTTTTCAATGACATTGCAGAACAGGGAGACCGCCTTATTTCTTTAGCTTTATTTATTCTAAAGCAAAATTCAGAAAAAAGAATGTCTTAAACATTTGAAAAATGTCCTCAGAAACCTTCCTCTAATAATATGAATTACCTTGTTTCTTCCCTTCGGTTTTCTCTTGCTTTTGTAAATAATACATTAGAAATTAGACATTGTTTAAATGAAGTATTTTTAGATGATTTTTTATGAAGGGTTTAAATCAAGACAGACAGTCCTACTACACAGTAAAGACCACTCAGTAGTACTTACAAGTGCTGGAGGAACATAAACAATTCACCACATTTTACTTAACAGTACATTTATGACTAATCCTCAATAGGAAAGAATGAAAACTCTCAGTCTAGAACCACTGCTGCTACACACTCTTTTGACTGAAAATCTGCTGATCATGCCACTTAATCAGCAACTTCTTAAAAGTTATTACAAAGAAATGAAGTCAGCAAGTACTTCAGCTTGAACTGTCAGGGTTTCCTGTTTGTGTATAACATCGCAAGTGGAAAAAAAAAAAACAACCCAAAGTTTGTCACAGTAAAAAAAAATTTATCTCTTTAGAAACACAATATAAAAAAGCTACTTCAAGGCTAGTTTCTTAGCCTTCATGCCCTTTCATTCCCTTAAATAGAATAAAATGTTTTGCCCTTCTCTACAAGCTGCTGCAGCATTCACACTGGTATTTTACTGCAGACATCAAACAGGTGAGTAATTATTATTTCTTGGAAACAACCCACAAAAAGTATAATTGCAGCCAAGCATTGAAACAGACAAGTAGACTGGAGAAAGTGATCCTCCAAAAGAAAAAAATTCAGCTCACCTCGGCCTGAATTTTGTAAAGGGTTTGGAGTTTATGCAGTCGCTTACTGTGGATATTGAGGATGGAGGCAGAGAAAGTACAACCAAAGAGGCCCACAGTGAACTGTGGGGACCTCTTCTGCTGGGTGAAGGGACTCCCGAAGGGAACAGTGTTCCACATGTTAATAGCTGGAGAGTCTCCAAAAGGAAGGGAAAAGAAGTTACAGAAGGAAGCTCCGGAGAAACACAAACAGGGAAATCACGCGCCTGAGTTCAGTGGAGGTGTTTAATCCTTACGTCCTTACGCAAGGCTCCTCATCAGTTTTAACTGGACATACTCTCTGTGAGCTTTTATGAACATGGTGACAGACACTTGTAGCTGTTAATACCTTTTTCATCCTGGCATAAAAGCATCAGGCTACCATCTCTGCCACGTAAAGCACTGAAGGACTCTTCTGCAAAGGGCATGACTACCAATACTGCCAGAAAGGCTCAGCTCAGAGTTGACAAACAAACAAACAAAGAAACAGATGGGTGCCGGCATCCAGCCAAATCATCAGTTTCATGGATTGATGAGTCCTCTGAACCACAATCAGGGATTCCTGAGTTACTGCAGAGCACCAAACTACTTGGACATGGAGAAGACAGGCTGAAAATAAATAAATAAATGGACAAACCCACCCCAGAGAAGTGCAGAAGCAGCTTCCGTAAGGAGGAACACGGGTGAGGCTGGCACAGCATCATGGCAGGGGACAGCAGCGCGTGGCACAGCGTGCCCCGACTCACCTCGGCGCCTCCACGCAGCTCTGCCGCAGCAGCGGGGACCGGACGCTCTGGGACCTCCCGTTCTGGAAGGTTATCCTGCGCCTGGCACTGGAGGGGGGGTGGCTGAAGGTGTGCGCTCGCCTCCTGAACTGGGGGGATTCCAAGCCTTCCTCGGGAAACGTCTGCCAGGCCGAGGATACGGGTGACACCGGAGGAGTTGCTGGTGGGGAATCACCCGGTGAAGTGTCCTGAAAGGAAGTGCTGGCAGAGTAAGGCCTGATGCTGTGTGCCCTACGAGAGCTCTGTCTAACCCACAGGCCGCACGCCGTGCAGCATCAGGGCACCAAAGCCTCTCCCCCTTCTGGGTCACGGCCTATTGTATGCTAATTATCACCCAAACCAGACATCCTTTGATAATTCGCTCCAAGCCAGCAGCATCCTTCTTGAAAAAAATAAAGAGAAAGCAGAGGGAGGAAAAAAAAAAAAAGTATATTTAAGGTAAACAACATACTAATCACTCCCGGTATCCTCTCACAGGGATTGGCATTCCCGCTACCAGACTTTTGTCTCTTTTAGGAAAACACAGGAATGGAAAAGACTAGGGAAACTGCTTTTAGCTGGTTTCCTCGACATATCGCGAGCATGCTTCCTGTACCGTCACAGCGACATCCTGGAAGAGAGACTGTTAATACACAGCCAGTTTAGGAGCTACCGTAGCAGGAAAACCATAACAGAATCTTCATCTCCTGGGAAAGCCAGCAACCAATCCTCATGTGAGGTAAAATATTAAAAACAGGAAATGAAAAGAAAGTGAACAGAGTTCCGCCCTCTCATTACCATGCAGCATGCCCAACAGCTGGGCTCAGGTCAAAAATTCTTACTTCCCTAAAGCAGCTATTACTACAGAAAGGATTCTTCACCTTCCAAGCAGTTCCTTTTGTTGCAACATGACCTTTTTTTATTACTTTGGTAAAACAAGGCAGAAACTTACCAGAAACTCCTTTTTTTTCTTGGTAAAAACAAGGGAAGTGTAGAAAAAGAGGACTGGCAAACATATGAAAGCTGAAGCTTCAAGTCAGCATAAACCTCAGCTTTCTTACACCCTCTGCCTCCCAGTAGAAATTCTTTGAGTTTTGTAAATTGGTGTGCTTTGTGTTACGTCCTTCAAATTGAAGCAAAGTGCCATATTTATGCTTCAGTAAACCCATACATGAAAATGTGCCAATTTAAACTAAGCTGCTTACGTACTTTGTCAGAAGCAAGGCTGTTGCAGCGCTCAAAGCTGTCCACACTTCCCAGGCGGCCTCTCATTCTGTTGGCTCCCTGCAAATAAAAGGGCAAGTAATTTAATCTGGTCTTTTTCCTCTTTTTCTGAAGATTAAGCAAGATGGCAACACCTGTGCAGGTGAACACAGGACACTTCAGGCACGTGACACGTTTGACATAAGATCACAGCTGCAGGGGCAAGAACTGGATTTTATAGGCAGTGACATCAAAGTGTACCTTCTCTCACATTGCTCCCAGAGTTTTAAACCTGCAGCTCTATTAGTTGAATCAACTGAGTATTTCCTGATACATCTCAAGCAAAACAACTGAGTTGGCTTAAAGAGCAGAGTTCAAAAAACTCCAGACTTCAGTACTGTGCATGCACTGCTGCTAATGAATGCATCTGACCTACAACAATCTCAACACAGTTTTCTCCATATCTGGACATTTCAGACAAATTCAGTCTCCCTGGGCAAAAGTATTGAAAGCATCAAAACTGGGAAAAATGCTCTTTAGCTGCAAATCCAGACAAATAGCAGCAGACACAAACAAGACTTTTCATTTATAATGCAGATAAACCTGACAGAAATTTGCTAGAAATTAACGTTAGAAGATCTTTCTAAACTTGTAAGGATTCTTTGGTTTCACGAGAAGATGCAGTAGATTAGCAATACTTTTGAATACTTTTCAATCCTAACTTTAACTCCCAGCTGATGTATGCTGTTGGACACTTCTGACTGCTGAAGAAAGTTGCTTTCAATACTTTATCAGGAGAAAAACAGCCTAGGTTTTAGAAAAACTACCAACAGAAATTCTCTTGGTATGCTTTCAACTCCAGGGGAAGTTTTGTCAACATCAGCAGTATTTAGCCTACTTTTTCCCACTAAGGGTTGTTTTCCAGACTTAGAGTGCCCTTTAAGCACATTATCCCATTTAAACTCATCACCAATAAATACTCTGCCTGAAGCTTCTCTTCACTGACCCTCACTGTAATAAGGGCTTTTTGGTTAAGAAAGAAAAACAACAGAAGAGGTTAGTGCAGCATGGGTTGGAAGAAATCTGTTCACAGGGTCAAAAAAAGGTTGTATTTATTTTTCTGAGGTACCTCATTAGGAAGTCACAGTCTGTTTACAATTCACAAAAATAAGATCAGTTCAGCAAAACAAACAAGTGAAAAAGTGACATTCCTCTGGGACTAAGCGAAGCCAGACACAGAAACCAGCAGTTTTCCCTAGGCCAGTAGCGAGCAGCCACTTCTTCAAGTAGCTTAAAATGTCACTTGATGCTACTTACCTAGCTAAGAAGCCATCCACTTCAAGTGTTCCTAAATATCTCATTACTGCATACTTCTTTACACCTTTGCTAAGATTGAGGCTGCCTAAACCTCTCCCAAACATATACTGACTTCTACTTTTTATTTAAAACTTTTTATCTACAAAAAATGCTGAATACCAACTTAAAAAAAAAAAAAAACCAAACCAAAAAACCAAACGAACCAACTTAAGCTCTTTCCTGGTCTCTTTATTACTAAATCTGTTTTTAAATGAAGATGGTAACTTAATTAGCATTCATTACATGAATACCATTTGCACCTGATTTAATGAGGGAAAACCCCATCACACCAATAGGTATTTAGTGCTTAAATACCTTTAGGAATTAGCCATTATCCATTAGGTTTGTAATAGCCATATGAAAAATAAGAGCTATTGAAAGTCATTGTGCATCACATGTATGCATATAACACACAGTACCCATACATAGAATTACTTGTATATACTTGCTTTAACCAAATAACTAGCAGTTGAGCTGCACTGTAAATAATTTTTCTTGGTCTTGCATTGTGTAACCTTTAAGTGGGTCAGAAAGGATGAAACCCTATATCTATCATGATTCACTGCAAAATATGCTGCTTCTGATCTATTGCACTGTCAGTTAAAGATGCAACAACATTTCTTACAACAGCAAGTCCACTTAATAAAAAGCAAAGTTGAAATGGCCCTAATCCAGATTCAGGTGTCCCCTTCTCTTGAACTTGATCATGGACTATGTAGATCCTTACAATATGCAGCATGTCACAGTGGCTCTGGTGAGAAGAAAGATACTATACAAAAACCCCCCAGCAACTCTTTATAAGAAATTTCCCTTCAGAGAAAATTCAGTGTATTTTATCCAAACAATTTTTCCTTGACACAAGTCAGGAGTGCCAGTATACATGTATATGCTTTACTGAGTTATTTCAGCCATATATGCTTGTTTCACAATCACCACAGGGTACGTGACCCATCATCAAAACTAGATTGCTTTTCAGTCACATGTTCTTTAGATGTGGAAAAGAAAACAGACTCAGCAAAGGCACACTTGTAGCTGTCACCATTTGATGATATTCCAAACCGCCAAAACTATCCAGATCTTTTGACTGTCATCACTCTCTTTTGCTCATGCTCTCTCCTTCTCCTTCTCTCTCTCCATATTCAGATCAAGTCCCTAGTTTGTAAAACTTGCTACACAACAGAGGTCATATTTGACCAGGAGAGTTTTAATGCTAGTTTCAGTCCTAGGCTAAAAAGACACCTAACTATACGTTCTAAGGAGTCTCTCTGGCAATTTTGCTTCCTTTACAGGGAACATCTGTGGCATCCTACATTTGTAGGTTAGTTTACGACATGCCTACAGGACAAGTGCAACTTAGGGCCTGATTTAGCATGGTACTTCTAAAATTACTAACAGAAGGAACTTAATTTCACTGCTCCAAATTATATTTAGACTTCATCGTCCAGTGCACAAAGCTCATCACACTTTCTCTGTAATGATACACTGGATGCCAGGCACCCAGCCTTCTCCAGTGACTCCTCTATATGCCTCTCCTCTGGCTCACCCTACTGAGCAGAGAACACTAAGCAAAACTCACAATTCAGACTTCTTTATTAAAAGGTATTGAATATAAGATATAAGAGAGTTTCAGTAATCATCTGCAATTTCACATCATATCTGGCTAGGAACACTAAAATGAAGAACAACTCATTTTTTAATACTATTGCTTTTTTATTCCCTGCAAAAGGAACTTTGTTACTACTCTCTAAAGATTCTTGGTGCCTAGGATGAATGATTTTAGCTATAAGATGTGAGGCACTACTTCTCAGAACAGAAAAGATTTCCAGTATATACAGGCACATCTATTCTCACTTTCAAAAAATGGTAATGTCTTTTTATGGGATCATACAACCATCTTGATTAAATTTTACTCTGAAGCAATACATCCAATAATGCACAGCTAACTCACTTGCCACCTCCAATGAATGTTCATTATTCAGAAATTTGTCTTTTTTCCTCTCTGTATGTGTGGCTTTACCATAAACTTTCTTGTGCAGTTAAGTCACAATCAACCCAGCTGTAGCTCTCAGATTTCAAAATAGGGATATTGCTTCACTAAGCATTTATGAGACTGAGGCCAAAATAAAAAATAATCTGATAGGTCTTTATTGTCAAGGGTATCTGGGAGAGCTGATGACAATGAATTGTTAATCTTACCCTTGAGAAGATATTTTCCAGAGAGCTAGTCAAGGATTTCTTGGCCTTGTTTTTCAGAATGTCAAGTTTAAACCTGCCCCCACTGGTGGTGCTTTCTGGAATCACACTGTTAGAAATGACCTGTAGAAATGAGCAAGGACACAACTCAGCTTTGGCTATTTTTTTCATTGCAAAGACTATTTCCAAAGACTAGAGCTGAAATCAAGTTACATAATAAAGAACATACTTTTGACCCTTATTAAAAAACACCACAAACCTACCACTCCCCTCCAGAAAAATAAAAAACCCAAACAAAAAGCCAAAACACACTCACAAAAAATCAAACCCACAGTTAAAGGCACATTCCATCTCTAAAGAATATATCGTAAAAGTATATCAATTTAACAGTACTGTTATGCATTTCCTTTGCAAAATGAGTTCATAATTCAAAATTAAACCAGTGCCCTCTTCATTCCTATTCTCCCTGGACATAACTGCTTGGGAGTAAAGATCAAGGAAGAAAGAAAAGGAAGAGGTATCCTCACACTGTGGGTAAATACAGACCTAAAAGTGATCTTTCTTGCCTTCCTTTGTTCCCCTCTCAACTTATAAAACCCAAGCATGCCACTATAAATTAAATCAAATTTCTTCTCTTTCACAGTTCTCTCTTAATTACAATATTCAGCTTTAGTTACTCCTGATGAAATGTAGCAGTGGTCTTGCTAGTAATTAAAGGGTGGGAAGAAGTAGAGGGATAATACAAAAACAAGCTTTACCGATGGTGCTTCACCAATGTGAATGTGCGTTTTCTGCTTAGTTTCACAGAGTTGACGGAGATGTAAGATCACAAGTTCATTTTCTTCCTGGTCATTGTCAGGCTTCAGTTTCTGTCAGTAACAGCAAAGAAAGGAAAATTTGTCCTTCCAATTGTGATTTGATTATTTTTCCTTCCATATGTATGTATTCTTTGAAAATAACATACTGATACACCAAATGCCAGAGTGCCTATTATTATGTCAAATTGCAATACTGTCTGTGTTCTTGCATACTCTTGAGCAAAATAGAACAAAAACTGAAACACATTACAGGCTGTAGAGAAAAGGGGGCCTTACACCCATACGTTTTATTTTCTAAGGTTGTTTGACACTGTATTGTCTTATAAGTGGCATAAAGAACCCAGGAAAACCAAAGAGCCATTCCATTCTTTATGCAGCTAGAGAAGAGCAATGCCTTTGGAAGCCTAAATCATTGTACACCTCACTCACTTGAGTACATCTGCTTATGTAAGAATGATGTGTCAAAGTAAGTCAAAAAAGACAAATTCTGAAAATGCCAAACCTGTTCTTGATATTTGAATGTCTCACATCCTCTCAACCCACTCCCACATCAGTTTCAAGTGGGGAAATGTGTTTACAGATGAAAAACTAAGCTCAGAAAAAAACCTATGCTCTGGATAAGAACACAGAACATCTCAGCAGACACTGGAACCAAAAAATTTCCAAGAGCAGTGTATAACACACAAGGTTACATTGGAACACGATATTTCAGTATGATGTTTGGTGGAAAACCACTAAGTTCTAGATCAACTACATAACAAACCAAGCATAATCGAAAGCGAAAGAATTCAGTCCATTTTATCACGGTCTTTTTCAAATTTGGAAGAAGAGCTCCTACGGTATTACCTGAACACGTTCGAAAATGTCTGCTTGCTCATTATCAGTTAGCAATGACAGATGTCTCTGAATTACAAGCTTGGCTCTTGGTGGATAGAGTCCTGGGAAAAGAAAGGGCTGTTAAAGCTTCTAGATTCTCAAGGGATCTCTCAAAAAACTTTTGAGAAAAATGACAGTAGAAGATATAAACGTTCATTTGAGTTTACGCAAGTTTAATGTATGACAGTTGTATATCTACAGTATACATGATACAAAATAATTCAAGTTTTGCTAACCACATGGCTTTGTCTCCTTTCTTTAGCAGTAAATATATATAGCAGCAGCTTACTGGCTGATTCCTACATAAAAGGTTGTGCTACCTACCCCACTAATTGCTCTTGTCCTAGTTCCAAGAGATTACTGACAACTGGAAGCCTGACAACTGTATGGGAGAGGAGGAAGAGGGGAACAGATCAGCATTCTAGGAAGCTATAAAAAATGTGCGTGAAAACAAACCCCTAGAACCACATGAAGATATGCGGTTTTCCATCTAAGGTAGATACCATTCATAGAAAACTGCAATGAGAACATATAAAAGATTTTTCCAAGCTCAGGAATCTTTGATTTTGATAAACTTGTCGACTCAAAACAACGCAGATGGACAGAAACAAAGGGACACTAAAATACACCTTTCATTCACTAAGTATAAAGTTAATGAAACTGCTATTACAGTACTCTAGTTGTTGCCCTAGGAGAGATTTTATTTTGATACTGGATACTTATCCTGCAAGTACCCGATTCAAGATACTTACACTGTCTTATACAGCAGCCTCTACAGTTTATCATTTACAGAAGCCTTTCCCAATTAAGCTTTATCACTTCTAAATATCTGCTGTTAAGCCCAGAAAATAGCCACAACCTAACAAAATTTCACTCCATTAGGATTTTATACTTTTTCATGCACCAGAGGGAAGCAAGAAGCAACAGTGACTTTCAGTGAATGGGAGAACTGGCAATGTAGAGTATCATCATCATCATCAGACCAGAAGATACAAGATTATTTGCTTTTTGTTACATACCTGCTTTTTTTTGGTATACAATACTTTGCAAGGACACATAGTGGAGTGATTATAAAAATAGGATTCTATCTTTTATTTTTTTTCAATTCTATCTTTTAAGACTTTTTCATGTGTTCTGGCATACTTCACTTTCAGAGAAACTATGAATGTTTGTCTATTAATATCTGAAGTCAGGTAGTTGCCTTAACTTACTTTATTAGATATGGCCTTCAGTTGTGTCAGAGGAGGTTTAGGTTGGATGATAGAAAAAGGTTCTTTACGCAGAGGGTGGTTGGGCACTGGAACAGGCTTCCCAGGGAAGTAGTCACAGCACCAAGCCTAACAGAGTTCAAGAAGTGTTTGGATGATACTCTCAGGCACATGGTGTGACTCTTGGGGATGGCCCTGTGCAGGGCAAAGGGCTGGACTTGATGATTCTTGTTGGTCCCTTCCAACTCAGCACAGTCTGTGATTCTGTGTAGTCTCCTAATTTAATAATTTATTTGTCCAAAATATAACTAGTTTTCAAGTGTGTGAGAGAATAAACACAAATAAGGAAAAAATAACCCCACACAGGAAAGAAGGAACACACAGGAAATCAAGACCCTTTTTGATCACTACTGTCTTTTTATGACTCATTTTGAAAGCATGCAACTTGATACAAAAATCCAAACAAATGGGAGGTGAACTGGTGGGTTTTGCTGCTCTGCTTAACATTCAGGAAAGGTATGTTGATGAAAGGGTATGTATTAACAATGGAAGCTATACTGTATTTGGCTGCAGTATCATTACTGCTAACACCTCCACCTAAATACAGAGAGTGCAAAGTGATGGTAAGAATTGCTTAATGGGATACTTTTCCTTCTGTTCTTATATTGTTTAGGTTACTCTTCTACAATAATCAACAAAACATAATTAGAAAATGAACTCATCCGCTACCTTCGATTCTTTCACAAAGTTTGTGCAATGAATGCATAGGGCAGGCCTCACACAGTTTAATCTGCGTCTTGGCATTTTGCAGAGCAGCAGCAGTGCTAAAGGCTTGTTTCAGGGTCAGCATTACCTCATCAACCTAGATGGGAGGGAGGGAAAAGAGTATTTAAACAAAAATGCATGCCATATACATGAAATTCATAAATCACGTCATAGACAAGTGCTTTAGAATTTAAAAAAAAACCAAAACAAAAAACCAAAACAAACCACAAAACCATACTAAAACCCTTTTACTGTCTTCTAAAGAGATCAAGGCTGTATTCCCAGCTTTCTACCTTTTCTGTAGATGCTCACCATCTTCAAGTTCAGCCAGACAGTGTAATTTTGAGTATCTCACCACAGCTACTCAAGCTTACTGGGAAGGCAGCCACCGTTTTAAGAAGCTGCAAGTGGGAATTTTTGGCTTGAGTATATGCTGGCTAAATAAAAAGCATTAAATTCTTTAGCTTCAAGTTTCTCCTGTAAACTGCACATGCTCCTTTTCAATGACTTTCCTCCCACTGGCATACCATTTTAGCACAACCCCCACACAGACGCATCCCTGCTGCCAGACAGGAGCTTCCCACAGCAGTTTGCTTTTCTCCAGGCTACTAGACTGCCTACCAGCTTCATTACAAACACAATTTATCTTTAGGTCTGCCTTGCAGTCCACCTGATATTTCCTCTGCTGCTACCACAAATACAGCAGCGGTATGTTTCCACACTCCAGAACTGAAAAAGCTCAAACTTTTATCTAAGAAAGCTTGATGTGACAGCATTTCCCCACATTCATTTAAATACGCTCCTAGATCGCTCCTAGATCTTGCATACAAAGCACTTGGAGGTGCCCTGTCTATTTCAGGGGACTACAATGCTTATTAAAAGCTGGTTACTGAGTCTTTGCATTAGCATGGAAAGAAGGAGACAGCAGCTTGAGAATGATTTTAGGAAAGAAATCAGTAGTCTACTTCAGAATCAGGTCCTCACTCCTACCTTGTTTGTAAGTAGGAAGAGGAAACCTGAAATATTTCAGACAAAAATCATGCAGTTTAACACTGAGACTCTTTTGAGGATCTGTCACTTGGGAGGAGGAAAGAAAAAAGGGAACCTGAATGTAGAAATCTGAATTAGTTTGTGTCCCAGTATGTCCACATTTGTTTTGTTTGTTTTAAACCCCACAGTTTTAAGCATTACCAGCAATTTTCGGATGCTGTCTCTTCTTAGCAATAAAGCAGGACATTGAACAGTGAATATCCATCTTGCAACATGGACTGTTAAGTTTTTTAAGTAGGCTACAATCCCTCTCCAATGGAAGATCCATGGAAAAGTACTAAGTATATGCATTATGGCTACACTAAAGCCATGAGAACTGCACCACAAACTGTAACTAGGTTTAAGGAAATACACACAAGCGTATCTACACAGCCTGGCAGCAGAGAATCTGGAAAGCTCTGCCCTGCCACAGTCAAACTGCCATTGGGGTCCAAGTGATTGCATCTGAAAGTAGCTCAGGAATGTTTATTTCATATTGCAATGTGGGCATATCCACACATATTAGTACTAGAATATGTAAAGAAGTTCACAAATACATGGGCATTTCATATACCACTTAAGCCTTTGAATGGTCAGATGGTCAGATTTACCAATAGGTCAGATGTAACATTTTCTGTTAGTACAATAATAGAGCTCATTTCATAATAAGCTCCCATTTTGATAAAAGTGCAGCCTCAGTTGCCATTGTACATCTGGGGCTGTTAGCTGTTTGAAGTTTTATTGATGTAAATCCATTCGCTCTCAAGCTAGTCAATGGATTAACAAATCACATTTCCAGCTAACTAGAAAAGTGATTTTAAAGTTTAGCTGAAAAAGAGTTAGCAGCTCTTACCATAGCCATCAGGGACAAATACATTTCAGAACAGAAAATAATTTCTTTTTAAATAAAAATGCAGCAGTTAAAATGATTTCCTGTATGCTCTCACATTATTAAGCTGCCTGTTACCAGTCAAATCAGTGGCACCTGGAACTTCAATTAATTGACACACACTTTATCAAATGTCCAAAGGACTTTTCTATAGTTACATACATTCACACATACTATGGTTTTCTTCTGTGATCAGATGCTGCTATTTTCTTCTCCTGAGGAACAAAACAGACTCCAGAGAGCACGCAAAAGCCACATGGCAGGCTAAAGGTGCATGCAGCATCAGCCAGTAGTTTAAAACCCTACCCTGGAGTGAATGTTTGGGTTTTATCATCAGTTTTGTTACTAATTCAATACATGTCTCTACATGTATAATGGGGGCCTGTATCTTTCAACAGTTAGAAATGGAAGAGTTACAATCAAATACAGAGAACAAATACGCTCACAGTCTGCAAGCATGAACACACCCATACAGACTTGTTCTCTTTATTCTTAATATATGCCTCAGCCAAGCAGCAGGATATGGCTATAAATGAACTCAATGTATGTACTTCCTATTGCATATTTGCATACGTGCAGCGGCTATTTTGCACTTGAGAAGAGGTGACCACTGAGGTTCAGCTGACACAGCAGGGTAACAGAGACTCACATTGTTTGGGAAATGCCTTAGAAATCCTCCAATGAGAAGGTTAGGATCATTAATAAATACTCACCAGAGACTCACTTGCACACTGGAACACATAGCAAACATACTGGCTTAATCCAGGTTCCACAGATTCCCGGCAAATGAAACCAAAGTGATCAACATGTTTTATACCCTGAAAGAGTTGAAAAACAGCATTACTGGACTATTTTATAAACAGGTTTAGTTTCCAAAGTGATAATAAAAATTGTTGCCAGACTCCAACACCTTTTTGCCAATGCAAAAATCTGAGAAATTATAAACATGTACTCCTAATGCTCCATTTTACAACTACTATCAATATCTTATAAACTGCTTTTTGGATTTAAAAGTTACATAAAGATCTTTACACCATCAAAGCAACAGTTATACAGCAACAGACCAGGACTTGAATTTTTTTCCATTAGAAAAGCTGAATTTTCAGGGAAGTGAACTAAAGACTGCTAGGTTGCATTTGGAATTGTCTCCACAGTGAAAACTTGATGTAATAAGCCCATGCTAAAATATAGGATTGGAGAAGCGTCAGAGTAGCAACAGATCTTTGCCTTCCTGTAACATGTTAGGACTATACCAAAAAAAAACCCCTGTAGGAAACAAGTGGAGACACACAGAATTCCAACCAAATTCTGAAATAAATTCTTTGAGACTGAGTTAAATACCAGAAGTTTCAAGACTTACTACACATTACTACTGATGTTTTCTTTTAAGATCTTAGTATAACGGCTTGACAGGGAACATTGCCTTGCTAAAAACAGCATTGAGAAGATCAAAGAGAGCTGCTTCCTAGGAAGCACTATATTCCCAGTCTCAATTCATGGAACATGACTCACTATTGTTAATGTTTTTGCCAATGTTTTTATCATCTGAGTATAGTAATAGTAGATTTTTTCCGAATGAAAGCCTAATCTCTCAAGTTCAAATACAACAGAAAGTAGAACTCATTTGCTTGGATCCATCTCAAAAAAAAACAACCTATATCATAAAAGAGAGGAGGTAAAGCAACTTGTCTGTCACTACAGAAAACACATTTGGCAAAATTGGAAGATGAATAAATGACAGACTGAACATATTGTCACTACATGCTGTCCTTTTTAAAAACAAAATTCCAAACATTACATGTGTGCCACTTAAAACTTAACAGAGGTGCAGAGGGTGTCTAAGATGACACTAATGGCATTAATTTAACCACAGTCCACACTAATCTTGACTTAACTAGATTCATTTTCTTGTGACACATGAAATCTTCAAAAGCATAAAAAAAAGGTCAGACGTATACACACTGCTCTATAGCTCAGTGAAGTGTTGCCCTCTGTTTTGCAAGAAAAACATATTTACTAAAGGTGGTTTGGTGAGATTCCAGTTCCCTCATTGCTGACAGTGCCTGAACAAGCCTACTGCTCTCTGACTTCCCAGTCTCCAAAGGAGAACATCTGAGGGGGAAGACAGACGTGACACTTGCACTACTGAGGCATAAATAGCACAGTATGTTCCTCAACCAACAGTATTTTCCTCACATTTCTCAAAGAGGGTAGCTGGACTTGTCATGAAAAAATAGCCAAGTTTTATGCTGTTCTGGGTTCCCTCAAGGTCAGCAAGGCTGCAACAAGAAAAATTCTACAGCTGTCTAATACCTGAGCTTAGACACTGCACACAGAGGCTATCATCAATTATATTTGCTGCTTTGACAATTACATGGAGTGCAGATAATTAACTGAATGCAGAAGATCAACTACATTTAATCTATAGGATAAAAAATAACTTTATCAGATCAGACTAAGGGAATCCAGAATGCAAACTCACCACAAGATCTCCTTTTCATTGCCTGTAAAGCTTAAAAGAACAACTATTCCTAAGTTGCAGTGCTACAATACACAGTAAATCACTGCCCTATAAATCTGTAACAGAGAAGCCCTGTGGCTAGCACCAAGTTCTTAAAACAAGAGGTTTATGCAACCAATACTTAGTCTTGAACAAATTAATGTTTCATTTCTATTGAACACAGAACCCCGCTTACTTCTCTAAAGTGACTGTTTTGCGTTTAAAAAAAAAAAAAATCAAACAAAAGCCACTGGAGTATTGTTAGTGCCTCTTTGAGTTATTCAATATTGCAAAATAACAGAAGCTTTGCTCCAAATGAAAGCTCAACACACAGGATTACCTGATGCTATTTACTGCACACAGCTATTTTCCTGAAGGAAAGCTGGGCTTTGAAGGTTTGCCATGGTCTTGCTGGTCACCACACTTTAAAGACAGCAGAACAAAGGCTGTCACTGCTTAGAACTGTTTTGTTTGACTACTATCAGTATGTATATAGAACCTAGGAGCCCAGTACCTAAAGCTGAAGTGTCACTTTTACTCAGTTCAGTACACCCAAAAAGCAGAAGACCAAAGCTGTCTGCAAATTCTGCTTTCCATACTCTTGCTTTAAGAATCTCAATCTGTATTTATTAAAAAGCTATTACTACATCATTGTTTGATTATATCGTCCCATTCTGTATTTGCACTAGCCTTTTTTCTCTACCAAAAGCAATACAAATTGTAGTTTACAGTAAAGTCAGCTTAAGGATCTGGACATTTAGTTGGTAGTTCAAGACTCCACTTGAGTTACAAGTATTGACCAGTTCCTAATTTGTATTAGCATTGGTAGTCCAGTCATGCAAGAGCAGATTTGTTATTAGCATTAAAAGAACTTGGAAGTGAAATACATGCCTGGTAATTGCTAGAAGTGTACTTCAAACTAGAATAATAATGTTTAGGGAGGCCTGAAGTGATGCATGTGGTACAGCAAAGGAAAGGAGGTAATTAAGTAAGACATCAAAACAGAGTGTCTGAAGTAACAGGTGCTGAACAACAGCAAGAATGAAAGATGAATCACTCAGCTCTGGCATTTTACTTTATAAGAATTAATTCTTTATTACTGGACATAGCTAGGTACACCTATTGCTTTATTCTCCCGTACAAATGATGCAGGTAAATGGCTGTTTTTCTGAAGGGCTGATGTGATGCTTTCTTCCTTTCATTCTGAAGATTTTCCGGAACTTACCTGCTCAGAAGGAGTACATTCAGAGCATCCTAAATGGGGATTAAGCTACTTCCAAAAATATACTCAATGCTCTCCCAAAGCAGACACTTTATACTCTGTTTGCTGACCAATGATCAAAGTTGCCACTACCACAGCTCAGACTGGCTATTTAGTACTCAACTTTTCTGTACTTAAGCTTTCTGGAAACGACGCTACATTCTCTTTGGTGGGGTTTGTTTTTTTTTCAGTATCCAGTTGAAATTGCTACCAGATGAGTGAAAACCCCAATCTGAATAAGAGCTCTCACTCTTGTAAGGGCAAATCAGTATTTCCAGCCTGCTGCAACTGTTTGTGAAGCAATGGCAGCTAAATATCCAATTTTATCATACTCCCCAAATAAGCTGATACATCAAACTTCATGCAGGATTCATGTGTACAGTAGTCACAATCACCCCTCCCTTTTTTTTTTTTAAATTAAGGAGTCAGTGGGATAAAACAGCAATTTACTTTTACTAAGGGTAAGTTAGGATAAACTGTTTTTAAATGGCCTTTGACACTCCATAAGGGAAAATAGCATAGAACACTGAAAATTGATTCTACATTTCATTTTTTCTCCTGCCTAAAGACCAGCAAGGCAACCCAGCTGAAGAATAAATAGAATCTTCTTCTCCAGATGATCTACGTGTTGGTTCTTAATAATGCTTACCTGAGAGCATGAGGAGATATCTTTAAAATTCTTTTCAAACACAACAGATTTAGTGTCTGGACTGATGAGGTTAACTTCAAACCTTCCAACCTGAGGGGGAGAAGAATAAGTCTGGTTTATGGCTGTCTTGGAGGCACAGCATTGACAGCAACAAGAATGTCAGAATCTAGCCCTTTCTTGTTCACACAGAGTACCTTTGGCACAACAGCTTACTCAGCAGGAACAAGGGTGCCATAATTCTGCCTATATTGAGTAAGAGTATTTCAGCAAGAACAATACACTCATTTGAGTAGGAAAAAGACTTGGAAAGAAACAGCTTTTCTTCCCCTCCTCCCACCCCTTTTCTCTTCAAGTTATTTTGGTCCAAAGATCACAATCGACAGAGAATACCAAAGCCTTTAGCAAACAATGTGGCTAAATTAAAAGCTGCAATGATTTTTGCTTTTTACATTATACCACAGATTAGCTGAGAAACTAAAGTGATACTTTTTGGTCTATACGAATTCCAGATCAGAAAGAGTAAGTTCTGCAGCAAGGTATCTTTCGGTTTTCCCAGACTGCTTCTCAAGACTATGGAACTTATTTCACAAAGCTCTGAGAATTTTTCAGCTAAATTCATTACTAAGGACAGCTGCAGCTTTCTAAAGGGCAATGCTTTCTCACTTCAGTTATCATTTCCCCATGAGAGTAAAAGGCAAGAATGATCTTTAAAATAAATGGAATGACAAAATCCACGCATTTAGCCCTCTCTTATTTTAAGGTACAAAGACTTTTCCTTTTATGGGTCACCTCCTTTAAGTGTCCTTTTGTTTTCTCAAAACAAGTTCCAAGGATCTGAAATGCACTTCAGGCAAGAGAAGAAATAACCATTGAGGTCTGAATGAAGAAGCCTTCAGTGCAGAGATGTTTGAGTACTCATCTGGGAAAGGCAAGACAGTAACACAAATTATCACAAAGGGGCTGGCTCAAACATAAGGCTGTGAAAGTCTTATGTGAAATTGTGAGTTTCTTTCTAAGTGCACAAAGAAAGACGTTTTGTTTGCATGGAAGTCTTTACTGATTCTCTCTTTGAAAGCATACTAACTTTTTTCCAGCCAGGTTCTAGATCTCACCAATACAGACAATCCAGAACTTCATATAAAATAATTATGACTCTAAAAACTCTGCTCCTTTAAATGATTACTCTATAATTAATAACTTTTTCTTAAAATTTACCTGAGCTCATGAGCGGAGGTGACTTCCTTAAGGAAGTTCAGCTACTTGTGTTCCAATCATTTATGAACAGATACATAAATATTTATGACAAATCATGAAACAATACTGGACCCCTATTACTTCTCTGGCACAACCAGTCTTGGCTTCAAACTGCACAGGGGAAGAAGATATGGTACAAAATCAACAAGAAATTGCTCTTCTTAGTACACACCTGGAACAACATTGTCCTGTTTTTCTCAGAATCGGAGGGCTGAACATGACTGGGTGCACTTGCATGTCTTCTGCGGGACTGTATTTTCAGGTTTGTGTCATGAACCCTTCTTTGTGTAACTGCAGTGACGCTGCTGCACCGGGAGCGAAACTCCTGCTGCTCATCAAAGCCAGAGTCCTCTAAAATCCTCTCTGGAAAGCAGCTGCGAGTGCTGGCTAGGTTGGTCAGGTTTGTCTGGCTGCCGATTGTAAACATTGCAGCATGCCCTGAAGTGCTATTTGGGCTGTCCAGCTCCTCAAAGGGGCTGTCCAATGGAGAAGCTGGCACATTTTCTTCACACAGGGGCAAGTCCAAACTTGACTCATTATTGCGCTGCTCGTTTAATAGTTTCAGGCGCTGGCGCTCATGAAGGCTGAATTTCTCTATGCAGTCATCAATTAGCGTGGAGGGAGCTTTCTTGTGAGCCACTGTCACCCTTCCACAGTACAAGACCTCAAATTTTTGAGAGTCATAGAAGGCATCTTCACTGTCCTTACTTGGTTTGGCATCTTCTTTCAGTGCTGCTTTGGAGACTTGTCTTATGCTGCTGATGACATCAGGAACCTAAGGGGACAGCATGAAAGGCCTGTTTAATAACCACAAATGAGAGAGCATGGCCAGTGATAGGCCAAACATTTGTTAAGGTAAGTATTTACACAAGCTGTTTCTTCAGCCGAGTGCCACTAGCTTCTTGGCTAACAACATAAAACCAGTGAGGTCTAAATTCTGTACAGACAATTCATGTAGTGGAAGCAAAGCAAATAATTTCTAATTTTTTTCTGGAATTGTTTCAGAACATAAGCTTTTAAATTACCAGAAGGTCAACTAACAAATGTTCACATCTTTTTTTGTATGTATCTTTTTACTGAGATGCCCTGCTCTTTTCTGTGGTCTTCTGCCCACACTGGCGTGTTTTACTAAAGTATTTTGCATAGGGCCATCACTGTTCCTTGATTTTGCAGAGACACGTATTCTGTTCTTAGGACTGTTGTGCAAACAGTTCTATGAGAAAGAGACTAGCAATCTCCATCAGTTTCAACTGACAGTTTTGGAATACAGGTAGCAAGAATATGGAAATTTTACTGAAGTGGCATGTACAATTGTTCTAGCTCTCATTCATTATCTACTACAAAAACCTCACTCCATCCATTCTATGACATAGTTCACTTTAAGGTCACACAGCCCTGCTGTCTCAGTTATGATGCAACTAAGAAGCACACCTAAATCTCTCTCCTCTTCGGTCATTCTTACCTACAGATTCCTACTAGACCCTGTACAGCCAAATTACATCTCCAGCAGAAACTCTCGATTTCAGCCGTGTATCACCCAGTCTTTCAAAGACATCTGGTTCTTCCTCCATTTTATCCCAATCACCTTGGGTGGACTCTGCTTTCAGTAACAACATATTTAATAGGCAAGCACTTTCTTCATTTTGCCTTCATTAAAGAAAACAGGGACTTATCCAACTCTACTGACAGCAGATCAGAGTGAGACTAGTTGCACTTTTGACAGTACCAACTCTTCTTAACCAAATCTCTTTCACCACATCTCAATTTCTCTGGAAGGATACTGAAAGGCATCACATTACATACCTCGGGGAAGTTACTAGTGACAATGAGAAGAAGAGAGAATATCTATAGAATTTTCTTTGACAGAGAAATCGGTTCTCAACATTGATCTAATCCAATATAATCGATCAACAGCTTTCGTATTCTATACAGCTTCCCACCATATCTGTAATATTTGATATATTTCAAAGAATTTTTCTATTAAAAAAAAGGTAACTTTGAAGTCACACCTTAATAAATAATCCATGCTCCCTACAATATCTCTTTCAGTCACATGATACCAGTTGAAGCCTTGATACCAACACTTTGCAAGTCACAGTGGAAAATTACCTCGCCTTAACTCCCATCTCCCATTACACAGTCCTCATCCCTTGGGCATTCAGCTCAAATTTACTTCCAGCTCATTTATTGCAAAATGAAGTTCAATTACCCTAAGGTCTATTTACTGTTTGGCTTTTATCCCTACAGATGTCATCATCATCTCAGTTTTCACTGAGGCTAAAAGTTAAGTCTTGATATGACACAGATAGTAGAGTGTAACTATTATTCACTCATTCTCACTACCAGGCTGCCTTACCATCACCCAAGGTGTGCTTCCTCCCAGACAAGCCAGCTCAGCTGGACACAAACAAGTATCACTTTATACATGCCTGTTTGTATTCCAAAACGCAGCTCTTTTTTCACTGATGGGTCTCTTATTCATTATATGACCTGTTCTTAAAGAGGCTATAGAATTTAAATTCCTTAGTTCTCTATTTTTAACAAAATTCACAAATTAGCTATCGTTTAATTAACATCGCCCTTTTTAGAATCCAGAACCTGTTACATTAGGGCACTTCACATATATTTCTATTCAAAGTACAGTGACAAATGATAATTCTTTTCAAAATGCATAAATTCTACATACAATCAACTAGAATAAACGTTGTTAGCTGCTTAATCGGTATTTTAAATTTTTTTTTAAAAAGTGTACCATCACTTCCATTCCAATAACTGGGTTTTGCTTCTTGCTCATCACTTCTAAGACGGAAGACTGGAAATTCTTAAGCCTCTCTAAAACTACCCAACAGCATCGTAACACATCCTTCCCCCTCTCTCCACTGCCAGCAAACATCCACATAGGCTGGAGATAAGACATTACCAATTCTCCCACATAAGGAATACCCATCCATTCCCTCCTCTGTCAGAGATCTCCCCCACAAATACACACACAAAGTGTTAAGTAATTGCATTTCCATCTAGAAAAAACCACCACCCATACTGCTGTTTACCACTTGGTTTTACTTTCATCTTTTCCAGATTGTGCATATTCTTCAGACATTAGAATTTAAGTCACAATTGTTGTTTCAGAATTCCTACTCCCTGTATAGCTTTTGCATCATATAAATTGCTACAGCATTTTCACTTAGCATAGAGAGATCCCAGCATTAGGGCAGGGTGCTCAGCTCATACAGCCCAAACAATCAGTATTCCCTGTTTTGTTTAAATTAACTTTTTTTACAGGCTATTTAGAGTGCTTTCTCATCAGTACTCACTTTTTTTTTTCTGTTTTTGACCTATACACAGAACTAAAGAAAAATCAAGGTGAAAATTTTGAGACCTATTTAATCTCATAGTTATTAATACTTCTCTTACATATGGATGAAGATGAAAATAATGTAGTACAGGGTTGTCACAATCGATAACTGATACCTGTCAGACAGCCCAGAACCAGTTCCAGATGCTTGTTTCATGGATACTCTAGAGAGTATGATGTGAAAAACAGCTTCAAGTATAACATGCAAGACAGATACTAATGCTGCCAGGCTGTTTGTCATACACATGGATTTTACTGGTCATTAGTACAGAATAACTGTATACTGATGATGACGTACCCAATGATTGACAACGTGCCAGCCTGCACTGTGACATCTGACCCTCTTCACTTCCAGAGTGACACTTCCTTACTCAGAACCAAGAACTACTGCTATCTGAGATAAACCTGATCAGATTACAATATTTTCATTTAACTTTCTGACTTTGAGCAAAACCTGTAACTGACATCAAGTGGACCCTAAATAAGAGTTTGCATCTGTATTTTCCTGAAATGCAAGATACAGGAAAAATTACAGTATTATCAAGCACAGTAATCATCCCAATATGACTTTTCACATATTTCTTTGGCATATATAATTGCTTTTTGACGTTTTATTCCTCTGTATAACAGGAGGCCCCTGTCACGAAAGTTTCACCATCAAAGTTGTGTAACTTCTTTAGATTTGAATACTAGCTTACTGTTAATGTCAAAATTGCAGGGCAAAGTTAGACAACAAAATAAGCAGAACAGAGCTTACAAAATACTGAATTACTTGGATGAAAATGCTTAACCATGTTTAGAAATCAGTTTAGGAGTATTAAGAAGACAGAATCCTGAAACAGTCAAAACTTAATAATGTGTTTCCAAATGTTAGTATTTCCCTGCAGCAGTTTCATGAAATTAAGCAGTCCAAGGGGAGAAATGGGATTCTTATTCCTAAAACACACAGAGCCACTGAAAATTTTCCTGTACATCTACTGTCAGCTGTTACAGTAGAACAAAATAAAAAGTTTAAATGAGTTATTGCACAGGTTTTCAGCACTCACTTGAATGTAAAGAAATTAAATTTTTAAAATTAGTCTATTTAACACACTCAGAATTTTTTGTGCCAGGCCTTGAAGAAAGTTATGTTGAGAAGAAAGACTGGATAAGAGGAGGTTAAATATTGTATTTTCAGGGTGAGAGAGGCACAATTCCAGCCCAAACAAACCCAGCGGTGGTACGGCTGGGACAATGCGAGAAGACTTAATTCTTCTCTTCTTTGACTCTCTCCAATCCATTGGTCTAGGGCCCTATCATCTTTTTCCAAATACTTCTGGACAGAGGAGAAAATGACTAAGTCCCAAAGGCAGCTGAAGAGGGCTTCTCAAGCCAGAAAGGTAGGAGCTGGTGAGGTGCTGGTACAGGAGTTCTTAAAGGCAGAAGCGTAATGTAGGCCACTACTGTGTGTTTTATTCATGAAGTTTCCCTGAGCTGCTGAGGAGCAGCAGACTACTACAAGAGGCAGAACAAGGCAGTTACCCCTCACTCCAACACACTTACGCAAATGTGCTGAAATAGCACACAAAGCTTTCTCTAATATAACAGCGACCTCATGCTTAAACAGTTACAGGCACACTGAACTTTCTCAGACATTAACAAATTGAAACCAAACAAAATTGATGTGAGAGCTTCAGATGAGCCTTCTTCCCCTCCAGGATGTACATGCCTGCAAGGAGAAAGTAGCAGCACCTGTACTTTCAGACCTCTGAAACAGTGCTCGTAAGTAACTCCTCAAGCTCTGAATAGAGACAAAAGAACTCAGAAAACCACAGATCCTCTTCAGGGCCTGTACCAAACAACCCACACAAATGCCAAAGTCCAAAAAGACAAGGATGGACAGTGGGTACCATAAATACAAAACTACACCTGTGATATTAGTTTGGTTTCTCAGTGCAAACACCATAAAACTTCATCAAGGAGGAAAAAAGGAACCAAATAAAAAACCCCCAGTACTAAAACCAACCAAACAAGATCACAAGTTAAGAGCCAAGTAATAAAGCTCCATAATGTCATTAAAGAGGTGAAATACATCCAGGGAAATACAATCAATCTAATAAGACTAATTAATGAAAAAAACCCTACACTTGGGAACTCAAATTAAATTTCTTATTCACATCTGAGTATCCTAAGATTGTATGAATCACTCTTCACCCAATTAGATCTGATTCACCACGTGGTAATTCAACAAGTAAAAGTTAGCTGTACTCAAATCAGAACAGATGGCACAGGCTGAGTTCTGCATCACCCAGGATTAGATTCAGCTCTGAATAAACAATGTAAGTAAAGCACGACAGGTGTTACACTGTCACAAACTCTGTTTACTACAGGCAGTAGACTTTTCCTAAATTGAAACTAATGACAGCAACAATTTTAACCAGTTAGTCCCCAATCTCTTCTATTTGCACCACACACCTCCCTCTATGACCTCGGTTAGAGACCTGACTGCAGCACATCATTCGTTTGGCCCGCTAATGTAGAATAAGGTCACGACACTCAGTCCTGGGGAGAAGACAGATATATCAGTACCCTAGATATGTTAATTTGAGCTCTGCAGTTCATGGGCTACATTTAGTTCTATCCCTTGTGACTAGACTGTAACAAGGTCGATACATAAAGGAGCCCAAGAACCTTCCTTGTGCATTAGTAGAATGCTTCCCAAAAGGCATGTGATTAGTACAGCAAAGAACTACTATTTTCACATTGGAAACATCATTTTAACCTACGTATCTAATGCAAGCTCTTTCATCGAATCAAAATGAGGATTAAAATCAAAGAGAGGACTACAGAGAAATAATTAACACCAAATTCTTCTCATATGTCGAAATTAATTTCAACTTCAACCTCTAAAACACCAAAAAAGATCTTTGGTTATGAGACATTTATCATCAATAACTTGAAGTCACAAAATAGAAAGGCTATTGAGACTACTCATGCACGCTGCAGCATAACACTTAGAACAGTGTGTCACAACTCTGGAATAGGCAGGGCATCTCCATGGTGACACTGCATGCTCGCTTCAATAGCAGTAACAGAAATCGAAGCATTAAAAAAAAAAAGAATTAATAGCAGCCCCTTTGAATTTACAAGAGCCTCCAGTGAACAAAGGTGGAAGTCCCCTTTATTCCTGGAGGGATAACTTTCGAGTACATCTCTCAGTAATTACTGATCAGTGTTTTCAATTTTAATCCAAACTTCAAACTTGAATACGATGGCTATTGTAAAGAAGAACAAAACTCACTAGCTGTATATCATTATTTCCACATCTGGGTAGAATTTCACTGTGCAGAGAAGCTGCAGCTCTTCCTAATTTATTTCTAGCTTCCACATGGAAAATTTCAGTCTGGAATTTATTAACAATGCAAAGCCCCTCTTCATACCACAAGGCTTATAAACATTAGCATGTCTGTGAAGTACTAATCTAACAAACATGCCTAACAAATCTGGCTGCTTAATGACAGCAGTTCTAGCAAGGCAATTATTTTCAAAACAAGAAAAAAGCTCAATCCCTTGCACTCCACCACCATGCAAGGCACAGTGTCAGATCCCTTCCACCGTACAGAGTTGCAAGATGAATGAACTTCACGCACGCACGTCAGGAGCAGACAGTACCTTCTGGTGTGAGATCCAGTTCAGGAGCAGAGGCATGTCCAAGCAGAACTGTCACCGAATGTTAGTGTCATGAACACAAGGACTCAGAGAAGATTCCAGGGATAAGTGAGTGCAGAAGGATCCCCCTCTCACAAAGGGCTGGCAGCGCTGCCGTGGCATTTCCTCAGGCTCGTTTCATAATAGCACAGCCCTAACCAGAGTTCTGCACAGTAGCCGTTACTTTTCAAAAGCCAAGTATTTCCTGACTTGGGGCTGGAAGCGCCGGTGCTGCCTTAGATTTGAATAACGCATCCCGCTCAAGATCAAGCTATGTATACTTAAAAACAAACAAAAGAGAAACAGGATACCGTCCAGAAATCGACACCCTGTGCTTTGCTAATTACTGGGAGTTTGACATCTATCAATTAGAAACCAGCACAATATGAGAAGAAATGAGGAGCGATGGACATGACTCTCCTTTTAGTTAGTGTTAACTTGCTATCCACAAGATAGCAGAACACAGCCACAGAAGAAACATGGAGACAAAATAAGCCACATATCACATCCTGCTATGTACCAGGCATTCAACACCAAGGCAAAGTTCTTATCTTAGATAAAAATGCACCAGAATGCCAGCCAAAGTGCAGATATCAGCAACTATTCTCAACTAGAAAGAAGAGTGGGAAAGGGGAAAAAATTGGTTTTGTCTAACAGCTATAAATGTATTTACTGTCATCCAGTTAGGACACTGCTAATAATTCATATCTTTTCTACTTCAAAAACTACCGCATTCTGCTGCTTCCCACTCTGCTGACAGCATTCCACTTGACAGTTTTTGCCATTAAAAATGCATCTTTTCAATAAAGTGATAAAAGACCAACTCAGAGTAATTCAACTTATGCAGTCACACAAGAAATTTGTTGGCTTTGTTTATGTTAAAGATATTTAGAAAATAAAACAGAAGACTTTGTCTCCATCAGCTGACTTTGCTGAAGGAATACTGCCTATCTTGTTTTACAAAAATAAGGAGGATTTGTAGCCAAGAGAAATGCTATCACAAAGAGAAAAGAGTAACAGCCAAATTACTAAGCAATTCTATAATCCATCTGCACTTAATGTACAATCTAAAAATACAGTTTAGAAAACACAAAATCAGGTTCTTAGCAGGCAGTAATAAGCATCTGTCATCAATTCCAATTCATTCTGCTGCATGCCTGGGCTAATATACACAAGTCCCGTAGCAGGAAAGCTGGAACACAAGGGCTGGCAGAGAAAGATTCAATGAAAGTAGTTTTTGCAGCTTCATGCTGACTGTCACCCTTGTGAAAGCTAATACTTTCACGTTTCTGCTGTTCCCTACAGGTTCATGAGTGTTGCCAAAGCTTACAGTATCAGAAAACACATAGGGAATGTATGTTAAAGGACTGCATGCAGTAAAGTTTCGATTTCAGGAGACAGTCTTCCTCCTATTTGCTTGGTCGGTATTTTCTTCAGGTGACTGGTGAGAACCCACTTAGGTTTGTTTCTAAAGAACTGCTATAGAGCAATGCATGTATT
The DNA here is from genome assembly GCA_013396735.1 of Grallaria varia. NCBI lineage: Eukaryota > Metazoa > Chordata > Aves > Passeriformes > Formicariidae > Grallaria > Grallaria varia. The sequence continues at coordinate 161,064 of VWZG01002133.1, forward strand.
TTACTCTGACATTCAACCTCATGCCATATATTAAGGAGATCACACTTCTGCTGAAGGCAAAGCTGAACATTACTACTAAACCACTCTAAAGAGAGAGATATTTTTAGACAGGTAAGTTAAAATTAAAAAAAAAAAAATCAGTTTACAAAACAATTCTTACTCAAGGTCAACCCAGGAGTTACTTACACTATTTAGTTTAGATACAGCAGAAAAAAGTACCCCAATCGCACAGCTTACACCTAGCAAACCATCACATTAGCTAATTTGCTGAGGGAAACTTGTGGATCATCTAACACATTCTGTGTGCTACACATGCACACAAGATGCCGCTTTGTTAAGCATCCAAATTTAAATAAGCAGTATAGCGATAGAAGTTGGATCAAGTTACTAAACAGGAAAGAATGTCCAAGAGTTACAAGACTGTTTATATGCCTGAGCAGACAAGGGATGCCTTTTTTTATACTTCCATGCAAGCACTCTACAGTGGTGTATCAAAGAACCTCAATGATGGCAGTGACAGCACAGCCTAACAGGAGCAATGCTTTAAGGAAGGAAGGTTTTTGCATTCAGTATTTCACTCCTGTGGTTAGGCCAGTCAGGCTGATGCTCTTTCATTTTTCATATTCACTCTGCCTGAATACTCCGAAACCCATAGAAAGGTCAGTACAGAGGTCTCATAATGACCCTTATGCTCTTTGAATATGTAGATTAGTAAATCTCAATTCACCTACCAGTTTTATGCTCAGAGCATATGCAAGTTTGTTTCCAAGTTTGGGATATAGTTCCCACTGAAACATTTAGCAAAATACAGCTTGCTTTTGTAACATCCTTTCTTCTTAAACTTTCCAACTGCTTTAACCCAAATTTTTCCAAACAATAAAAGCACAGATTCAGATATTAACTAGGAATTTTCTCCTGAAAATTGCACTTTGACTGAATTTGCCTGTTAATTTTCTCTTAAGAAATGTTGTTTTTAAGAACTCCATCATGTTTAACACATACCCTATTTTTAAAAGGACTTGTCTGAGAAGATAAGGCTGTCACGTGGACAGTCCCAAACAATTAATGCATTCTCTGCATTCATTTCCTTTTTGGGGAAAACAAAAAGAGTTGGAAAGCTCATTGAACTATTTTGCCCATTTATGGTCACTACCCACTTCTCAAATACAGATCAGAAGACCATGAACTTCATTTTAGCAGATTTAAAGTGCTAAGATTGAAATAAATGCTCTATGTGTCATATTTAAGAAAGCAGCAATTTTGTATTCAGTTGTTTCAGATAAAAGTTGTCAAGATTTTAATTTTAAAAAATTAACTAACATTTTGATACACTATGAAATGAACACACTTTGGAAAATCTGTTTTACTCTAGTCAAGAGATCAAGGTTTCAAGACTCCTAAATGGCAGATCATGATGACTTCCCAAGTGAGTATCATCACAGGTCTGGTTGAAACACATGATATCCATGGATGATGCCACTTTTAGAACTCACTTGCGACAGTAACCACTTTCTTCTACTATCACAGAAGAAGAAGGTAAGTGGTTAGTAATTCAGCACTGACTCTGGGAGATGGGAACAACTACAGATTCTGTTCAGTCTAAACTACTTCATCCAAAAAAAGTCAGTCACTGCAATAATTTCTAACCCCTTAATGAGGCTAAAAGTTCCTCAATGACATGAAACTAAGGAGTTAGGTCTTTTCCTGCTTGATGTTTTCCCACAGAATCTTAATTGCGGTATTGAGAGGTTTCAGACTACAACATTTCTTTAAAAAAGGCTCTGCTTAGAGAAAGCTGGGCAGCAAAAACAGCATCAAGAAGCAGCTGACAGTGCAGTAGAGACAGAAAAATTGTTACTACTGCGCTCAAGACTCCTTTTCTCAAAATAACATTCACTAAGAACTATGAAAGACCAATGCACACAATATAAAGAAAACAGACTGCAACAGAAAACAGACTGCAACCTAATAGCATTTCAACAGCTTTTCCACACCTGCCAAGTAATGTTCACTAGTTTTCTATAGTTTGGAAATACATACCTGTACTTGTTTCAGCTTACCTGATAATCTCGAAGTTCACAAGAGCAATTGCATTATCTTGTGACAGTATCGAAGGCCTAAGCACCCAGTAATACGATTAACTTTTCCCAGCTCGCAAAGAACTCTAGCATAAATACAGGGAGAGAGGATTACAAAGCTATACTCATTCAGTATAGTGTTCCCAACAGCTTTGAAATTAGGTGCTGGACAGAGCACAGAACTTCCACCTAACTAGACTTCCACCAGCACCGAACTGTTGAATCACCCCTTTGCCTGGGAGTCAAAGGAATAATGAATATCATGCCTGAAGGCAGAGTTAGTACAGCACAAAACATCAAGCACTGCTCTCACTGGGAGTCACCTTAGGCTTATCTTGTCAATCACTAACTGTTTAAAATGCTAAGATTTCATCAGCTGCTTATGGTAGCTCTGAAAAGAATTAAATAATCAGATAGTTATGGTGTTCAAAAGTAAATCCATACAGACACAACTGAATGGGCAAGTATTTCAAAATTAATAGCTGAAAGCAATTAAATGCATGGTCCTTTTACTTTTTCACATAGAGCTGCTGTAACTACTACTACTACTACTAAAACAAACAAACAAACAAACAAACAAACAAAAATCCTACTCTCAAGACCCAGGGGCAACAGAAAAGGAAATGCTTTCTCAGATAGCCTTGAGACAAATCAGTCAACAAAGTCAACTGCCAGTAATGTCCCTTCAGAGGTACAGCTTCATAAGGAAAAACCAACAGTGACAACAAAAGTGAAGTGACACCATACGTGAAGACTAAGCTAAGAGTCTGATAAAGACACATGAGATCATTGACATATATTCAAAAAAAGCCTGTAAGAGCGTTTTGGTTACAAATATGGGTTCTATAAAACTGTATGGAACAAAGGAGCATAGAGGCACTTACTCTGTAAGCAAGAAAACCCAATAGGTGATGAATACAGAGTCAAAATGGATCAGGAGGAGTTGTTTCTGAGAATATATGGGGAGGTTCTGCTCATTTTTTAGGAAACATTTTCATAAACATCAGGTAAAGTAAAGTTTGCAGTGCTTCACTAATTGCTACAGGTAGATACTACTTATTTCAGTACTGCTAACCTTTATTTTCTGAATTTACTATGCTTCCTATGTGATGGCTATTTCTGCACCAGCAACTGCACAACACTGCCTGACAGCATAAACAACAAGATTTTAAGAACCAGTCTTTGAAATTGTCTTGAGATCACATAGGCAAGAAGAACAGGTGGGTTGCATTAACTAACTGCAGCTAACATTGCTAACAATATTCACAGGAAGAGCGGCAATAGGCTTTATGAAGTCCTAGCAACACAATGACAAATATACACAGGATTTCTGCAATTTAAGTTCATTATTAAAAGACACCAAAGCCCACACTGCTTCACCTTCTGTGGCAGCATCTTTATCTTACTAGTTGTACTGGGTTTGTGTGGTAAGGTTTGGGTAGCAGAGGGGGCTACAGGGGTGACTTCTTAAGAGAAACTGCTTTAAGTTTCCTCTATGTCCAACAAAGTCAATGCCAGCCAGCTCCAAGACAGACCCACTGACAGCCAAAGCTGAACCCATCAGCAAAGGTTGTAGCCTCTCTTTGATAACACATGAGAAGGGGAAAAAAAACCTGCGCAATGGCAGCTGGGACAGAAGGACAAGAACACATGAGAGAAACAGCCCAGCAGACACTGAGGTCAGGGGAAGTAGAGGGAGGAGGTGGTCCAAGCACTAGAGAACAGGCTTCCCTGCAGCCCATGGTGAATACTATGGTGAGAGAGGCAGTGCCCCTGCAGCCCATGGAGGTCCCCAGGGGAACAAATATCCATCTGCAGCTCATGGATGGCCCAACACTGGAGCAGGTGGATGTCCAAAAGAGGGTGTGACCCCGCACATGGTGAAGCAGGCTTCTGGAAGAACCTGCAGAAACATGGAGAACAGAGCCCATGCTGGAGAAGGCTTGCTGGCAGGACTCCAGCAGAGGACCCACACTGGACCAATCAGCTCCTGAAGGACTGCATCCCGTGGCAGGGGCCCATGCTGGAGCAGTTTGTGAAGAACCACAGACTGTGGAAAGGACTCATGAAGAAGAAGTTTGTGGAGGGCTCTCTCCTGTGCAAGGGACTTCATGCTGGAACAAGGGAAGAGTGTGAGAAGTCTTGCCACTGAAGAGGAAGGACTGGCATAGACATTGTGTGATGAACTGACAAAAAACCCATTCCTCCCTTCCCTGCACTGCTGAGGGGGAAGGAGGTAGAGAAAATTGGGAGTAAATTAAATCCAAGAAGAATGGGGGCAGGGGGAGAGGTATTTTGAGATTTGTTTTTATTTCTCATTACCCTGCTCTGATTTGATTGGTATTAAACTGACTTCCCCAAATGCCCATGATGGTAATTGCCGAGTGACCTCTCCCTGTCCTTACCTCCACCCAGGAGACTTTTGTTATATTTTCTCACCCCTGTCCAGCTGCAGAGGGGAGTGAAAGGGTGGCTTTGGTGGGCTCCTGGTGTCCAGTAAGGGCTAACCCACTACAGTAGTACTATTAGCATATCTTACTTGGATACCTACATAGTACGGTACATTCCCTGCATGTAAAGGAGAAGAGCAGCACAGTCCTAATGTCTCAGGCTTGGCAAAAGTATGCTTAGATATAACATGGCACATTCCATTGTGTGGCTCCTGTTTGTCTTGGAAATTAAACTCCCATTTCTGGACTGATGTGTGAGGGTTAGGGATTAGAAGGGAAGAGTGATTTTTCCACCGACACAACAGTGGTCTCATGACATTTAAATGAATTATTTGAAAGGAATAAAACCCATTCACTTCAGCTTACCACAAGAGTTTCCTAAAAAATTTAACCTGAAGTATTACTTGTCAAGCTTAGCTGCAATCAAAGCAAGATACAGCTTCAAGTAACTTAAAGTTCCAGAAATAAGTACCCAAGTTGTCCTTCTTTCATAAAAATGAGTCTTCTTTGGACTGAGGAACATAAAACACAGTTTAGCCATAATTTTGTCATTCTACAGCTGAAGTTATCTTTACTACCAAAAGCTAAGATCATGAAATATTTCTCCCTGCAACTGGAAGTCAGTTTGCTGACAAGAGTTAGCAGTGAACATGTAACTATTAAAGGAAATCAGAAAACAAGCTCCCCTGGGGAACGGACTTCATTCCTCCTGCCCATCAATTCTCCCTCTCCTGGGGAGTTTAGTTGATCTGGGAATTATCTATGTTAGGAATTTATTCTTGGTCATGGCTGGATGTACTGTTCTCACTGAAGTCAAGGCTGAAACTTGTTTTGCAAAGGCAGTGAGGAAATGCTGCATCATAAAAGTAACCCTATTTCATAATCTAGCTCTTATCTGCTTCCCAGCATCGTATCTTGGAAGACAAGGTAGGTCTAGCTCACCAAGCCTCAGTCTTTTCTGTGGTGGGATTCGTAAGTATGCCTTCCGCTTTCAGCTGTGACACCCACCCCCCACAAGGGCTTCCAAAACAATTCCATACATTTCTATATGGTAGATACCGGTAAGGTTCAATGAGGAATAACAGAAATCTTAACTTCCAGGATTATCCCAAATGTGACAGAAATATACAACAGTAGCTAGATTTATTATTCTTCTAAGGAATTTTTAAACCATCTGGCATAGTCCCAAGTGCTGTAGTTTCTGTTTGTTCAAGAGCTCTCTCAGGGAGCTGAATCTAGTGTAGGACACAAAATGGCTCATTTCTTGTTTTGCTCTCATAAAAACATCTTGCATAAATTAGGTAACTCCAAAACAGAGTTATGATACAATAAAGCAGGTTTAACAGATTCATACTTTGTCAAGAAAATTTTAGTAGAACTTCTAAGAGCTCAGAAATTAATATGGACAGTCAGCTAGAAGTAAAATCTAAAAAATACACAGTCCATTTGAGAAGCCAAACGGAATTCACAGACCAAGATGGAATTTAGTTCCTAGTGATTTACATAAACAGAAATAAAACTGAATACATTAACAGGTCCATATTTCTTCATAAACAGAAGCTAGGTCAACTAGGGTAATTTTTTTTTGTTTGAGGTTTTGTTTATTTTTTTAAGTGGGGGAGACATTTATGACACACTTATGAAGCATTGGAGCAAACAATGACAGAACTGTAGTAAAAGTAATAGAAAAACATAAAACAGCCATGTTTGCTCCCAAATGCAGCACTTAGTATGTACATAATTTCAAAGTGGCAATTGAGAATAGCTTTCTGCAGTGTTGCAACACATCTAGCTGAGGCTGCCCTCCACAGACACTTGAACCTACATCCTGTAAAGAGCATCTTACATAATCTATTCCCTCCTGGGAACACTGGGAATGACTATCTCAGACTTGGATGTCCAATTTAATATCATACTAAAAGTACTTCGCTGCTGAAAAGTCTACGAGGTGATATAAGCTACTACTGCTTCTACTGTGTACGACAGGTAACCTATGTTTCATGCTGTGTGGAGCAGAGATTTCCATTTTTCTGAGTTTGATCTTAGTTTTTCAACATTCCTTCTCTCCCCAGTAAGAAGAAGTATGAAAGGACCCATTTTATGCCAAGGTCCTTATGCTTGTCACAATCCTTGTTCAGTCTGTTTGATTCCTTGAAAGATGCACCACATATAAAGACTTGGAACTAAACAATTTGGAATTGCTACCAGCATGTAACACTTGAGAAACTGTATTACTTTCCATTCATAGCAGCTTCATGATCATTGTTAGCCCAATCGATTTAGATGATGCTTGCTCTGAGGCTGACCATAGACAGGGGTTCTAGGAGTACACATAAAGTACAGTTGCTGCAAGGAATTTTTAAGCCTCAATAGCATATGGTAAAAAAAATTGCTACTGAACAGCAAATTTGAAATTTGTGCCCTCTTTTTCTATTAAGAACACAAGAGGAAAGCACTTCTAGAACCAATTAGAAATCAATCCACACTAGGGACATAATGAGTAAGAATTAATCAAAAGGAAAAAAAAGAAAAATAAAAAAAAGGACATATAAATTCAGTTATTTAGAGGGACACAGAACAAAGCCTGTACTAAACTGCTGGATTGACAGGTCTGAAAGTTTTAGGTACAACCAAAGAATAATAGTCTTTTGAGTTTAAAAAAAAAATAAATTACCTGAAGTATCAATAATTGTCACATCTGGAAATAATAAAAAAAATAGTCATTGGCTTAAGTGGATAAATTGGTAAGTAGGAAGGTAATTTTAAGGCAGCACTTCAAAGAGAAACGTTAGGTAACAACAGATTCATGTAGTAACATCCTGGTATTATACCATATTCTTTAGTGACATGTAAGTGAAATAGAGGGTTTATGACACAAAGGGTTTATTTCCAAGCAAGTATCCAAATAGTATTTTATTAGTTTTTTCTGCATCCATGAACAGATGCAGGAAATTAAGAACAAACTGAGGTCATGTGGCTATAATATATGTTGACCATAACAAGTATTTTACCAGAAATAAACAAGGCAGAGTTATCTTTGCATCTTTGTCCATAATCCTGTATTGTTAACATACAGCTATGCCGACTATTTGCTGTGAATTCCCAAGCAGATAAGAACTGTTTGATGTGCAGGCTTCACAAATAGGCCCACCACAATAAAACCGGGGNCTTTAAATCACATCTTACTTTATAGTCCATAAACTTACAGTCAAATAGCTGTCATTTATTCTTCTAAAGAAAAAAAAAAAAAAAAAAAGCATCATTTTGCCCAGTTTAAGGAATACCCTACAGTTTCATCCTGCAAAAAAGTCATGCAGACATATTTGGAGCAATATTTATGTACTTAGAAGGATTTAAAGGAGCATGTCTCTTTGCTTTAAAATTCTGATGTTCCCACTTCAGAACTTACAAGATTCTTTGCATGAAAAAAGGTGTGGACAACAGAAGTAGACCCTTGATGGAGGAAGCAGTAACCCACTTCTTTTTACTCATTAGTTTTGTTTTTCCAAGGTTTGGATTCACCATGCCTCTTAGGGTGAGAAAAACAGACCTGCTCCTATAGGAGCTGTCAAATCTTGAGACATAATATTCTGGTAAGAATAGAGTATATGATAATTAAACTTTGACAGACCCTTATGATGTTAAAATGTGGAAGCATACAGCTCTGCAGATTCAGCGGTTCTCAGAAGGAACCCACCCGGAAGCTGAAATCCTGGTTCAAGCGGCTCAGCAATATAGATCTAAGCAGGAAAAGCACATACTTGCTGACATAGTACTGGCCCTCTCAAAACACACAGAGTTTGGCCTGTAGAGCAAGGCCTGGTATTTTAAGGCACGAAATTAGTTTGAGAAGAGATGAAAGAGTAAGCTGCTAAAAACACACTCACACTAGCTGTCAGCCCCTGAAACTCCCAAGCATTTATCAAAACTACAGTGGGGGAAACAACCTAAAAGTTTCTTACTCTGTAATTATATGCAGCATGACTAGAAAGCCTCAAATTTACAAGAAGAATTACCCTAGTGGTGACAAGAGGACAGAAGAAACTCCTACCAGAAGGGGAACCCCCTGCTCAACAGCTGGTCCTTGGAAGGGTTCATATGTGCAGCTGGGAAGGAATTCCTCTCAGAGTTGAGATCCCAAGAAGCTTCCCTGCTGCCACGTCCCCAGTATTCTCTCAAGGGAATACCACAGCACATCAAAAATAGTGGTGAACCTGGCAGTATTAGGTTAATAGTTAGACTTGATGATCTTAGAGGTCATTTCCAACCTATGATTCTATGATTTATCCTTTGATACGATTTTTTCCAACCTATGATTCTATGATTTATCCTTATAGCTGCATACAAATAGGATTGTAGACATCATTGTATTTCTATAAGGCTTGGTTGGATGCTCACAGTCACAGAAGGTAAGAATGTATTTCCAAACACTCATTTACAAAAATCATCACGTTTTGCCACCTCAGCTTTACCCAGCACTTTCACAGTTCTTACTAGCACTCTCCCCAAATACAAAGAACTGAGGCTCTGAGACTCTACCCAGCAGGTGTTGCTCATACACTAGCTAAACTGGACTTTCAGAACTCTTAAGTTCCCAGATAATTTAAAAATATTTAATAGACTGAATGGGGGCAGGGGGAGTTGCTCTTTAAAATATAACAGGTCCCTTCATCACATTAAGAACAAAGCTGTATTTATATCCTTTCACTGCTTATCTGAACACCACCCTGCTCTATCTAACAAAACACACACTGCGCTTTCCTGATAAAACACCCCATGCTAAGGTAGCTGTACCTTTCCACTGAGACATGAACACATGTCCTGAGCCTATTACACGGAGCAAAGGAACAGATGATTTCAGGTTTTATGTACTCAGCTTGGATTTAATCAGCAGCCGCTCAGTAAAGCCTCTGCAAGTCTGAAAGCGCATTGACTGAGGGGCCAAATGTTTTTGGATAGTTGCTGCTTGCATAGTATATACAAAATCCACTTTTGTATAAACTTTTTCTGTCTCAGAATGTTTAAACAAGAGAAGCTTAGCCATAAAACTAATTAAGTCTTTATTATGTTTTGTATAATGAGTAAGTTAAATCTGCACAATTTCCACCCCCTCCTTCCTCCAGAGGAGGAGAGGAGACTCTTCCCAAAACTTGAACCAAATAATGAAGTTATCTTTCCCAAGAGGAAGGCAACAGAAGACAAAGATTTCTCTCCATTTCACCTGGGCCATTTGTACATTCAACTGCATGGTGACACCTCCTAAAGCAGCCAGGTTCCAGTGAACTTACAATAGCTCACACAAGGTGAACCAGCAGTGTTCACTTCGTGTCTCTCTCAGGTCTTTCTTAAGACACTCATGCCAGCATCATCCTCCTACACACTCAAGGAATCTGATGAGATTTGGAAGATGTCCACCCCTCAAATTTCAACAGGAAACAGCCACCATAAATAAATTTCTTTCGGTTTGTTTTTTGTTTGTCTGGTTGTTTTTTTAACACAGTACTGAGTCTTTATGCACCAAGAAATTGAAAAAATTGCAACCATGAAAGTGGAAGGTGAACTTGGACTGATAAGATATACAGGTGCTTTACAGTGAATTCTAACCAGAAACTCTTCAAAGTATCAGCAAGCACTATCAAAAATTTAGTGACAACTGAACAAAAAAAAATTAAAGGCTCCAGTTCTCTGAAGTTATACTCAATTTGCAACCAAGTTTATTTTTAGACATCAAGTTCAATTTCTTCATACTTCAAAAACTAAGATTTCAGATACTTCATTCGCTAGTAAAGCAGATTTGCATTACGTAGCACATAGGTAGCATTAAGAGTGCAATCTGATTTGTGGTGGCTCATGAACAACAGAGAGGACCTTTATATATGTTACTTAAAGCTTTATCTGTAAGGAAGTAAGTTACTTGTCTATGGTTCTTCAGTCAACTCAACAGGGCTGCAAAAAGACACAGTTCTTCTCAAAAGCTTGTTTTAAGAACTCAGAAAGCAGGCAACATAGTAGGCTGCATCTGGGCATCTTAACTTTTGCTGAAAGCAAAACCTTTCCTACAAGCAAACAAGTGCTTGTAGCAACAACCAGGACTTGAGAGATTTATTTTCTCATATACCCCCTTACATTCCTATTAAATGCCAGTGTAGGAAGCAGTGCTGATTTCTGTTTACAAAGCATTATTGTTTATCATTTCACAGAATTAAACTATCAAAATAGAGGTGCAGTGTAACAGAATGTAACAATGCTTGACTTTTTTCCTTTTTGCATAAAACTAATGTTCGGAAACAGGACTCAGATTGGAATTCCACATTGCTTGTCTCAGTTTTGATCTTAGACAAGTCTAGTCAATCACAGAGGTAAGTGTTTGTCCCAGTTACTGCTAGGTGGTAGCTGCAGTCGTTTTCTGGAGGACAGTCAGGCATATACGGAATGCTGCTCATTTTAAGCATTAGTTGCGATGCATTAATAATGTAATGTAATTAGTTTTAAGCAGTTAGTTGTATTTCATCCTCAGCATCATGGGGAATGGAAGGAAAATACTGAGAAATTACATCCTCAAGCACAGACAGCAAACTTACATTCAGTGGCTTTCTTTTGCTAGAAGCTACCTGATGTGCAGCACTTAAACTTCATTCCTCACTACAGATATCTGAACCTCTCCGGGGAAACAGAGCTTCCCAGTTCCTAGACAGCAAAAGGAAAGTGTGTTTGGAAGGAAACACCTAATAATTAGAAAATAAAGTGAAAGACCTTACTGGGATCTCAACAGCTAATTCGGAGGTGCCTGATCTGCCTTTGTAAGGGATCAAAGTGTGCTGGCAGGTTTTCTGCAATGAAAGAGTTGCATGCCTAGGCCGTGAGACTAGATGGAATAATCACAGGTCCCTTGTGAAACATCAAGGGCCAACTACAAAAACTTTGCGAGCCTCATCTCTGGGCTAAAAAAAAAAGGCTTCTGAAATCACATCATCAGTTCCTTCTTGCCTTCTCTGCTCTCATAAGCACCTAAGGTCCATGTCTTCCACTGAATTTGACTACTATCTCTCCACCTTAAGAGCAAGCTTTCTTGGGAAAGGACAAGGAGGGAGCAGAGAAGAGAAAATGAGCACAAGTGGCCATGTGAAGCACAAACGCCCACATAGAGCAGAACTGACAAGCATGTACTGAGGGCATCTGTTCTGCTCAGCTGGCCAATACAAACACAAGTGTGTGCACAGTAAACATCAGCTACAGCTGGCATAGCACACTGTTTCTTGCCCAGCAACTACCTGAGGACATGGAATAAGCTGGAAAACTGTAGGACTGTTTAAAACAAAGAACCTGATAAATTGCTTTATATGAAAGAAATTCTTATCATGCATTTCATTTGTGTGTTTTTGCATTCCCTCTTACTTCTGCTCCACTTCACTGAACAATTTCATGTTAATTTTCCAGGAAATGCTGAAGGCCTTGCTGAATCTTCTGAGCTATCCAGCATATTATAATACATCTTTCTTATCTCTTTTAAACAGAAGGAAATGGATGAAAACAAGAAAGCGTGTAACACATGAAATGGCAGGACTGTTTGTTCGGCAGCACTCTGGACTTCTCCCATTTCTGAATGAGAAGCACGATTAGTTTTACGTGAACACTAACCCAGTGTTATTTCAGGCATGGTGAAGAGCACTTTGCTTCATAAGTTCAACTCCTCCTTTCTACTCCCTCTTAGCCATACAGACATTGCAGCATTTCATCAGTTACAGTCTCCAGAGCATTAAGCCCAATGTTTCCCATTAGGACTACATTATTTAATATCATCAATGTTACACAAATTTAGTGTGTTTAAGCTCAACCTGTTCCTATTTACACTTTATGGCATGTCATTGAACACCATCCGCTATTTAAGAACACTGACAACATCGGACAACATTTCCCTAGCTTAGATACTGCCACTGAAGCCAAATAGCTGACTACACAGCTGAACTTTACAAGAGCAACAAGGTGGAGCTGTATTCCCAGCAGGACAGCAGTGAGTCTAACACATCTCCATTAGCTTTTCTCATAGTGTCCTCACCGTGCATGCCCACAGCTTCTAGACATTAAGACTTCAGATTTTCCAAATACATAAGAACGATCCCTCATCTCCTTCCACAAAGTATTTTCAAGGGTATTGCACTACCAAGCTGGTATATCTGTTGTGTGCCTTCAAGGACTGAAATGCTTAAGTGTTCAAATTCAAGGAGTGTTACACAACCCTCATGCACAGAAACAATTCTTTAACCTTGTTAGGGACAGCAAGGATTTTGACATCCTGAAAGATAATGCCACAGCTACCTAAGCTACAATCAAGTTCAATATTAAAAAAATCAGTAAAGTTGACTTTTTGGCATACTTGTTTTCAACAGAAAGATGGACTCTAAATAGCACATAACACACTATGAAGAAGTAGCATGTTTGGCATGTTTGGCTAGTGAGGAATCTTCAAATCCTAGGTAGCTATGTAATATTTAACTACTTAGTTTGGGCCTTTTGCTGATTATCTTTTAAAAAATTAGCTAGAACAATTAAGGCATACAGTATTTCTGTTACTGTCAATCAAAGCACAACTTTCTCATGCTTTAGGCAAGACTATTTACTATGAGTGAACAGGCCAGATTAACAATTTAGTGGTTGTTTAATAAAATGGAGAGGAATTTTATTACTACATGTAAATGAGGTTCAACAGCCATCTCATGTATGAGATGGAACTTAAACCTGTAGCTGAATCCCATCCCTGTCCCATCAGTAGCTTTGTTTTTCCTCCCTGAAATGAGTTTGGCTGAAGAATCTGAATTTGGACAGCAGAAATCATAGTTAGATTGCAGAGTGCCTTGCATCTTGCTGACATCTGATCAGGTCTCAGCACTCCAGACTCCACAGACTGAATTTGGTAGACCATCACCAGCTATAATGGCAACGTGAACATCTCTGTTAAGTCCAGGTGCAGGTGCCTATGGGTGAAAAAATGCAAGACCATGAAACAGCAACAGAGAATCCACTGAAAAGGAGCCTAACTTTTTATCTTACCTTCATATATAAACCCAAAGATTACTGTCCAAGTATCCCAAACTGGCAGTAGTTACTTTTGAAGACAAATAAACATGGTCTTCAATTTTCCAGTTTATTAATATATCTATCAATAAGAAAAAAAAATATAGTCTGAATTCCATTGAACTACTTGGAAATACCTCTTTTTTAATGAGCACCACATCAGAATCAAATTTACTGAGCCCAAGCTGAAATTGCAAATTATATTGAACAGATTAAACCCCTTTATTTACTTACCAATCTCCTAGTTATTTCCTATTACCTTTCTCTCGCTGCCTTGTAAAAGTCAAAAATTAATGCCTACTCTTAAGATTTATTCCTCCTAAAGCAAATCCTTCATAAACTCTTCAATGACACCATTTAAAAAAAGGATTAAAGCAACCAGGGTACTTCCTGATATCCAACTACTTAATTATGAGAACTTATGTACTTCAATTTTGCCTTCTATCCAGGATTTATCCTTCTTTTCCAGAGAAGACAATAATTTGCATTAAAGAAAAAGGTTGTAAAATCCATTGTATCTTCCTTCTATATTCCACTATTATCCAAAGGGTTCTTTAACTCTCTAGCCTGGCTAAATGACCAACTGCCATCTGAGCTTATTGCCCAGCAGTACTACTTGTTATCGCCCAAAGCACAAATATCCAGGAAGACAGGACATTTCCTAGAACATCCAGCATTACCTGAGAGATGCATTTCAAAGGCTTCTACTTCAGTCTCTGGTAATCAGTACCCTCCAATAGAAAAAAGGTTACTCATCTAGACTACAGGAACTGTAACAACCTCCTGCTCTACCACCTCCACCACACTTTCATGTGGCCATTAAGAACTGGTTCCCTTCTTAACCCATAAGCCTGAAAAGTTGCACTGATTTCCGAGGGAAAGGTTACCCTGCTACCAGCTCTGGATCCTTTCTGGGCAAAGTTTATGATGAGCAGGATAAATGAGGCTTGTGCTGATTTGTATCTAGCAAGCCTGGAATCCTCAGGGAGTCCCATCACAAAGCTTGAGCGAGTTGCTACAGGATGAGCTCATGTGCATTTACTGAGCAATTTATCAAACACACTTTGACAGCTCTGGCAGCTGCAAAAAGCCCTTCCAGTCCTTTCCTTATAGCAGGGATTCTCTGGCTTACAAAAAATACTTGCTCAAGTTTTAGACATTAATCAATGTCTTCCTGATGACCCTTCTCACAGAAATCAATTACACATTTTAAAATCAGTCTGAGATACAGATTCCCTTTTTCATGGAAGGTGGCCCTGCTAGGTCCAAATAGTTAACTCTGGGCAACAATACTGATGAAGAAAAAAGAAATGTAGGAGTCCATTAAACGTTCTTTATCACTGACCCTAATTAGCAGATTAGCTTCAGCAAAACTGTGTCCTGTGCTGACAGTTTTCTACAAAAGCATATGAACTTTCAGTAAACAGTGGAGCCTACTACACAAATAATTAGCTTGCAAATGGGAGGAAAAAAAAATCTGCCTACAAAGTTGACAGTTGTACAAATAAAACCTCCTTTATCATTCTACCATCCTAGAATTTTGTAGAAAGTCAACTTTTCAACTCAGTTCATAGTGATGATGAAATTATATCTACAAAGACATTTTTTCACCCTAAAGCAAACTTCTCCAACTAAGTACACCTCTGCTTGAGGAAGACATACAAAGCAATTTAGTTTTCTTGGCTGTTGGGTTTTTTACTATTTTAGACCAAGCAAAGGGTACCAGCTCTGAAAAGAGAAGCCCAAATACTGAGACCTAAAGAACTTTGCGAAAGATAAACCCTTGTCAGTTGCATGTGACCTCTCTTCCAACTGATTCTGTTTGAACTACTAGAGCAAGGAAAGTTGATTTTCCATCTGAATTTGGAGAAGGAAAAATATTTTTTAAAAAACCTGTATCTAGGTTCAAATCATATAAAGGACTTACAATCACATACAGAGTGATCGTCTTTGGTAATATGACTTCTGACAATGGGAAAATTATGTGCTTGTGGGTGAAAATATGCAAATGAGGTCAGAGAGAGTCATCTGCAAATTATGACAATGAAGTAACCTGTAGAAAACAACCTGTTTCCTGGAAGCTGTATGGCATTGTGAGGGCAACCTGAATACCTTTCAATGCCATCATCTGAGAAACAGGGTATTGCTATAATCCCATGAAACCAAGCTACACTGTATCAGTTGATTCTTTCCCCCTAAGGCCCATTATCAAAGTATTTCATCAAGTGTAACACCACCTGTACTTAGTTTCTCCCAGCTGCTTTTTTTCTCTTGTCCTCCAGCTATGGCCTGAAGGATTTTACCCAAGAAATTACTATAGTTGGAGACATAGGAGGAATAGTTGGATAACAGTGAAGAACTTTAGCTTTAAATATGAAGAATGCTATTTATATCTTCCACAAGACAGCTTTTTGTTAAATATTATGGCAGGAGTCAAAAGACACTTCTAGGAAGCCTGAAAAAATTAGTAAGGGATTTTGTTCATGGCAACAGAAGGTCGCCAGCAGAAGCTAGCATTTTTCCAGTTCTTTGGGGAAAGCTGCACAAGCACTGGTGAGATTTCTTCTATACTGAGAGCCCATTCCAATGCTAAGTGGACTGAAGCTGCTTTACAGCTCCTACTTAAAAGAACCAATGAAACAGGCTAAGAATATACCAAGTCATTAATACATCTTACAATGGAAAATCCTCTTATTTTAGTCCCAACTGCCAGCTATCACACCATTCAACAAATATGTCCACACACATTCCAAAAGATGTCATGAATTTTTCCCAAGCTAAAGCTCTGCTAGAAGGACATCATAGCTGCTCTCGATACGTAGGCAGACACTACCTGACAGCACGTAACTCCCTTCCTAGAGATTTTTCTCAAAAATGACATGACAGTCAAGGGAACAACTAATTTGCAGGATTATAAAATATTATTGCACATCAGCAGTTCAGTCTGGCAGTCTCTCCAAAACCACCAACACAAACAGAAAAGGCACCAAGTAGACACCCAGATAAAGGCATTGAAGACAATGGTTCCTATTAGACAATACAAACTAGCTGAATGCACCCAGAATAAAAACTGTTTCCAGGTGGATTGAGAGGAGGCAAGTTCATTCTTGTGGGTGGAACATTTATTCTCCATCTTAAGAATCAGGCTAACAACCAAATCCTAATATTTGGAACCCTAAAGTCAGAGAAATATGCCACCAGCCAATGGATTTTTTTTAAATCCCTTGAAAACACTAACTGAAAGAAAGCATACAGACACCCAAGACATAGAGACACAACTTCTGGCCTAAATTATTAACTTGAAATAAATGCTTGAGACACTCAGATCCCATTAGAAAGCTTATGCACACATTGGGTGAGAGGTTTTATTATGGATCAACTCCTAATAAAGAAATCCATCTCTAACCTCAGCTCCTGCTCTTTTGAATCAGATTGTACTACTATAGAGGCTCAAAATCTTAATGGAAGGCAGACTTAAAAATGCTAAGTTGTCTCACTGACCAGTGAGAAGTCAGAGCATGCAGCTACACTGCACAGCTATGAGCAACTGCCACCTTTGCAGCTGGCAAGTTATGGTATCAACCTCTCCAAGCCAAGCTCCACAATGTGCTCACATACTCTCCATACAGCATCTCCCCTGGCTGGCAGTGCTCACACACTTTATCCTAGCTGAGGGTGGAAGGGAGGTGCAGTTCCCTTGCTGCTTTACTACCACCAGTAAAGTACAGCTGTGGCAAAGCTACCGTGGAGCTGTCAGCACTTGAGCTCTTCTCCCTGCATCTTTGCTGCAAAGTGGACATGTTTTAAAAGGAGCTGGAACGTGTCGCACGCTCTGACCTGCACCTCCAGCAGTCTCAGGGCTACTCTGGCTTTCCACATCAGTGCTGCAGCCTAACGGATGAGAGCTTGGATTCAGCGGAAATGCACTCAAAGGCACACTGACCCAATTTACGAGGTCTGAGGATAGCAGGCACCCATGCATACACACCATTAATAAGGCTGCCACTCAGCTGGTCTCCTCCATGGAAGACTGGGGAGACAGAGTATGCACACGGCAGGAAACAGGAGAAGTGTACTTTCCTACCTTCCTGAGGATATGAGTCTCATCCTCTTCCACTTCATAAAGCAACCAGACAAAAATATATCTAAACCCCCAAAAGTTTCACATAACCTTCCCAAATGTAAAGAACTAGGTTACTTTAACTGGGAGCAGGGAAAACATTACCCTGTGCTTTCCTCTGAAATAACCTTGAAAGTCAGATGGGTCTTCACCTGCAGTTTATTGTCTTAGGAACTGATGTTGCTGTTTCTAAGCATGGTTTGTGGTTAAAACAACATGAAGAGGAGTACAGGAAGGATGAAAATACTCTGTGCTTTAGTTACTCTTACTAGGAAGAAATTGAAGGGAAATAACCTGTATCTTCTTTTCTCTTAAAGTGCACACATGCTCCAAAGCAGAGGCTAGCACCACTGAATGCTAGAAAAGCCTGATACGACTACACAATACAAATGTTATCACGGATCAAATGTATACTGACAGTCATTCCATAGAGAAATTCAAATTCATACTGTCACAATTTATCAGTCATGTGTTCCCTATAAGTTTCCCCCTTTGGGGCAGTGAGCAGAAAAAACCCACATCCTTTAAGAAGTACATTTTTGCATGTACAGTGTAACTCAATACCACACACAGAGTGAAAAGAATGTTGCACACCAGTCTGAAACCACTGCTAGCATTCACCAGACACAAATCCCTCTCAGGTACAGAGTGTTGCCAACATTTTGGAGTTTAGTTGCTCAACTGCAAGAACTGCCTCAGCTCCCACTGTGCAATTTTTCCCTGGTAGCAATTGTTAAAGGCTGTTTTCCCTGCTGTGTTATGAAACAATGGGAAAAATTAATGTACCCACAAGCACTATTTGAGTTGACAATTATTGATATCAAGTGTTAGGAGTTGGCATGAGACGAACTAAAGTTCTGTTACATGACAGACAGCTTTACTCTGCCAAAACCCTAACCTTATTTTTCCAGAGGCAGAAAACCCAACTCAACACATGTAAAAACATTTTTAGGAACGTTACTCACTTAAAAAGATATAGCTAGTCTCCTTATTTGTTAGGTATTGGCAGCAGAATATATAAAACTAAACCCTGACACATTTGATCTGATGTTTAGAAAAATTCAGTAGCATGAAGCCCATTGCTTTACCCATAACTTGTCTCTTCTAGTTCGTGGCAGTAATACCAACAGTCACTACTGTGTTTCAGTCCACTTTCTCTTTAATCAAGGTTGTTTATTTGTTTATTCAGCCCTTATGAACTGGGTGAAAGTACAGTTTTGCTTGGGTACGCTTTGGTCACCATCAGCTCTCCCCTAGGAATTATTGTTCACAACCACAAAATTTGTTTATCTTAGTATTTCAGTATATTCTCCTATTTGTACTGAACATCCTTTTAATCAAAAGGTACACATACCACTGGGTTCTTTGAAGAACTTCAAAGCTTGCCTTTTTGAAAGCAGCACATACCCAGTCACAGCTCGGCCCTGTGAGCAGCAGCTTCAGGAGCCTCTTTCATCCAGGATGAGAAATGCTTTGTGAGGCCAGGCCTCGCACATCCAGCTCTGGACACAGACAGACAGGAGAGGATGCACATTACAGAAGTGGTGGCACAAGGATATTGCAGCAGGAGAGGAAGACACAGGATCAGAGCTCTGTTTTAGGAAGATGGAGCAAGGTGGGAGAGGAGGGAAAGTGAGAAAGAGCTAACATTTTTCTGTGTAGGAGAGACATTGCTATGCCACTCTTTATTGCACTGATGACAAATGCAAGCACGTCAGTAGTGAAATACTAAATACATGCACCATCTAAAAAGTGGATACAGAGCATGAGGTACGCAAGTGCAGAATATCTTCCAACTAAGGTCTTCTAATTTTTGATAAATGAAACAGCATAACTGGAGGCCAAAAGGCATCAGTTTTTACCATTCTGTAACACATATTACAGTAATCAAGTTAGATCTAAATAATTTATTTGTACATGACTACACGTAATTTCAGTGTCTTTTAGTGCTGAAGTTTAAAAAAGGGGAGCATGTGGAAGCTTGGCATGCATTACATTAAGGAACTCTGGAAATTAAAAAGGAACAGACATAATTGTTTTTTTTAAAGTAATCTCCTTGCCTACGGAAAACCATAGTGAATTGATACAAGGTTATAAGCAGGGAATAAAACTTGGGGGTTTTTTTGAAAAGTTTTATAATGGGGGTTCAACACCATAGAAATGACATAGGAGAATGCAAAGATCATCCTTTTAACATATTGATGCCAATCATTTCCCCCCCCCAGAATGTTTCAGCTCTTCCTACAATAACAATCCTTCCATCCCTCTTATCTCCTCTAGCATTGTTCTAGTGCATGTAGAGGAAGCACCTTATCGTTTCACTTCTCATCCCCTTAAATTTGTGAATGGAATACTTCTATTTACATTTCTTTAAATGAGAATTTCTTGAAGAGTGGAAGGAGTTCATCAGTTGGGCCAATGAAACAGAAAGAGCTTAGGTTAAAATACACATTCCTTAGGAAGCTGGTGGCTGGTGAAACAGATTATGGATAGCAGAAGCCCATGTCCAGGAAGTTTGTGTTTGTGCAAATGTTATGCACACTCTTAACCACCACAACACCATAAACCACCTCTGCTGGTGGGTGTAATCAAGTGGAGGAATAAACAACAGGGCAAGACATGTAATTTCTAACTGCATGTCCTAATTACAGCGGTCAGGACTCGTTTATCACTGTGTGGGTGTAACCAGAACTGAGTATTCTATACCCTCTCTGTCATTTCTCATGAACTGATAATAATAGATTGTTGGTAGCAGCTGCCAAGGGCACACCTGACACTTCAGGCTGTAAGCTGGGTGTTAGAGAACACTGGGAAACAGGAAAGTTTCCTGTCTTCACATCAGTGACTCAGGTGTGATAACTCCCCTCCGGAGTCATTAGCACCTTCACACCCAACCTGAGGGGTCATGTCTGCTAATGGGCCATCAAGGATTCCAAATATCCTGTGACTCACAGAGTAAATCACCCATTGTGAAACTCCTCACCCTGGGGGAGGTACTGGGCATTCCCACCTGAACCTCAGCATATATAATCTTGCAGTGTGGGGATTTCTGGTACCACTCATAGGTAGGATCCAGAGGAGGATCAGAACCTCAACAAGACTACAACAGCCACTTTTGACCAGACTGTGACCATCGTCCTTACCAACAGGTTTTCTTTTCCTTTTTGCTTTGGACTCAGGGGGACCAAGTGGTGCTCAGCACAGGGGATAACAAAGACCTTTCTGTTTGTGCCCCAGGGTGGTAGGTTATACATCTGGGTTTTGTGTGGTATAAAACCAATTTTTCCTCTGTATCATTGTATTTGTTACAACCTTTTTATTAAATTGCAGCTCTGACTTGTAACCTCTTTTTGAGTTGGGTTAATTTCTCCTAGTGGTTTACCTTTAAACCACCACACTGCAACAAAGCAAAGGAGACAAAAGTAAATATAAGTTTTAAGAAATAATGCAAGTTTTATCTGATTCTTCCCCATTCCCACTCCATTTTTTAATCCATGCCTGTAGCGTCTAACCAAGCGCAGTTTACACAAGTATTTGTATAACAAATTCTTTAGTCACAACTTGGTTTCAATACCTGACCTTGTTATTTCTGCAGGGCACTTGAACCTCACTTACTTATGTGCTTTAATAAGCCAGAGAAGTCATAGCATCAAGACAGCACCACAGAAGACACCTTAAAAACATAGTAAGTACCGCTTAAGTTCTACAACTACTAGAGAATAATTTAATTCTGAAGAACTTAAATCAGTTCTTTGTATTTGCTGTAAATTCACGATCAGTGATGCATGTATTCCTTCTTGCAGACTGTGAGAAATATGCATCAGAAAACCCAGGATACATCTGACTGGCAGAACTATAGCATATGGCTATGTTTGCTACTGTTAGACAATGACTATTTTTAAAGTCTGATATTAGTATTAAAAGAAAAAAAGGCTTTACTACATAGTCAAGTCCCCAAACCATACAGAGCAAGAGAATATCAGCACTGTCAGCAACCAAATCCCATAATCATACCCAAGCATATGTTGTGACTCTATAGTTTGAGACTTCCTTTTAGCCTGGCATAGAAGTGATTTCATTAGTGATATTAAACTGCAATGTGAAATTTCACAGATTCTGGCAGAAAAGATTACCTTGTTTTTTTCGCCATGACATTTTTAATCAGCAGGCAATTTGACAATCCTATTGTGGAAACATTTCCTGATACTATTGGAAAAATGCTTCTGGCTTTGCAATTCAGAGTCCAGTTTTTCTCATTAACAAAACACAAAGGAAGTGAAATCCAAGTGTCACATAAGTATTCAATCATGAATTAAGAGAAGTATTGGCAAACTTCTTATTTGACAAAAATAATAAAGTAATATAAAGCACATTTTTCATACTCCAGTATAATACTAGAAATAAGTTATGACCTTATAAATGGATAGATAAGTTTTCTTTATGAATAGCCAATTCATTTACTTAAAGCTGTGTTCTGCTAAATATAAATGATTCACAAACATTCTATTTTGCATCAATAAAAAGAACAATTTTTTTAATGTCCTACTTCATGCAAAAATGAAAAGGAAATGAGCCATGAAAATGGATGCTAGAACTTGCACATTCATCAGAATGAGGAGTATGGTCCAGCAGCACCCAGTTGTTCTCTGCAGGAGCTCCCTCTTCTCAGAGAAGGAAACTGCCTCTCCATCAGTTAAGACTACTTCATTTACATAGGTAAGTAGACACAGTCGCTGTTAGATGTGACTAGCTTCCCAACAAACTCTCCCCACACACCTCAAAATTTTGCTGTGATTAACTCAATAATTTGCTTCTCATACTATCACCCTGAGTGGCTACAGCTGCCTGTAAGCTCCTCTAGACAAATGCAGCAGTCAAAGATCTCACACCTGCATCTCTTTTAAAACAACCCTCCACATCCTCAGTAGTTTACTTCTTCCTATCAAGTTGCTTCTCTTTTTCAGTATGGGTAAATACCTGGCCAAGTATTTTCACTGGTGCTTTTACAGCCACCAAAATAGAATCCCTTGAAAATACTGCTTGCTGCCTTTCAACCTGCTACTTACTTCTATTTTCAGTCCAAAGCCACATCCCTGCTCACCCACACTGTACATACAAACTCACTTCCAAGTACACTGCTGGCTCTCATCTCACCCAGCTGGCTTACTCAAACATTAAGCATTAAGCCAAGCACTTGCTTGCAGAGCACCCTTACAGGAAGGGAAAACAGCGAGACAGCATCAGATTTCATCCTTTCCCCCTTTGTACCTCCAACATTAAATGCACATGCTGCTTTCCACCTTCAATCATCCCCTACTCTCCCTTCGTATAAGGAAAAGGTTCTGCACCCAGAGAGTGGCTGGGCACTGGAACAGGCTCCCCAGGGAGGGGGTCATAGCACCAAGCCTGCTGGAGTTCAAGAAGCGTTGGGACAACGCCCTCAGGCACAGGGTGTGATTCTGGTCAAGAGTGGAACTGATGAGCCTTGTGGGTGCTTTCCAACTCAGGATATTTGGTGATTCTAGGATTCAGCCCACTCCCAGGACATGATACAATCACTTCAACACCATGCCACTGCGTCACTTCTGTGACTGCCCGCTCCAACCTCATGTTTTCAGCTCCCTGAACTACGCAAAGTGCCTACCTATCCTTGGAGGTCCTGTGACTATAAAAGACCTGGGCAAAACTCCAAGCAGATGCCAGGCAGTGTGGACACAGCCAGTACCCTCTGGAGGGAGCTGGGTGGGCAAGCTTGAACACAAGACTCCCATCTTGTCAGTGCTGGAGTCAAAAAACACTTCCCAGAGCAGATGTCTTTAGCAGAATATATGTGGCCTGCTATGGGAAGGTCTTCAAGGACAAGATCGTGTCTTTATTTATGCTTGCACAGTCCCCACTGCAATGCAGTGCTGACTCTAGCTGTTCAGCTCTGCAAGAGAGACAGTGATTGTTAATGCTATCAGCTCCATGGTAATTAGATTAAATCTGCCACTCAAAACTGTACTTCACAAAAAACACTACACCATCCAGCAAGGTACAAGCTGTTCATGATGTCATTATCCTCCAAGACTGTTAAAACTAGTGATGCATTCATATGCTTCTTGGTATCAATAAGTTTAACATCTACTGTTTCAGCAGTCTCTTCTCCAAGAAATACTGTGGCCAAAGCTCAACCAGAGTTGAAGCTGGTCAGAAATGTGGGGGACAGTAAAGAGTTTTTTCAAACATATTAATGGTAATAGGCAGTGTAAAAATAACATTGGCCTGCTACAGGATGAGGATGGTCACCTCACGAACAGGGAGAGAGATAAGGCAGACATATTTAACACTTTCTTTGCCCCTCCCTTCAACAAGGATGATGGACCAAGGGGGTCTCAGTGCCCTGAACTGGAGGACCATGACTGCAAGAATGATCAGCTCCCAGTTGACTGTGAAATTGTGTGGGATCTGCTGCTCCAGCTGCATCCCTACAAATCTATGGGGCCTGATGGGAGTCATCAAGAATCCTCAAAGAGCTGGCTGATGTCATTGCAAAACCTCTCTAGGTGAGAGCAGTCTTGGGAAGCTGGAGAGGTCCTAGCTGACTGGAAGCTGGTGAACATTGTCCCCAGAAACTTCAGGCCTTTCAGTCTCACTTCAGTGCCTGGTAAAGTTATGGAGAAGATTATTCTGGGAGGTACTGAAAAACTCCTGAAAGACAGTGTTGCCATTGGTTACTCTAACATGGGTGTTTAAAGTTTTCCCACTAAGCAGTATACAATCTTGTATCAATAGGATCCTCCCATTCTTTATTTCTCAACTTCGTGACCACTGATATGTGCTACTATAGAATAGATATTATAATATCCCCATTTAGATACAGAGGACCTGGAAAACCCTTTCAGGCTGAGCTACTACATACTTGTTCATAATTTCACAGATACTGTGTACAGAAAACTCTACCGTGGAAACGATGATCAGTTTTAAAACACAACTAGTGTATTTTTATTTGACAGGTATGCACTGACAAATGATGACTTCACAGGACTTGTTTCTATAAAACCCCAAAGCTATCCTAAATATTCTCTGGACTTTTAATGCTCAACTATGATCATTCAGCTTACAGATATTTACTTTGCATGGATTTCACTGCTTTTCAGCCACTGCATCAGCTGTGTGTAGGATCTGTATACCACAACTGTTCCATATTTACATTAGTAGATGCATTTACTAATTTCTCGAGTCTCAGCTGATTTTCCTTAAAATGAGGCAGACAGGAAGGGAAGAAATAAAACACTCAGATAGTACTAATAAAGCCTGTGTAAAAATAGCAGAGAAAATTTACTTTCTGGTACTTCAATGACAACCTACCCTTTATAATCCAAACATTTCTTTTTTGTTCCATTGGTTCTTCTGCTAACTCAGTCTAAAATTAAAAAATCAAGCAGTACTGTTTTGTTGTTTTGGGTGGGGGTAGTGGTATTGTTTTGAGGTTTTTTTGTACAGCGAAAATGTAGCAATAAACTTCTGCCTTCAATCGCACTACCTTTTCCTATAGCTGCAAATTTTGTCTGGAGTTTCATCAGGGTAACTGAAGGCAGAGCCTATTTGTTGAATGCAGCTTACCTTGTTGGACTGGAAGGCAGGACAGGTCCATGGGACACCAGCTGTGCACTGACAACTCAGTTGGAACCATGTAAACATTCCTGGTTAATGACCAAACGTACAAGGGCTTTGACCGTGCATGAGGAACACAGCAGCTGATGAAGGTGTTGATTTTCTCAGTCACTGGCTCCCAAGGAAAAACCTAGTCAAAGTATCCATTATCTAAAGTAAATGCTAATCAACCTATTAAAATATTAAGCAACTGTGAGTTGAAGCCCTTAGTTAATTTAAATAACACTGATTATTTTAGTTTTGCACCTGCCTTTCAAGACCTGTCTAATATGAGCTTTTCAGCTCAGGGTGACATACACTGTTGCAGTTACAACAAAAAAGGTAAGACTACAGACCTGTTATAAGATGATGTCCCATTCAGAAAAACAAGCTTGGATGGAAGATGATTAACCATTTAGCACTTTTTTTAAAAAATGAGGATGGGATACATCCGACAAAAATACAAGAATATGTGAAATAATGCATTAAAATACAGAAAACTATAAACCACCCTTTGGTGGTTAAATCTGGGGAATGTCAGCATCTCTTGTAAATAGAGGTCTGGATTTCTCTTAGTCTGTAGCTTTCTTGTGGAAAGCCACAGTGACTTGACCACTGGATAATCAAACTTAGACGTGAACAGCACTTGAATTGTTTTCCCTTCTTAAGATGTTCCCAAGCTGTTTCTAGCAGTTCCCGGTGTTGCTTGCTCAGCTCTTCTGCAGGACGTGCTTCCCAGAACAACTAGATAACAAAACTGAGAGTTACTCTTCTAACACTTCCTAATCTAGAAGGAAAAATACTTATCAGATCATGGATTCTAAGAACCCAGTTGCAGGCACAGAAGGTGAAGAAGCTTTCAAGTAGCCTTAATATGCAATTTTAAGCAAGTATCCACATCTGCTATTTTTTTTCCCAACCACATTACTTCAAAGCTTACTGTCAAAATTAATCCTGCCTGGCATATTTTATCCAATCCACTACTTTTTCCAGGAAAGAAGAGCACAACATTATTGCTTAAAAGCATCATTATCATCTTGTAGCTGTATGCCAACTGGAACTTAAATTGCAATGTAGTTAAATAAAAAGCAGATGAAATATAAATAACTTCATCTGAATGACTGTAGCAGAATCACCGTCACTGTTTATCTGTATTTTACAGAATTTGTTCAAAAATTTCAAGCCACCTTCCAATGGATCTAGCTAATGTGAAATTAACCAGTTTTGTAACCTTTCAGATAACCCCTGAACAAGTGACATGCAAGTTAAATAGATGAAATAAACAGTCCAACAAATATATCCAAAGCAACTAGCTAAGGCTTTTGCTGAGATGCAAATGTTTTCCTGGTGCAATGTATCATTATTATAGGAGATTTGATTTCCGAAAACCCTTAAAAAACTGACATACTTCCCCTTCAATTAAAATGTGACAGCTTAAACTATACACAAACTGAAATAGCCTGGCCAACAGCCTGCCAACAGCTAGAAAAACCAGAAACTTCCAACCAGAAGAACAGCTTTGCAGACTGCCTTCTCACTGGAAGAGAGCCTGAAGGGAAGCAAGGCTGATGATGCCACATTTGCCACTTCCTTCTCCAGGTGATGATGCCTCCAAAGGCATTTTAAACCTAACATCCTTACCAATCCTTCACACTTCACCAAAGGAGAAGCAGCATACAGCTTGTGACAGGAAAAGGTTTAAATATCTGTAGGAGTAGTAAGCAAGATAACACATGCTTGCTGTGGTTTTCTCTTCCGCTGGTGCAGGACAGGGAGAACAACCCCAGGGCCACAGCTTCCAAGTACCTACTACTCTCATTTGCTTCTGCAAACCAGTTTTTGTTGTTTTATTTTACACCTAAATGGGGAAGGAAAAGTGGCCCTTGAAGTAGCCAGATGGTGCATCCAGGAGGATGAAAAAAAAATCACAGAAACAACAAAAACTTTCTGGCATTTAAGGGAGGCGGAACATGAGAGAATGTGAGTCCTACCATGCCAGGCCAATGCTAAACCCTCTCTAATGTATGCCAAAGAGCACGATTACATTTAATCTCTTCCGAGAAATCTCTTGAGCACAAATGACAATCTCCTATTCCACTTCTGAGAGTTAAAAGCTTACTTTGACTAGGAGAGAACTTGTAATAGCTAATCATAAAGCAAAGACACTGAGAGCTTGAGCAAAATCCAGAAATAAGAATAACCATGACTTCTGGACCACCAGATGACACACAGAGCCAAGAAAAGGTTCAGCAGAATCCAGCAGTCTTGCACCATGTTTTCCCCAATTACATGGGATCGTTTTCTTTCAATTACAAACCATGTGAAATCTCTGAGCTTTAACACTTGAGAAATTACTGAAAAGTATTTGGAAATCTTATGATTATGCTTTCAAGCTCCATTCAGAGAAAACCTTTCAGAATGTATCACTACTACTGCTCATCAGTTCCTTATTGGTTCATGTGCTTTTATGGTATTTTATGTCAAATTTAGATTGGGAAGCCAAATTCATGGGAACCACAAAATGCAAACTGACATTCCAAAATGAATAATGATTTTGTTTCTCAGCCTACACACATGCTAGATGTCAAAGAACATCTATTACTGTCAGTGCTTCCTTAGATTTTAGGTTCTTTTCTACCCAAGAATTTGGTGTCTCAATTCACCCCTAGGAATATACCACATTTTTTTCTTAGTCAAAACTTTCCACATTTAATTTTTTTTTTTTAATTTTTGAAAAAATGTCCTTGAAGCTTTCACAGACCATGCAGCAAATGTAATCTTTTTTTGACATGTTACTGGTGGAACAAACTGTTCTGTATATGTAATTCTATGTTGGTTTTCTTATTTTAGACCTTTAGCACTACAGTTACAGTCACTATTACAGTGAATTACCTGTGTCTGTACTGAAACTTACTGCTTAAACTCATGTTTTAGCCTTAAATATAAGTTTAACCTAAAATAAAGGATGTCACATACACAGCTCCTATTTTAAAGCACTGACTTCATAACTAAAAGCATCAGTAACAGTGGCTTTTTTACAAACAGATCTGCAGCAAATTTATGCTTCCTTTAATAAATATCTCTAAGTTCAATTATATGGGCATTTACCTGTACTTAAATGTGCAACAGTGGTAAAGGAACAGATTTACTATTTTTTATCTAATAAGGAAGATGACAATTTGAAGAAAAAAGGTCAGTCACTGTAAACAATGTATTTCTTTTAAAAAAAATATGTTCCTGACTGACTACTCCATGGACCAATGTCTGGCTATAAAAAAATAAACTTTAGATCTAATATGGAAACTTTTAAAAATAGGAGTTATTATCAAATGGAGAGTGATTTTTGTCAGCACAGGATGTGAATTCTTAATTAACTTTCTACATAAATGTTAATCTTTAATATATTAAAAATAGCTCTTTCATAACACAGTACTTGTCCACGGTGCCTGGAGGTCATGTCCCACAGAAGTATTTTGGTGTTTCCAACAAAGGCTTAACGGACTGTATTCAGATTAGGAACCCTAAACCAGAACATTCTACATGGTTGATCTCAAATCACTGTAAAGTGAGAACATATGTAACTTTTATTTTTAAACAATTGTAACATCAGAGAGATGGTACGATGGCCTAAGGAAATGTATGTCAGGAATTCTCATGCTCTAACTCACTGCTCAGAGGACAGGGCCAGCGCTTTGGGGACTAGCCTCAGTTACAGCTAATCAACAGAGCTAGGCTGTAGCTTGGATCTTTCCACACTGGGAATCAGGGAGCAGTCAGCTGCCAAACATCTGCAGAAAGCAGAAGAAAAAAAAAATCTTCTGATAAGAAAGCAATTCCAATTTCTGAGGAAAAGGGATTTATTTTGGTATGCCTTGTTTCCAGAGGCAGATTCTGACCCTCTTCTGGAACACATATCAAATGACTCTGATATAGCAGTGTTAACTCTGCAAGGCAGGGCCATTCCACAACGCCCTCTGAACAATTAGGCAGTTACTCTTCAGTCTGAGGAGTCTTCTGGGGCACAGCACAGCTCTCCTCCTGTGCTGAGGGCTCTATGCCCAATGAAAAAAAAGGATGCAGGAGGTGGTGTGCCTCTGGACCTTATGCCATAGACAGAGTAAAGCAGGATCATGAGGTGAAAAACATTCCAGTCTCTCCCATACTATAATCACCAACTAAGTACCTAGTTTATTTTCTGACATCAAGAAACAATCCCTATAGATTTCTCCTTGTAAGACAAATCTGTCACCTCCTTTTGATCTGAAAACTAGAACAGTGCAATTTGTGCAGCATATTTGTGCAAAACAGAGCAATTTTGCTCAACCTGCATTAAAGCTATATAAGGCTTGCACTGAACAACCAAAATAGACTGGTATTTGATGGGTACATGAGGCAATCTCCCATGAGCATTTCCTTACTGTTCCAATTCTAATTCAAACAACATGCTGTAACTGTTGAAGACCCAACTGCTCCCATCACAGTTTGTTCCAGAGGTTTCTAAACCTCATAGGCTTATTAATGGTCTTTGAAGAAATTGTGACAGAGTCTTAATGAATTACATGTCTCTTCTCTTTATTTACCACAGTTTGGGCATGTGTACATATACATATCTATAAATCTAAAAATGAGACTCATGACAAATTTTGTTCCCAGTCAGTAGCAAGATTCTCATTGAAAGGGTGAGGATATGGCACTTCGGATGCTGGTTGGATGCAGGATTTTATCTGCGATGCCATCTTAACATAAAGGGACCGGCTCCACAGCACAATTCCAATCTCCTTCAAAAGTTAGGAAGACTGAAGGACTATCCTCCATTGAGTCTGTATTTTGTTGTGTTTAGGGTTTTTTCATACAGTGCTCACTCTTTGCAGCATTATGTCAAAAAGAAGCCAGACTCCATGATGCTCTCTATTTAAGAAAGTTTTATTTCAGCTCATTTCTGAATTTTAAATGTTTGCATCTAGTTAGGTTATTTTTTAAAATGCTTTTTGAGTGCAGTTTAGCTGGACTTGTAGAGACACATGATATACTCCACTTGATAAAAACAGTGTGTTGACAACTGAAATAAAATTAGCTGTTTCTGTGAAGCCTAATTCCTTAAAACTAAGTATATGGTCCATAACACTGTCCCTTTAAAGTGTTATGTATTTTAACAGACCTTTGTCCCTGTTAGGCCCATTTGCCTCAGCTGATAGCTGGCAAAGAATTTTGATCTTGACATCTTAGCTCCCACTTAAAAATAAGTTCTGTTTATTTTAAACCTATTAAATAAGTTTGTAATACTGAATGGATAAAGGGCACCAAAATTGCTTCTGTCTCAAATTCAGAAATACCTGAAAGTGATTAAAAACCGCTGCAGTTTCTCTACTCTATGATGGAATGAAAAGAGACCAAGCAGCCATTACCAACAGACAGAGCTGGAAAGTTCAAAGGGAAACTGAAGTATCTGTAGACAGATTACCCGTCTTTACAGGTAATCTAAATGCTAACCACTGAAAACCTGACAAAATTGAAGAAATGACAAAAACCAATTTCAAAATATTCAGTATGTCACTCAAAGGGTATCCGTGAATTTCACATTTACATTTTAGATAAATGGAGATCTTTTAAGAGGTGACAGACTTTTCCTCTCAAAGTGAGTTATATTTGCCCTTAATACATGTAATCATTCTAAAAAGTAGTTGCTGTATATTCAGAACAATTACTAAAATTTAGGCCATAAGAACTTATCCTTTGAATTCAGCAAATGAGTAATCATTTCCCTTCTGAAATTCTATTTGATAAACAGAAGTATTTATCACTAAATACCTTCTCAAAAATGAGATCCGTCACTTTCAACTATGTACAGACCAGTCTAAATCGTGTCTTGAATTCAAATGCAGCCAAGAGCATTTTTCACAGA
Organism: Grallaria varia; assembly: GCA_013396735.1. Taxonomy (NCBI): domain Eukaryota; kingdom Metazoa; phylum Chordata; class Aves; order Passeriformes; family Formicariidae; genus Grallaria; species Grallaria varia. Next base: position 192,321 of record VWZG01002133.1, read on the forward strand.
TGGTAATAAAAAGGGTAATGCACTCTTTACTACAGAGGCGTGACTGCGTTCATTTAAGCTGTGAAATTACTTCTAATGCTATTGGAAGGCCTTTCTCTTTAAAATGAAATTACTTTTACTGAACCATGCAGGGAATTCATTACCTCTAGTATTTCTTAACATCTCTAATTTACCAGGTTTTCTATTTTGAAATTATGGAAATAGACTAGATTTTCACCTACTTTTTCCATAACATCAGAAGAACATCTATCACACATCTGGCTCTAGATGCTTATGGCTAAGCTTTGCAATTACGTCCTAATTTTACTCTGACCTGAAAAGCATCTCTTTAGGGTTTTCTTCTTGCAGAAGCAGGCATAGCATTGGACCTCACATATACGGGTTTCACCAGCTCTCCAGACTGCATACAACAATCCTGTCTTTACTGCCTGCTCTTAAGGTACAAGGGAGGACCAAAAGGTCTGCTGAAGTTCACTTCTTCATAACATTAATACTGCTGTGCCAGGAATATGCTCTGTCCCCTCGTGTTTGTTCAGAAATAAGAACAGGAGACTGTTCACTGAGTTTAAAAGAAAACACCCTCTCCTCACCGATCTTCCGAGTAATTTGCATGTTTTGTATTTTCAAGATACAAAAGGAGTCTGTGGATTTCCATATTTAAAAATTGTCTTTTAAGTGGGGGGGAGGGGAAAAGCAAGGTGGTAGCTTTCCCACCTTTATTGTTTTCACACACAGGGAAGTAACTATGCCAGCAGTCACCACAGTACCTAAAGGATGCCTATAAGAAAGCTGGAGAGGGACTTTTTATAGGGGCATGTAGTGCTAGGGCAAATAGCTTCAAACTCAACAAGGGCTGGCTTAGATTAGATATTAGGAAGAAATCCTTCACTATGAGGGTGGTGAGGCACTGGCCCTGCTTGTCCAGAGAAGTTGTGGATGACCCATCCCTGGAAGCGTTTGCTGAAGGCCAGGTTGGATGAAGCTCTGAGCCTCATCCAGAGCAACGTGTCCCTGCCCATGGGAGGGGGGTTGGAACTACGTGATCTTTAAGGTCCCATCCAACCCAAACCTTTCTAGGATCCTATGATACCTAACAATACTCAGTAAGGTGTGAGCACATGCCTCTTTCCCCACATTCTCAGAAAACACACCTCATCTTGGTTTGGATTAGGATAAATTGCTGCTGTACATCTCCCTCAGGAGAATCACCATTAGAAACCTAGCCTCCAATGACATGCCAAAAAGGCAAGCCACTCATCTTCTCATGTCTTCAACTCTTTCTGGAGATCCACCTCACATTTACCATTTGTATTTTAGAATGAGCTGATGATAACGTGGGATGGATACTCTTATACGAAAGAGTCAACCTTTCAATTTATTTTACTTATCAAAATTTCAAATACTGATTTATCATTCTATAATATAGACTTGTAAGCACCAGTTACGGAAAGATTGGTCCCTTTACTAGTAAATATTAGCACAAGTTTGGTCTTAGAAATGGAAATCTTTGTCTAAAGTTCAAATAACAGGAACCAGTATGGCATTGCTTTTCCTAATCCCTTTCAAAATGTTGTCTCTTCTATTACAACCTCAATGAAAACATCACGTTAAATCTGAATGTATTTTTACCACACATAATTGCTCACTTCCACACAGCCATGTTTGAGCCTAAATTTATTCATAACACATTCAGTTTTATTCCTTTTTTTCCCCCCACATTTTTGGTAAAGTTCTCATCACTTCTCAGCTGAACATTTCTTACAGAAAGACACATCCTTTCACACTCCTAGCCCAGAAAATCCATATGCAAAAACTTGATGACACTGTCAGCAATGTAAAATAAGGTGAATTCTTCTATGGAAGACCATCCCCTTGGACGTCGGTTTCTCCCCAGCCAACAGTTTTATCACACGCATCTCCTACAATGAAAGGCTGCTCAAATGAGCCATTCATTAGTTCATGGGACAAGGCTCTGTTTTTATCTCACAGCTTTGCCACGCTTTCCGGACTGACATCTTCAAAATAGTCCAGCCACTGCCAAAAAAGAAATACACCTTTCCTTAGGTTTTGGTTTCTATTAAAAAACATCACTGCAAGTGACTCTTTCAAGGCATTTGGGCACGCAAATTCTTCAGTTTGCTCTCTGTGCTTGATTTGCAATTCTTGTCTCCACCAAAATTCACCCAATTGGAAAATGTCTGCAAAATGTTGGCAAACAGGTCTTCCACAATAAATGGAAGTGGTCAGGTTCCCTGGACACTAATCATTCTCTGAAAATACTTTTCAGTGATTTCTGCCTGAAAATACAGTGCATTTGCAATATGCTCCAGTCCACAAATTCAGGAGCGGGAAGCAAAGACTGAGTTCAAACAAACAAGCTAGGGAGGGGAACAAAGGAAGGAAAGATGGGGACCAGAAAGGACTGAGAGAAGAAAGAAAACTGCAGAGGAAACTGAAAGAGTAACAAGGGCTGCAGTCAAACACGACAGAGGGAATGAGGTAAAAGCAGATGAGGGCCTGACAGACCAGGGACTGTCAATACAAAAAGACTGACAAAAGAAATAGAGACCAGAAAAAGATCCAAGAAATCAGTCACATCAAATGCAAATGAGCATGGTTGCAGCAGTCTGTAAACTGCGAAGGAGTTGCAATGACAAAGGAACTGGATTAGACAAAGATGATGTAAAAGCAGCATGCCAAATTTAGTACCCGCTATAATCCCTCTTCAGCATCTGAAAAGTTTTCAGTAAATTCTGGAAAAAATTAACAACATATTCTTAAATTTTTTTTAGTATTATTTTTGGTTTAGCACCAAGGGAGCAAGTTTTGCAGGGGATATGGTGAAGTTCTTGACAATTTTTGTGGCTAAGGATTGATGAGGTTTTTTCTCCACAAGACCCCTGGGTCACTTGCATGACAAAAGGACACCATCTGAGAATGAACCAGAACTGCAGTGGAAGGCAGCCTGCCTGCTCCAGTTATAACAGTGCTAGACACAGCCCAAGGAACAGAAATAATAAAAGGAGGATGCCTTTGGAGCAAGGGAGGTTGACACCCTTCTACCACAGTGATCTCCTATAGTACTAGGCAAAGTGATTAAACTTCATTCAAGTGTCCAATGTTTTGTGTGCTTCTCAGTGTCCAACTGGCTGATTTAGGGTCCTGGAGTCTGATGAGCTGGAAGGCTGGGAAAATACAGCTGGAACAGAAGCTGGTATGAAGTCTGAATATATAAAGTATTTTGCCAAGATAGTTGTCAAAGCACTCTAAATTGTGCGCTCAAGAAGTATTTTCTATTTCTATCGAGTCAGAAATCCCTTCCTCAGACCTTTTTTTTCCCTTAATAAGAGATATCTTCCCTTCTCTCATACATGTAAAAATAAAAAATGCTTCTGTAAAACACTCACATCCTATAGTAACAAGTAGCTCACAAACCGCTTTGAAGCACTTAATAAACACACCAATGTATCATTTTAAATATTATATTGTTAGAAATATTTGGAAGAAATAATAGATATACAAGAAACTGTCACCAAGTTATTTTCTGTAGATGCTTTTATACCTTCTGCCATCTACAGGGGCTTCTGCAATCATAAAGAGGGACTTTTTCAAGGGAAATGGCCTCACTCTGAATGTCTTTGGCATACTTCTAATAAAACTGCTTTTTCCAACAAACCCTAAAGTTATCAGAAGGTCACATAAAACTGCAATCTACTGAAAGAATTATTTGGAAGAAAGATCCAGTAGCAGGTTCTTCAGTTCCCGAGTTTGTAGCAAAACAAGTAATAGATTGTTTTTGGAATAGTTTGCAAGCATTTGAAGTTGACACCTCCTAGTAAAATGAAATATGCCTGCTGGAGAAGATAGGAGACATTCTACATTCTTTTCTATTAAAACACATTTCAAACCAGCTAATGAATAAGTGAAAGAGCATTTGTAAAGGTCTTGGTAAAAATCAAAATTTAAGAAAAGCTTACATCTTTAAACAAGACTTAACTATAGTGCTCTTGAGATTAACCCTCCCAGTCAAATTTTGGGCTTCCAGCCAATTTCTGAGAAATCCATACACGTGAGCCAATTTCCTGTAGTCAGCCAGATTCGTCCAAGAACACTTGAAGGGCCTGTGCCTTCAGAAATAAGCTTGGAAAGAATCATGACTTTTAAATTTTTGTGCATGTAGATATTAGCAGAATAATGTTGTTCGTGCAGTACCTGGCACTTTTGCGCCAGCCCAGCTGTAACACAACTGGGTGATTGTTTTCAACCAGGAAGCGCAGCTCACAAGGCAGCAGCATGACTGCAAGGTCACAAAGGTTGTTCATAAGCTGGGAAACAACCTGAAGTAAGGTACTTTATTAGAAACTATAGATATGGTCCCTGCTGCATGCTCTTAGCAGTGGATCTAAAAGTAAAGGCTTACAGGAAAGGAAATTACCCAGCCAACAGAGAGAGAGCTGGACATTTAGATGATGAGTCCCACAGACAGGAGGTCATCATTTGTTAAAACAGGACTCATGTCGTTCAAAGCAGCCATCAGTACTGTACCTGCAGATTCCTTTATGTGAAACTGCAGAACTAGCTACAAAAAAATCAGTTATACTTGATCACATCCAAATTACCTGAGAAGGTCTAAATGTTCCCATGTAAATTGTTTGCGAGGCATGGATGCTTCTGTTTTGTACCATTGTGTGTGGAAATTCCTGGGGTATACAGTGAGGGATGCAATATATAAATTAGATATTCAGAATCCGAAATAGCAAAGTGAAAGTCACTTATGCTTGAGAAAATATAATTACGGTAGAAGCTACAGGGAAATTTTATTGAGACACTACTATCCTTCACTGACAAGCTGGAGAAATAAACAAGCATTAGAGCTCCCCAAAGACTGACAACAGGCATTTTTGTTAATCTGGACTATTAAACACTGACAGCGACACAATCTGTTCTTGAAAGTATCTGATCTTGTTTACAGTAAGAATTCTGCATAGAAAGTCAACCCACCTGCATCAGTACTTTATTTATATTTTTTTTTTTTAATTTACTCATCTCTAAAAGATTACATCCTATTTCTCAGGTACACAGATGTAATACCTTTATGGAAGCAATTTCCATCCTTGAGCTATTCAAAAACATTTTCATGCAACACAATCCTTCAAAATACGCAATTTTTGATGTAGTTAGTATCTTCTCTTTCCTTAGCCAGCACCATCTGTTAGTTTATACCTGTGGGCTGGAGCAAGAGGTATGCACTGATGTATACTGTCATCTCTGCCACTGCTACAGACTGAGACCATCCACGCTGACAGACAGAAGCAACTGAATGAAATGGGTAATGAAGAACTATCAGGGCGCTGAGCTCCCTGGTCAAAAAACATGGGGGGCAAGGGTCTGGCTCTCTACGGGATTTGAATTTATGAGTGCCTAGATGTAACATATTTGAATATATTACTGCTGTGTTTGGGGTCTTTTTCCCTTCACGTTACCAAATTCAAAGTATGAAGACAAGTGGCAACATGGATATTGGGAGGTCTGATGCCAGGAAGGTATTTAGATAGTTACTTTTATTGTGAATTTGTACTTGCGGTGCTACATCTGCAAGCAAACTGGCACCTAACCATGTCTGGTATTGGAAATAACACCATTCAAGAAATAGAAGGAATGTATCTGTCAGTCACTGGTTCAGGAGCCTGATTTTCACACGGGAAGCTACAAGCTTCCCCTTCCTAAGAGCTGTCACTAATCATTCCTCCAGCAGACTGCAAGCATTCCCATTAAACATTCCAACTCCTTCGTGGAGCAGGGGAATTGCTCCTGCTTTTCCTCCTAGCTTTAACTCTGCTGTCCTCTGTGAAACAGCAATCTGAAATTTTGTTATACACAGTTTCAAGGCCCATGAAATTGCCAGCTTCTTTAAAACCAGTGAGAGAAGAGAAGGATTGTTAAAAACTCTACTTGCTCACCCTCTGCCACAGTGCATCTGGGCAGGGGCTTGGAGTTATCCTCTATTCTCAGTTTTAAGTCTGTTTGCTGAGAAAAAAGCATCTGGGAGCTGGGAGGCAAACAAATTACTAAGGAAGATTGAAGCCCTCTTATAATTAAATTTCAAACAGTGTCATATATGAAAATATTTGACTGATAGTTGCAGAATGACTGTCATAAGGAATTAAACACACTTTGAAAAATATTTATCAACAACTAATGTCAGAATCATCTTCCAATGGAGATGATGTTTAAAGACCAGAAACTGATTACAAATTTTTTAAAGGATTAATTTTACATAGTTGCATGGAAAGCATACTCCGAGGCTCATACTAAACACATTCAAACATCATAGATAGATAAAAGATCTGTACAGTGACCTACAATAGCAGCCTGATACTGCATTAAGAAGCAGAGAAGTAAGCCAGGAGACTTTCAAGGACAGAAATTATATTTGATATATGAACCCTAACTTTATTAACAGTAAAAAAGAATGTGTCCTCTGCTGCTATTGCTAGAGGATTCACAGAGAAGAATAAATTAAAAATTGGTAATTATGCCAATGCCATGAATATGTTTGCACATTTGAAAACCTGAGGCACTAGAAAGTGCTGTTGAACCAATTAAATGTTCCAGAGATTAAAGCATGCTTATCTGGAGTGTACTTCTCACAGCAGTTCCTGCCGGGTTCAAGTTTACTTTGCTCTTAACCAGGCAATCTACCAGCTGTAGCAGCAGCCATGCAATAACAAGCATCCTTCAGCAGCAATTTGTCTCAGTACCAGCTAGAAATGACTCAGCTGTTCATATCACGCTCCAGGAGTTACTTTGCTAATATTACAGCTTTTTACCATACAGCACAGCATCCTTTCCCTATACAGTAGAAGTTGGGGGGTTTTGTTTGTTTGAGGGTGTTTGAGGGGTTTTTGTTACTGAGACCTTCCTTCTGAAACACAATACAACTGCCTTAATCAACGAGGAGACCAACTTTCACTTCTCATCAGCCACTGGTGGTATGACTTAAAAATAAACTTGTGCAGGTCATGTGTTTAAAGAAAGGGTGTGAAGGTGAAACTAAACACAAAGGAACTTGAAGCAAGTAAAAACATTAGAATAGCCCTATTAAAATGCATGCTTATTTTTACATAAAATTTTCTGTTCAAGTTTCTATTAAATAAACAGCTGTGACCAGAACATATATTCCAAAAAAAAAAAAAAAAAAAAAAGGTTAAGGGCAAGGGGAAAAAACCAAAAAGTAGAAGAGCAGCTAGTCTTAATGATATTTCTAAAATGCGAAACTTGGGACAAGCAATATGGATAGGAATAAAGCTAAACTTGTTATAATTCTGATAGCTATCAGGAAAGATAGCTACCTGAAAAGCTCAGCTCCTGGCAGCAAGCACTCAAAAAATGAATGGCTGCTTTTTTTCCTTTAAAGTTTTCTTTTGGGGCCAATGGGCTTGTGGGAAGCAGTAGGAGTAAAGGGATTATTATCTTCTTTTCCCTCTGGTCAGAATCATGACTCTTCGTGGTAAATAGTACTGCATGCAGTACCAACAGCTCCTGCAAAAACCAAAGACTGTAATCCTGACTGGGACAATTTCAAGGAACTGAGAAAAACAGAAGAGCAAGTGACATGACATGAGAAAATAATAAGCAGTAGTCTTCTACATACACATGGTAAAAAGACTGAAAAAGCACAAAATTTTGAAAATTAATGCATCTGCTAACAAGCAGCATGGGATCTCACAGGGATTTATGTTCTTGACTGTTCTGTGTACAGCTCTAATTTCTGTACCGGATTCATTATCTTCTTTGCATGGTTCCCAACCCTGATTACACTGCAGCCATTCACAGGCATCAACTAAAGAAAACATTCCTTCAAGAATTGTGCTCCCCTGTATGAACACAACAAAGTCATGCAAATTTTTACTGGCATGCAGATCTGCTGTTTTCTTAGGTCTCTAAAAGGCTCCAAATGGCAATAGCACCTGGTACTGAATCTGAATTAGAAACCCGTCACGTCTTTATTCACCTGCTTATTTAACTGAGCTGAAAGATATTTTGACATTTTAACAGGAATAGTACAGGTAGAAAAAAAAACTTCAGGAGTATTACTTTTACGACATAGTAGTAGTAAGAGACTACTATATTTGATAGTAGGATGACACTTAAAGCAGTAACAGAGCAGTGAAGCAATACAATCTTCGACCAGCTGATGATCTTATAAGAAAACACTGTGTAATTCAGTCAGAATGACTTGTGTGCCTTGGATCCTATTCCAGAGCAGGGCTCTCTGTCCAGAGTCCTAAGCTGTTCACTGAATAGTCTCCTGAAACCAACCCAAAGCAATTAAATCTGGGATGAAAGCATGAAGCAGACCCTGCACAGTTTAATGCAGGGCTCTTATTGGTGCTTAACAACAGCCCTTCCAGGAGCAGTGATCCATTACAATCCATGCACACTGCTCCCTGTAATATGGCTGGGGAGCCCACGTGGCAGCAGTATGCTCAAGTGAATTAACTGACCTCTGTAACAGGACACCATTAAGCCTACTCTTTATTCCTAACACACCAGTCCAGTCCAGGGCTGAAAGGGAGTATTTTCTATATTTTACATATGTAACAGACTTAAATACTTTATATCCTTTATTCCATCCATTATAACACAAAAATAGAGCTTGAGCTGTCTATAAATAACCTCAGATGAGCATAAGTTTAAAATTTACACCCTACCTAATACTACTTGAAATCAGTAAATCCACCAGTAAAAGCACGATAAAGATGCAACCATGCTTCAAAAAATTATGAAAAAGGCTAGAATATATAGCAGAGTTAAGATAAAAACACACTAGTAAAATGCTCATTAGGTGTTAACTGTTCCGTATACAGGTGTATAGGCAAGCCAGAGCTGGGTGCTGTGTTTCTACAAGGTCAGCAACAGTCCATGAGACACCACAGAGTATTTCAAGATTTCCACAGAGCTACAGTAAGAATTTTTAAATCTTCAAAATGAATGTCAAAGCTAGTGGAACTCTGGATTTTTTTCAGGTAGTAGTATACTATGCCTATAAAATCAAACAGTAAAATTGCAAAGCATAACAGTAGAACTAAATAGATAAAAAACCCTCCAGTATTACAAGGCTGATTTGGCTAACAATGAATTAGCACTGCAATATTTCATTCTAATAATTTCATTTTAGCATAATAGGAAAACTTACGATAATCCAGTTAAGAATGTGAGTCTTGAAGATTTATTACTTGATAGGTAATGAACAGCAGCATGTACATATACATCCCTGTCTTGCCTGAGGTTGACACTTCCAGAAGTAACATCCTGATGCATCCACTCTGTTGTGCTGCAGAAATCCATCTAGTAATTTTCTCCTCAAAATCTGCCCTTTTTATGGCGGTCATGTGAAATCACAGAGCCGACGCATATCAAACAGGTTGTCAAATGTGAAAAATTTAGACTTGGATAAGAAATAAAATGGCACAACTAAGCTTCTGTTCAGCTTACTACTGATGGTACTGTTGAAAATGAGTTTTAAACTATAATTTTCACTAAACACAAAGTGCATTTTCAAACTCCCATATAACACCATCTAATAAGACTATAATGTTAAGTAAAACAGGGAAAGTGCAGAACAGGGGGTTATCATACAGAAAAAAAAAATTACTTTGGTATATAAAGAAACACAAAGCTCATCAATCTAGCAGTCTGGGCCTATCTCCACATTTCTCACTCCCAGCTGTGATGCTGTATATTTTAAGGACAACATGCTTATTGAGGAAAGAGAAACAAGTCCCCTAAAAAATCCCACAGCATTCACACAGATTGATAGTTTGATACAATTTTTTTAGATCACCTTCCCCTGTGGTGATTTTTGCAGACAGAAGGTCACCATGGAGGAAACTTAGTACTTTTGTAAACTTCACACCATCCCACTAAACTGCACATATTATTTTTAGTTCTCCCTAGCACTAAGCAGACAGGGAATCCAAGGCACAGTGCCAGGATGGAAACCCACTCCTTATGATCTGCCTTTAATCATGTTGCCTTTCTCCCACTCTGCTCCCACGTTTAGGTCAGCAAACTTACTCAAGACTAAATCTGAATATATGCACACAAATGCCATGGATAATCTCTGTGTGTGAATAATTTAAATAGAAGTACGACGTGCTGCTCCTGCTGAAAGGCTCACTTGATTTTCTCTTTTGGATTCATCCAAAAAAGTGCTGCTGAAGAAGAGCTAACATCCTGCCTCTATTTGTAAGGTACTTAGTTTACAAAAAAAAAAAAAAAAAAAAAANAGTGTATCCTCTTTACAAATTTCTCTTTATACTGCTCAAACTCACAGTCCTGCTGCACAGAAAATTAAAGGATTCTCACTGAGTATGACCATCAAGCCAGGCCGGAAGTATTTCCTACAAAAGGGATACTTACTTGAAATCTTTCTCCACAAAAAACAAGCCTTGTACACTGCTTAAAGCAAATGTAATAGGAAGAGCAATATTTTCCATAGAAAGCTCTCCTATCATTTGTTACGTGATTTGCACATCAGAGCAGCATTTCCGATTTTATATTATGTTCTTGTTTTATTGTTTTTTGCAAAGTATAGTTACAGCTCTTTGTTTGGCAATTTGTATCCTGACTGCTTAGATTGCTACAGAAGTACCTTGACACTGAGGGCAATCTGGTATTTATTTTCATTGCCAAGTAAGGCAGCAGGTTGTACACATGATCCCTTCTCCTTCTAATTTGCACACAAGCAGGAACGGATTTTTTCACCTCAGACTGCCAAAGCTATAATTTTGCATGCTATGACAGAGCTGTAGCAGGCAGGAATTGCAGACCTTTGAGTGTGTACAGCACCTAAAGGTCATATATCAGCTTCCAGCTCAGGGTTTAGCTGGAGGTGGTGTGATGCTTTGTTTCTGCCCTTTCAGCCACACAGTCCTAAAGAAAGCAACTGGTTCCTCCCAGGCAAATACAGCACTGTTAAATATACACTACCCTACTCGATTTTTATTTAGAAATCCTACCGTAACTAGAGATGAAGCTGTTAGGAATAATCAAGTTAAAGCAGGAAACAAACCATAAGAAGGCACATAAAAATATGCTTCAACAAATTAGCCTTGCACGTCCCAGTCTTTCACTGCTCTGTTACTGAATACTTACTCTATTTCAAAAATATCCAAGAACCCACTGGCCACTGACTATTCCCAAAGTTCCTGGGACATTGATGGGTTTTGCCTTTTTTTTTTAAATTAATGTAACAGGAAAACCATATCTGTATCACACAGTACACAAAATATATTTAACACCAGCATTCTAAAAAATAAATATTTATTAATCCTGCTAGGAAAACCAAAATTGTGAACAGCCTGGAAGGCAGCCATTGCTATGCCCTGAAGGATAATATTCTGACTTCCCACAGCATGTTTTTTAATGCATCAAGGACCTCTAACAGCACTGTGCAGATCTACATGTTCCTGCCAAGAAGAGTAATGAAATAAAACATAACCCTAGCCATTTTAACAGAGCAAGCTGCTTGTTAAGGTTTATCAACAAACAAAAACGAACTTCATGACTGAAATACACTTTAAAGTCAGTGGTAATGGGAGGGGGGGAACCACAGAGCTAGGGATAGTAGAACCAGAAAAAAAACCACACTTCTATGGTATTGTTTTTATCTTACCCAACAGCTTCTACAACTCTAACACTGGCTTTGAACAAAGCTCTCTCTCGTGTTTACATTTCAAATTAATTTAATCCTTCAGAAAAGTGCCACATGCCCAATACTGTAGAATCCTATCTTCCTTCAGCAGTTCTAGATATGTAGAACAAGAAAAACCTTATCATACTGCCCTTCCAAATTTCCAGAAAAGATTATTTGTAAAAGCCTATTTAATTCCAAAGAGATAAAATTATTTTAAAAAGGGGAAAAAAAAAAGGAAATTTCCATGAGAAAGCAACAACCAGACCTGAGCAATGATGAAGACAACTCACAAGTAATTTATAAAGTCAGGAAACATGGTTTAGTAGATACAATTCCTCCAAAGCACCAAGCAGAGTTTCTGATTAGCATTAGGAGCCCATTAAAAATATTTTTCTTTTTTTGTCATGGTTTGCCTGAAGTATTTTGCCTCTCTTACAAATGATCCAAACTGAAAGGAGTTATAACGCATCTAGATGACTTATTAGTTCATGACATCTTTTTGAGGCTCTGAACGGAAAAATAAAATTTAAGACATGTTACAGATGTATTTATTATATGCCATCTACCTAGACTGAACAGCCTTCATGTTACAACAGCCTTTTTAAGTACATGTTGCCTGTTTTTCTTCAGGTGACTTAAGTAACTAAAAACACACAGAGGGACAGAAGAGCCAAGTTTAAGTACTTTGGCTGAAGCCAAGACAAAAATTTCACCTTGGGAAGGTAAAATGATACCTAGAGGTCTCACCGCTGCCATGGTTTTCCTTCCTCCTCCCCCCCGCCCCATTCTGCTAGGGGAGCAGCAGAAATCCTGGTAGTACCATCTTCTGCAGAAGAGGACCAAGTAATTAACTTTCACTGTAAATCCTAACTCCCTGCAGCAGGAAGGGGGGGGGTGGGCACCGGGACTAATCAGCCCATTTCACTTTGAGAGGGATGGTTCTAAGCAGGCTTTGCTGCAAACAGTAAGGCTGAGTGCTGTTCATTTCAAGCAGGGTGGCTGCTGCTATGGAGGCAGAGAGCTTCAGAGGATCCTAGGTTTTGTTCTGGGAGAGCACAACTGTGCTCAGAATGAAGACTAACTGTATTTTTCAAGATATATAGTTAACTTTTAGAAAAACCTAACAGTTAAGACTAATAAAACATGGGCTACCATGAGCCTTGTGAGCCAAATGCACCCAGTTTTGTTTGCTTGGTTGGGTTCTCAAATCCTTTTCTCTGCAGTCTTAAATATACTACCAGAACCAATCCTGTACAGCACAAACAGGTTTACCTCTGAACACTGAGAGGAAGACTGAACTACGAGAGTACTTTCAGATCTACAGGATCATCAAGAAAGTTTATTTGCCAGCCTCACTAAATCTACCAGTTGTCACCTGATTAATAAAACAGAACAGGATAAAAAACCCCAACATGTTCATGGATGAAAACATGCATATACAAAACTGATGAGGGTTCTTTAGCAGCCAAAACAGATCACAAAATAGGAAGTCACACAGCTCATACATCCCTGGAGGTAACCACTTGCACATTTTCATCCTGCCCTGTGACACTCAGTATTGTCTTTTTATACATCGACCTCTTTAGGGGAGATACAGTTGGTTGTGAAATGACATACGCTACCTTGCATTAGTAATGCTCTATTTCATTTTGGAACCCATGCTACTGCATACGGTCTCGATGTACCTATTTGTGTCAGAACATAGGGTGATAGATAATATATTACAGTCTATACCGAACAGGAAAGCACAGAGCCTGTTTGTAAATTAAGTCACTTCACTTTGTTGCCTTAAGTTTGCTTTCCAGCAGCCCTGAAACACCACATTATTTAATGACCTAATAAGTAGGTCCTTTTACACAGTCATCTCCCCGTGGTCTCCAAAGGTGCCTCAGAACAGCGCCGAACATGAAGGTATGTGACAAATCATAAAAGCCACATTGGAAATAAACTCCTGTTTTTCATTCTTGTCTCTGTACTTGAAATAGTATCTGAAACCACAAAGAAAACAGAACCAGGTGGCAGAGGACAGCTGGTACCATGAGGGGACCATGCCAAAGCTGATGAAAAACTGCATTCCCTACAGACTGCACAGAATCTCCAAGATCTGTCCCTGAAATTTATCACAGTATTCACCACTGTACCTCAGATAAACTCATAATGACTGGGGAGTTCCAGGCAAATGGGGAAGATGGATGGGAAGAGATGCAAGGAAGGGTGAACTGTGCACATCAAATGCTGTACCAGCCTCTAGCAAAGAGCAAGGACTGATAGCAGTCACAAACACCACTATCTTGCAATGGCTGTTTAGCAACTGAATCTTTTAGAGCATTCACTTTTATAAATAACCCCCTTCAAGCACTTAGGTCTGAGATTTTTATCATCCCTAAAAATCAGACTCTCCCTGTTGCCAAGACACACATATGCTAGCCAAACCTGACCAAAATCAGTTTTCTATTTAATTATTTTTAAAACGAACTGTCTCTAGGTTTGAAAGACAGGACACAAAAAAACCCAAAAAACAAAAAAACAAACAAACAAACAAACAAAAAACAAAACAAACAAACAAAAAAAAAAAACCACCACCAAACCAAAAAAACCAAAAAAAAACCCAGAACAGCCAATAAGAAGACAAGTTTTGATTTGGTATTCTCAGATGCATACAAGCTCCTTTCTTTAACTAAGCCTTATTATCTGGTCACTGTTTATCTAAAGGCATTCTCAGTGAACTTCTATAATTTCATTTATTTACCATTCTAAATCTTATTATGCCTTTCCGAAAATACCGCCCTCTGAGACATTGTTCCTACTCCTCAAATAATGGTGTGGTTTTCATTAAATGCAAAAGAAAAAAATTAATTGATTTTTTCTACAAACATAATAGATAAGGGTATTTAAAACCATTATCTTTCCTCTCCTAAACATTAACCAGGGATAAAAAGACTATGTATCACCATTTAGAAACAATTAACAATGTCAACATTTTTATTATTTCTTCTGTTTGGAACGTGGAAGAAAATTATTATGGACAAGATGTTTGAAACTGGAATTTAAAGACAGCTACACAACCTTAAAATGAAAAGTGCTGTCATTTACAAAAAAAAAAAAAAGTGCCAAACCTATCATTAAGGAGAACAAAAATTAAGCTTTCAGCTCTCAACCTTCAGTTTTCAAAAAAGGGAGTGCAAGACTTATCATCTTAGGCTGTGTAGCCCACGTAAGCTGAAGATAAGGCTGCTCATCAAACAATTCTGTGTTCATTGCAAGCCTTTTGCACCCATGTTTTGTTCTGAGTCATTGCTTTTCAGTTTCTCACCCCATGAATGAAATCCTGACCCACATGAACTTAATATTTTTCTTTCTTTTTAGTAGCTCCATGACTTGTTTTCTTGATAAAACTGGGCTGACCTATCTTGCTCATGGAAAGCGGTGTTGCCTCTTTCCTCTGCAATCAAATTGTGCTCATCCACCTAGCAACCAAATGTCATCTCTCCCATTTCCTGCAGAATCCTTCAAAGGCCAGAGCCTATCCGTTTTGGCACGTCTGTCACACCTATTTAAAACACATCTTATCAGACAACTCAACCAGCACAACACTTCCATATTAATTGCAACAATGTTGTACATACACACTTCCTACAATCAAGACTTTATTGTCACGACTGTATTTTACTATATTCTCATATATCACATAAAAATCTAAGGACAACAGAAATATGAACGTAAACTTGACAAAATTTCTTCTTCAAACACTTCTAACTTACATTCTTTAATAAGAAACTTCATGTAAAGTGGTATTATTACAGCATAAAAGCCTCCTTTTACTAGACTTTGAGCTGATGCCTTGTTTTCTAGAACAAGCTGTTTTATGGCCTTGCTTTACTGAAACACATTATCCAACAGGAAAGAGACATACCCCTGGAATAAACGAGTGTTTTGTCCCCAGCTCCTGTCTCTGTCC
The DNA here is from genome assembly GCA_013396735.1 of Grallaria varia. NCBI lineage: Eukaryota > Metazoa > Chordata > Aves > Passeriformes > Formicariidae > Grallaria > Grallaria varia. The sequence goes on from VWZG01002133.1 coordinate 207,980, forward strand.
TTCTGCCTCTCCAGCTCTTATCACAGCTTTACATTGTCAGCAAAAGACTTCATTATTTCTGCTTCACCTTGAGAAAGCCTAGACCCATAACACATGGGTGTAGCGCAAAGCCACAGCTACAGATTATACCCACAAGAGCTAAACCTTACTGAGGTCTATGCATCTGAACATTTTTCTTTCACAGACAGCCTGGATTAGTTTTGAAACCCTCTAACAATACATTTTGATCATTGCTTCTAAGTTTTCTAAAAGAAAACCAAAATGCATCAGGTTGTTTCCTCCAGTTAAGTAAGAACTATCTCTACTAATAAGAATCAATCATAGTATAATTTGATTTAGAATGCCAATTCAGAAAAAAAAAAAAAATTCCCCCCACACAACCTAGATGAGTATAATAGTTAAAAAAAAATAAAGTGTAGAAAGACTGCTTCCCCAGAGAGTAGGTAACTCAAAACAATTGTCAAACTGCATTGATTTGTTCCACACAATTAAAATCTGGTTTACAGAATAAAATCAGTATTTCATGCTAAAAATGTGTTAAAATTGAGCTTGAAAATACTAATCAAACAGGCTTTTCTTGGTGGCTGCGAGAAAGGTATGCCCATCACATTTATAAACTTGAACTTTTGATTTAAAAATAAATAAATAAATAAATAAATAAATCTGTTCTAAGGATTGTAAAAAAAATATGTCAAATACAAAATGAGACAATGCTGTCATCTGATGTCTGCAGACACACTTTGTTCATCCTAGATAATTCTCAAGTGACAGGAATACAATCCTAACAAATATCTGTCTGCTATTCAGAAGCTACTAGGCAGCACTAAACAGAAAACTACCCTTATCCATTTCAGCTGGCTACTACTTTGAGAAGTTACAAGCAGCAGCAAACATTAATAATTCTGAGGGGAAAAAAAAAATTTTCCCCATCTCCACCAGTCAGATGGCTTCAGATGTCTCCCCCTGTTACTAAACAGCAAGAGGTACACACTACCCTCCCCACCCCCCCAATATAAACATCTTAGCACCCACTCCCATGCCCATAAGCTGAGCCTTGGGTTTGACATTCTGTCAAAGTACTACTCCAGAACAGGAGTAGATACACCTACTTTTCATCTCTGCCTAAAATTTGCAGGCTTTCAAATAAAATCAGAAGTTGTTTCATGCTACCTCACTCTCATTTTCTATCAGTCACAGTAAATAACATTAAAAGGTGTTGCTTTCCACGAGGTGTTATCAGAGCACATATCGCATTGGCGTTTTATTGGTCATCTGGTAAAGAAATTTGCAGGGAATGGCAAGAAGTATTGCTTTTTTCTAATAAATAACAGCCCTTTTTGTGATCATAATGAGTGCACATGCATCCTAAATATTGTGCAATACAGCTGGTGGACAAAGAACCAGGCTTGCAGCCAAAACTTTCATTCTCACCTACATTGTTTTTTAGAATTATCATGGTAGCACTAATCTCTTGGAAGTTAATCTTTCACCTCTCACTTTCATAATTTACATCCGCCATTAAAAATTATGGCTAGCTGTCTTCTAACTCACAGACCACGTAACATCTCCTGCACTCTTCCCTCATTCCAGAGCGACTTTAGCATGCTGCTAAACTTAATACTGCCAAAATGGATAACACTATGGCTTTGGAGTCATCTCTGGCTAATCTGAAGTCAGTATAACTTCATACAATCACAGAATGATTTGCCTGGCAAGAAACCTTAAAGTCCGGTTAATTCCATCCCCCCTGCCACAGACAGGGACACCTTCCACTAGACCAGGTTGCTCAAAGCCCCATCCAACCTGGCCTTGAGCAATTCCAGTGACTGAGTATCCACAGCTTCTCTGTAAAGGAACTTCTCTAGCGCTTCTGGAAAGGCTATCTGAACCGACCCCTTCTTGCATACTTAGTGATACCTTGCGCCTCCAACCTACCTGTCTTGATGTAAATGGTATTAGGGTTTCATAGTAAAGCAAATGAGAAAAGAGGGTTGGAAATAATCCAGAAAAGGTAGGGAAAAAGCAAGTTTAACACCAGTCAATCCCCTGATCCTGTTTCTGTGAGGCTGCACAAACAGTTGTGCTGCCATGAGGACAAAGCTGACAGGAACGAACAAGGAGCGGAGGCTTCAAGAAGACGGGATCACTTCTCTCAGCAGCAATGCCAACTTACATTGGCTGAAAGTCTCTACGACCTAAGATGGAAAATGAGGTCGTCTCAAAATAACAGCTGTGAAAAATACTTTCTAAGCCAGTACACAACACAGGGCTCATATAACCACTATGCAACAGAAGTGCATAAAGATCCTGAAAGCATGCAAGATCAGTGTAAATTTCTTAAGAAACAATAAAAAGCTTCAAAAGAAGTTTTTCGGAGCTAGCAACCTGCAGCCTGGCTTCATCCACTCAGGACTAAGCTTAAGCACAGACCAACATCTAGAGACCTGGACAGGCTTAGCCAACCAAGCCTCAACAACTGGTAACAAAACTCAGGAGAGGAAAAAAATTCTTTTCCTTTTGATATCTTAAAAAACCTTGCCTCTTAGCCAAGACACTTGTGACTCCCATCACTGCCTGTGCACTTACTATCCTCTCTGTAGTTTGAAATCACGCGCTGTGTAACACTCATGTGAGAGACACATTCTCTACTAATGATAACAAGGTTAAAAAATCTTGACAGGCAAAACTCAGACTATACTGTCAGAACAAGACAGAAGGGGGAACTTGTTCACACTTGTAATTTCCTTCAGTAGGAAGACTTTACCTACAGCATCAGTTTGAATCAAATGATACAGAATCAGTTTAATTCAGTGCCTATAAGGACACTTTCTTCCATAAGGAAAGAAGGGAAGACATACGGATAAAAGCTTCAGTCAGAAACAGCCTCCCAAATGTAAACACATGTAGTATTTTGCATGTTCACTAGAGTACTATGGATCCATGACCTTAAAATATGCGACTGTTTTACAAACTCATGGTACCAGTGCAGACCTACCCCAAAAATAAATTTGATTCAGCATCTTCTGCCAACAGCAGGAATCTCAGTCCATATGGTCAGACTCCTAAAAGGACATTTTGGTTCCTCCCTCGCCAGATCTGACCCCCTTCACTTCATGCTCTTTGTGCATGCTCTCTCCTGGCAGAGCACTACAGCTGCAGCAGCTGCCAGCAAGTTAAGCATAGATACCTTCACTTGGGATACCGCCTGTCCTATCACTGAGGATGGCGTAAGCCACAGCTATGCACGCACACTAAATCCCTCATGTTACAACTTCTGGCAGTATGTTGGCTCAAATAAAAATTAATGTACCAAGAACTTTTCCATAGTTTTCTTAATATTTCCTTGCCCTCTTCACTTAAAAAAAACAGCAAACAAAAGAAACGCAAGCAACTGCTCAGCAGATCTAGTAACTCTGATAAGTGGTTTCGGTAAAACCCAGCATTTCTAATTGCACATATTTTCCCTCCAATTTGTGAAAACTGAGGTGTCTTGACTTCCTCAACCACAAGACTTATCAAAAGGCCTTTTTTTTGCTGTCATTTTACTAAATCGTTATCCAACCTACCTGTCACACCGCCATCGCTTATGTACCCTAAACAGCGAGGAGAAAGAAGTCTGCTGCACATTTGAGTGCGAGCCAATGCCTGTCAGATAGTCAGGAAAATAGAGCCTTACTGCTAAGTCTTTTTTCCGAGTTGGCACTTTATCAACAATGTCCCCACCCAAACCTCGGGTTGTTTGTAGCACTGCTGCGTGTGCCTGAGCACAGCCAGGTGTCCTCAGAGTGACCCCTGAGCACAAGAGAGCCCACCGCTCACGAAGGATGGTTTGTGCACCACCGGGGATGCGGGAAAGCACGACCCTCGCTACTCAATCCCTGTCCGACACTTAACCATTGCAGGGACGGCTTAGCACAAACCCTGCGCTTTGCTCCTAGAGAAAACCGTGCTCCTACCATTGAGATGCGATGCCTCCCCACGGAGGGAGAACGGAGGAGAAAGAAGGGGCTCCATCTCCCGCTGCACCGCGTTTCACAGGGCTGCTATCCCCGGCCGGGCAGGGGGTGCTCCGTGCTGGGGGCAGAGGTGACACAGCACCCCGCGGGGCTCCGAGCCCTCCCCTCTCCAGGCAGCCCTTTCCAAGCAGCCCGAGGGCGCTGCAGCCGCCTGGGCTGCGGGGACGTTTCCCTGAGCTGCGGGGACGGCCGCGGGACGAGAGCGGCAGGCACGGCCGGCCCCGGGCGGGCTCCCCGCACCCGCGGGTGGGTGTGCGGGCCGTGCCGGAGTCTCAGAGCCCCGCAAGCGCCACTCTGCCCCGCCCCAGCACACCGGCACCTCGGGGTCCCGCCCGGCGAAGGGCAGGGAAGGCAAGCGGGGGCATCCCGGGCAGAGCTCCCTTTCCCCTGTGCCCCTCGCCACTCGCCTGGTTGGGGTCGGTGGCCCGGAAGACATGGCAGGCCATGGGGGAGTCGGGGTTGTCAGGCTGCGCCTTGATCAGGTAGGCGAAGTAGGTGAGGTCGTGGCTGTTGTGGATGAAGCGGGCGATGTGCTGCGCCTTGTGCTCGAAGATGAAGACGGCGGGCGCGGGGCTGGCGGGCCGGCCGGGG
>VWZG01002133.1:212939-240855 GCA_013396735.1 Grallaria varia
CGGGGCCGCGCTAAGCGCGCATCCCGCCGGGCTCCTCCGCACCGCCTCCTGCCTACCCGTGCGGGGCCAGCCCGCGGGGCGGGGAAGGGCGGCCGAGGCGCCCTCCGCCTCCGCCTCCTCCTCCTCCTCCACGCCCCGGGTAGGGCGGAGGGGCTACGCCCCAAGTGGGCTCCGAGGGGAGGCTCAGCGCCGCCGGCCCGGGCGCCGAGCGGCAACACGAGGTGGGCTCCGCTCCGCGCCCTGTCCCGCCGGGTGGTGCTGAGCTCCCCCTGCGCCTCGCAGTGTGACCGGCCGCGCAGGCAGCAGGAGGAGGAGGAGGAGGAGGAGGTCCGCAAGGGGAGGAAGGTCGCCAAGCGGCGGAGGTGGGAAGGCCGCCGGGGCCGCCCCTCGCACCGTTTGCAAGAGCTCCCGAGCGCTTCTCCGAGTTGGTTTGGATTCAGCGAGGCGGAGGGTCGCTGAGGAGAAGGCTCCCGCAGGAGAGGGGACCCCCCGCCCGGGGCACTCCGCTCCCACCCCCTCCCTCCGGCTTCTCCCCCGGCCTTGACACTGTAGCGTCTCCCTGCCCAGGCACTGCCGCGGCAGAGTTTCGTCAAGACTGATCTCAGGGTTTTTTTCTCCTAGGCTTGTTTTTCCTGCTTGAGTTTTTTAATCGTGAGGGTTTGGCCATCGCTATCGCGATAACATCTCCTGTCAACGACAAATCCGCCACCTACTGTAGATGTTAGTAACTAGTCTCCTCTACCTGAGAAAGTAGTTGGGCAAAGCTTTGCTAATCATGCAGCATCCGCATCCTTTTGGTAACTGCCAGTTGTAGTGACTGTCTCCTTGTTTACATCTGCAGCAACAGCGGCGATGACTCGCAGTAAAACGTTTTTATGGCCACCGTTTCAACTCTGCCTAGAAACACAAAACCCGAGGCTGGAGCTGAAGAGCTGCTCTCTGTAATTTGAGGCTGCGTAATTATTAGGGCAGAGAAGGGTCATGTAGCACTCAGGTCACAGCCCACAGCGGTTTGAACTGACACAACGACTGTCGCATTAGCGTTGTTTTCATCGTATTACAAACCACTCTGCTTGTTTCCTGAGCAAACTATTTTGCTCCTCTTATTTTCCCAGTTTAACCGTTTAGTTCATGTATGCTGGTTTATCAGTTGTCATTTTCAGTTTGAACATTCTGGTTTGGTAAGACCTCAAATACATCTCCTCTCATTGCATCTTACAAGCCTTAAGGGGCATCCTACAATGTCCCGTGGGACAAGAGAGCAAAAAGTCTTATGTAGGCTGAACACCAGCTTTAATACGTGCTGCAGTGGTACAAGTTAAAGCCTGACTACAAGTTAAAGCATTGCCTTTCTAAGCTATTTTCAAACACTTTAACATCTGTACTGCATTGTTGTACAGTAGATTTTACAATCAGGGTAATTAAAAGAAAAATGGCCAAATTTTTTGGATCACAAACATAAATATTTCTTGTCCCTCACGTCACAGTATTAACCCTCTGGCTTAGAAGGGTACTTGAGATTTTGTGCACCACCATTGCAGGATGACAATTTGGGAGCCACTAGGATCCTTTTAACAGTGCTCCTGGGAAAAAGACTCATTTGGCTTCTAGCAGCAGTGCTGGCACTGGATTAATGCTGCAGCGAGCTGCTCCTTTTCTGCCAGTTCAGTTCTGTGAGCCTCCTTTAATTTAAGTGACAGCACTCACAGAGATACCGCTGTTGGCACAAAGGAAGCAGGAATGACTGCTCAGGGGTGAAGAGGGCAGCAAGACTATTCACCTCTTTTGGGGATGGTTGGTTAGATAATTCATCTAGAGCGTGAAACTGAAATTCTGTCACTTGAGCGCAAAGACCAATTTAACCTACTAGGGAAGTGAACTAAACACTGGGCTTGCACTACGGCAGCAACAAAACCCTCTCATACATTCTTTTGCAATGGTTTTAGATGGGATTATCATTAAATGGCTCCAATGAAGCAGCCCAAAGGAGAGGCTGCAACATACTGAATAGCTGCAGCTGCTTACCAACACAATTTCTGACACTATTAGATCCCTTTTGTTTTACGTTTGCATATGACCTACCAAAACCAGTTTGCAGCCAGCCATGTAGAGTTTTAGGCGCTATGGCAATACAAATAATTAATAATAATCAGGACACTTGAAGACAATCATGAATACAATAAAGTTCTTTTAAACAATCACAGATCCATTGATGTTCTTCCATCATTCAAAAGGAAAAAGAAGCCTTGAAGATGCTACAGAGCATTGTTTTCAGATGTTAAGGATTCACCGCAATTCTAAAATGTAAAAAATTAATGTGAAATTCTTGAATTATCAGCCTTGTGCCTGTTAAGTAAAGATGGTTGGTTTCTCCTCCAGCTGAGTGATTTGCTTAGTATGGTATGAGATCTGATTATTTTGGCCTAATTTGTTTTTATGACTGAATTCTTTATACAAATCCCTTTTAAGATGAAATTAATCTATATAAACTCTACCACTAATATTTTAACTACCTTCAAAATCAAATTCTTAGATGTTAATCCAAAGTCTTCATGCTTTGTTCTCACTTCAGCTTTTTATGTCTCTCTGAATTGATTCTTCATAGTAATCCATTTTAGCTGTCCATTAACTTTATCCATTTACTCATTTATCCTTTAATCTGCCTAACACTTTTTATCCCCCCATCTCATTAATAGTGTTTCATTAGAAAGTCCTTTTGTTACATAACTTTTATTCTTGAAGTTAGTCCTGTTTTCTCATTTTAGCTGTAAGATTTTATTCACCTTTAAGTTAAAAATTCCTAGTTTCTCTCTTATTGAGCACAGCATTCCTGTGCCCATGACATCTGACATGCCTCTCATGTAATTTTTAGTGTTTAAAATTATAATGGTAACAAGAGCATCTTTCTCTAATGTTTTGCACAATGCAGTTAGGAATTAGCCTAAACTATATAGTTCTTATAGTTAAATAAATGGGAATGAGAAACTTCAGAACAAAGAAGAAAGCAACTTTCCCTGGCCATTATCCACATAACTTTGAAAATACATGTGTGTTCATAATGAAAGAGCAGTTTCTTTCCAGGTCATCCCAAATGGAAAGAAGTGTAAATGTGGCACCCGTGCCAGAGACATGCCAGACAACGCCTCTGGTGAGAGGACACTATATTTTAAAAATTCCTTTTTTTACTATTATTATTTTTATTGGCCAAGCTTCTTGAAACAATTCGAAAAATACAAGGGGAACACTATATTGGAAGATCTGAAGTATATAAAGTACTATGGGTCATAATTGCACGTGCTGCAATTGTGTGCTCAGGTGGTCAAAGAAAACCAACCACATACCCAGTCAGACTTCTTTATTTTGTTGATAACCTGCCATTATTTTTTGTTGACATCAGATGCAAAATCACTTAAGATATATTATTGAAGTGACCCAATATACATACAGTTGACTAAATGTAAGTAAATGCCTCTAAACATTTTGGATTTGATTATGCTTGTCAATAGAGTACTACATGTAAGGATTATTTAAAAAAAAATGGGTAGGTGTATTTTATTTGTTTATTAGAGGAAGCATGTTTTGTTTATTGAGACAATACTTTGATAATGTAGGCTCTTTCTGCACATGGCACCAGAGCAGCCATTTCATAGATCATATCTGGATCTTCAGTTCATATTCAGTGTTAAAGGATTTAGACCTGCAAAATGGTAAGCAACCACAGCTCTCAGCAATTTCTTAAGCAGCAGAGAGACCTCATCAGCTCACATGATCTGACTGTTAATTGCCAGTAATTATCCATCCCCTTAAGCTTCCTAGCCACAATTTTAATTGCAGAAAAAATACTAAGTTATTAGAGGAGCTGGAGGCTTGACTTTACAATCCCATATTTATGCATAACTTCAATCACCTTGGACTATTCAGTAATGTGCCATGTAGTTGGAATTGCTTCTCATTCTATTGCTTTTCTAAGGATGATCTCACTTAACTGTCTGGGAATTCAAGGGCCATTTCCATATTTGCTGTATTTTTAACTAGTCAAATTTTATTTTACTTTCAGATCACCTTTTTGTGAGATCCAAGATGCAGGCATTCTTATTTTAAAAATCATCTAATTAATTTAATTAATTTAAATTACCCAGTGAAATAACTTGTGGAAATACAATTGAAGTATTAGCAAGTAAGTTGAGTAGACTGGACATATTACCAAGGCTTGAAACTTCAGCTGCTGGAGAAACTCTGGTGTCTCCTCTTTTAAGTATGTAAAAAACCTCACTAGAAATGATGAAACATATATTTTTCAGGATGCATAGAGATTACAATAGTTTGAAATGTAGTGCCAAAGGTTTGAGTAAGACATATTGGTCTTGTAGAGACATGTCAATAGCAGGAGACTCTCACTGCAATTTGTACACAATAAAAAGGATGAAAAATTGATAGGGGGTGGGTGGTTTGGTTTTGTTTTTTTCTTCTCAAATGGCACTAATCTTTTTTGATGGCAATGACAGATTAGAATTTGTTCTACCAGTAAGACCCACTCCAAAACAGATTTAGGAGAACTGGAATGAGCAAAGTTCATAAGAGAATAACCTCTAGGCAGAATTTCATAAACAACTCTAGAACTTAAGGCAATCTGCCACATTTTATGTCTCTGTTCAGTGTATTGTTATTCAATTTAATGTAGCACCTATTAAGAGAGATGATGCATTGAAATATTATATTTCTCTTCAAAGAAGAGAAATTTCACTGTGTAGATTCTTGTTGTGCTCATTTTTTCATGTAATAGTGATCCCATGACATTTTCTGGCACAGCAGATTTTAATCCAGTGAAGAACCACAATGCGTTGTGTTTTAAAACTGAGTTTTAATCTCGAGTCCTGTGTGTGTACATGTGATCATAGCATCTTTCCAGGTGGGGACATTTGAAATTTGTTGGAGTTTCTTTGTTCCTTTTAATATATATAGCTCCCTCCCCCCAACAAAAGTGTATCAGATCATCTTACTAAAATCCCTGTTGTTGAGATAATAACAGAGCTCCATGGCTGTTAGCAGCTCAGATCAGTAGCAAAGCTAGTTACTGCAGGAGATAGAGCGATTTCTGCAACAAGAACTTCCCTATTCCCAATCATTTCTGCTTTTATATAAAGGAGCCATTTACTTCCCTACCATTCCCCAAGCACTGCAGTAACAATAACATACAAGTAAGAGAAAAAAATGAGAAGAACAGAGTAAGTAGTGCGGCTGCTGGAATCTACTTCTCCCCCTGACAGTGCCTCCTGCATCTACCTCATTTTATGATTTGGAAGGGATCTTGGTCCTCTCCAACTCTCCAGCAATGGAGACTAAGACAGAATTTCTTGTCATTGCCAAAGCTAAAAGGAACATCTGATATTATTCCATAAATATATTATTACAAAGGATGAACCATGGGCTAGAAAGGTTAGCAAATCTGTAGTAGAGTGCAGAAATACGACAGACAAGATGTTTTTGAAGACAAGTACTTCAAAGGGTACAAATTATGTCTGCTCAAGAGTAAAATGCAAATACCATTAAGATTTCAAGAGTGTATCACTATTAAAATACCATTGCAACTTCACAACTTGGTACTCTATGTCTGGTGAGAGAAGGTACAGCTTTCCATGAACAACAGACACTTGTAGGCCCAACACAATACCAAGAATGGTGCCAATCTAGCTGCCAAAACCAAAAGAACAGATGGGAACCCCTTAATCCTCTTTCTCATTGTCCTCAACTCTCTCCTAGGTAAATCGACATATGTCGTCTTGTCTCTGTTGCCTGCAGAGCATCTCTTGTCTTCCCACATTCCCAACTGCGAGAAGCAGCATCATACAGCATCCTGGTGATTCATACGAGACATGCACTTACATTCTTCTCCTTATTTTAAATGTAAACCTTAGTACCACTCTCAAGCTTCATGTGTGGTTACAATATCCAGTACTTCCCAGTTCAGAAGCATCACTGGGAAGGAAGCCTCTCTTGCTTTAATTTGGCCAAGTGCTCAGACAAGTATTTTTTACGAGTTAATTTTAAATGCCAAAGACACAGCAGTGTTGACATTCATGAGAACCGAAAAATTCTTTGCAGCTTCAGTAGTACTAAGAAAATCTGATTTTTCAGATTTAGAGGTAATTCACAGGGGAATTAAGCACCCTGGGCCACTTACAGTGGCAGAGAAGTATATTCCTAAATGTAGCATAAAGACACTGGTAACTAGGCTGCATAACAAAATAGGGGAGAAGGATTTTAGAGGGGTCAAACTGCATGAAAACCTTGCACAGAGAAATAGAAACACTTATTCTTTGAAGAAGATATAGATCTAGAAAAATCTCTTTGAAATACATTTAAAGAGGGAAAAAAGTAAAATGAAAATAGGCCCTAAATGCAACATGATACTATTAAAAGAATAAGCCATAATACAGAAATATTAGTATAATTAAATTACTGTTTTAACCTGCTGCAAATATACAGTGGTATGTATTCTGTTATTACTAAAATGCTGAATGTTGTTTATGTCACTGGAAAGCTTTATGCTCATCTTTTTAATAATTAAAACAGAAGTTAGTGTTTCCATACAATGTAAGAAGTACGATGGAAATTAAGGTGACATGCATGCGTACAGTTCTAGATCCAAGCAACACAGGGGAGAAAACCAGAAGTCTAAGGACATCCCAGCTGCCAGATATGTTGTCAAAGGATTGCTGTGTAGCAAGACTGTATGTAGCACTGCCACCTGGTGACCGATGCTATGACGAAGTCCCCTGGAAATAGTACCTTGAACAGAGATTTATTGTATGAAATAGTAACTTTTCCTTACTGTTCCAAACCCCAATATGTGAAATACAAAACTGACATTGAAACTTCCAATTTATATAAACATAACATTATTTTTAATGCAAACACTGACAGAGTATTTGGTAACTATGGCACTTACACATATCAAATTAGGGCAACTGGACCATAATTAGCCATGGGAAGTAAATGAAGTATAGGGAAGAGGAAACTCAGAACCACTGAACTTAGCCTTCATGGAGATGATCAGCAATCTCAGCTTCCTTGCTGCTTCAGTGACACAAAGTCATACATAATTAACAGACATAGCCCAGAAACTCAGTTCAAATGACAGGTCATTTCTCTGCCTTCCCTCAGAAAATCCTTGGAAACAAGAATTAGGAAGTCTTTCAAAGGTATGAGGAGTACTGAGCATTATCCTTTCAACTTGCATGTTTCCTCATGTGCTGGTTTTGCTTGGGGTAGAGTTAATTTTCTTTACAGGAGCTAGTATGGGGCTGTTTTGGATTTGTGCTGGAAGCAGTGTTGAGAATATTAGAGACGTTTCTGTCATTGCTGAGCAGTGCTTACACAGAGCCAAGGCCTTTTCTGCTTCTCACCCTATCCCACCACTGTGGGGGCTGCGGGTACTTAAGCTGCGAGGAGACACAGCCAGGGCAGCTGACCCCAACTGACCAAAAGAATATCCCAGACTATATGACATCCTGCTCAGTATATAAAAGGAGGGGGAAGAAGGAAGAAAGTGGGGGGACATTTGGAGTGATGGTGTTTGTCTTCCCAAGTAACCCTTACACAGGAAGGGAGCCTGGCTTTTCTGGAGATAGCTGAACATGTGCCTGCCCATGGGAAATGGTGAATGAATTCCTGGTTTGGCTTTGCTTGTGTGCACAGCTTTTGCTTTACCTATTGAACTGTCTTTATCTCAATCTTTATCTCAATTTTCTCACTTTTACTCTTTTGACTCTCTCTCCCCTATCCTGCAGGAGGGGAGTGAGCGAGGAGCTGTGTGTGCTTGAGCTGGGATTAAACCACACCACCTCCTGCGCTAAAGAACCAAGAGTAGACCTGGATAAGTAGGTATGGACAGTGCTGTACAGTAAAAGCAAAATAAAGGAACAATTTCGTCAAAATTACCCAGTGACAAGCAAATCTAGTTACAAACTGGCTGAGCCTCAGGAAGGGAGGGCTGCAAGAGCGTATCAGGTCAAGGCACTCAGGTCAGGTACTGATCTGCACAAATCCAGCTTCCTAATGAAGTGAATGCCCAGCAAGCTAGCAGCCCAGCCAGCAGGCATATAACAGTCCTAAAAATCTGTCTGGCAAATGAGCCCTACCACAGATCAAGCACAGAATCCTGGACAGGATAGAGGCTGCTCAAGTTTAAGTGCCTCCTCTCCATCCCCACGGTAGAGGTTCTTCAGAGAGGGGGTCATCTTTGTGCTGCAGGTAGATCAAATGACTCAGGCACTTTTGTGTGCTACTCTAGTATCTGCAAGGGCTAACCAGAACCACCCTGGCATGCCTCTGCAAAGGAGTGGAAATTACCCTCCCATTATACCTACAGTTAGGAGGGTAATAAAACATTGAAATATGACAAGGAACAGGGCAAGGAAAAAAAAAGAAACATTCTTCCCCCCCCTATCATCTCTCTACCTTTGTTTTGAATTGGTCCAAGGTAAGGTATCTTCAAGTGTTCAGAGTGCAAAGGTTTGAAAAGGGGAATGTAAAAAATCAAAGCTGGGGGGCTCACAGTGAACAAGGTTACCTTTATAATGTGGTTCAAGAAAGGCGGTAAAATTTTACTTGGATCATGACTAGGGCAAAGTGTGCAGAAGCTAAATCTATAAAACACTAGTGCACAGACATACTACAGCCATTTGTGCACTTTTTCTGTAGAGCATTCTACAAAACACCTTTCTGCAAGTGGCCTGGTGTGTTTGAAATGAATGCAAAAGCAGTAAGTCATGATGAAGGAAACAGTCATTGCTAGGACATTCCTTCATTATTCCCGCCCCTGGGTTTCTTGACTCTGCAAGACCCCATTCCCCTTCCTTCCTCTTGCTCTGTTCTAGGCAGATGTTGAAAAAAATAAAATGTTTACTTGTCTCCTAAATACAGTTAAGAAAATCATTTAAATGCAACCTCCTGCAAAATTTCATTAATCTTGTATGTCCTCTGTCTTTTCCTGATTCAATACAACATTTTGCCTAGCTCTAAGTAATTGATACAAATAGTCCTTCCATCCTACAGTTACCCCTCAGCTCTTTGGTACACCATCACAGAGAAATACTGCATATGTCTGAACTCCATCCTGATTTAAAAAGGAAAAAAATTTAGTCATAGTCTGGTCCTGCACTTTACTCATTACAGTATTTACAAGAGAGACTTCTATGCAGTAGGCTTAAAACAAAATACAGACCATCTTTGTCTTTGCTAGCTACATGTTTAATGACTGTTTGTGGACTTACAAAAATATTCATGTTATACAATTTTGTATTCATCAACAATTAGAATGAGGAACACACAAGGACTCCTGATTCTCTTTTAAAAGACCTGGTTTCTGCACATATAGACAAACAGTTCAACAGCTTGTTTGAATGTGTTAGTATTGTTACCCTGCAAAGTGATAGGTTTTTAGCTTGGTTTCTTTTAATAAAAAACTTAGTTTTTCCATTACTCATTATAGGAGTTCCCACTGCTAGTGATCAGGACGTATCTCTAAAGTTTGAGTCCCTAGCCAACTTTAAATCCTAAGTCTGAAAATTCTCAGACAGTAAATTGGTGTAGCACACATGTCCAAGCATCTTCCAGACAGAATTACAACATGCTGAAGTTCAGGGACATAAAAAAAAAAAAAATTTCATCAATGATGGAAAGCCACAACAATAAAAAATTTATGCTGAGCTCTTAAATTAGACCCGTATTTAAGAGAAGTTTATTGTGGCTGCAATATTCTATGACATATTTGACTGTATTATTAAACTAGCAAAAATATCTAACATAATTTTAGCTACTTGATTTAAAATAGGGTAAAAGAGATCCTGAGAGAGTCTATCTCTTTGTGTCTGTGTGAAATACCAAATTACAGCCATGGATAAATTAGCTGAAACAGAGCAAGTCTTATTGACCTAGTTCCTTTTAAATGAATAATAGTCACATCAAGGACTATTTTCTAAATATATGGTAAACATAAATACACAGAGGTATATATCCATTGGTTGGGAAGTTCATAGATGCAAGCAAATTTTAGTTTCTGAAAAACAAATAAGCAATGGAGTGCTAAATCATTCTTCACAAAAATAGATTAATATATAATGTAAAACATCAGTCATATTCAGGGATATGTACAAGAATGTCATTGGGCCATTTTCAGCTGTAGAAAAACTATTTGTGGATGAAAGCTGTGGAAGGAATATGGCAAAAGGCCACGTCACTGCATATCCTCAAATAGCTTTCAAAATGATTTTAAGTGAAAGAAAATTTAACTGTGGAGGTTTGGGGCTTTCCAGCATGTGTGTCATAAAGTGGAAGATAAAATGTGGTGCATTAAAACATAATGGTAATTTAAAACCTGATGTCATTAGATTTTGGATAGAAGTTTCACAATACTGTACATGTATACTTTCAAATTTTGGCTGGTGATAATTTGGTTTACAAGGGTCTAAGAATTCTCACCCTATTAAAATTTGCTATTTTTTGTCTTGTATATATTTAACATTTTACCAGCATAGTAATTTTCATTTAATGGAGTCAGATGTGTACAGAGCTATTCCTAACACAGCCTAAATTTCCTGAATATTAAATCAACTTTATTACATATCAAATAAGGGCAATCAATCAATATAAAGGAAAAAATAACCAAATTGATAGACTCTGCCTTTCTCACCAATCTTAGAATTGTATAGCTGTCATTTACAGAAGGAGCACATTCTGATAGAATCACTAGCAACGATAAAATTAGTATGGGATCTCCAGATATTTTTCTTTGGAGTGAGAATACTGTTTATCAATTCCATAAATAATACTGGCAAGGATGATGTTATTTTGTTAAGTACAATGAATAGATATATTGTCTATACCATACAGAATGGCATCTTCAGTGTTGGAAGGGAAAGCTTCTCAGGCTCAAAAGTAATGATCTTCCGAGATTTGTTTCAAAATCAGGTAAGCCTTACTGATATTGCTTTAAACATCACCATCCAAAATGTATTCTTCATCTGACCTTCACAAAATTAATTTACCCTAGAAAGGAATGCAGTTGCTATAATGGCTCATGAATAGCTGCATCAGCGTTAGCAGAACTTGTCACGTATAACCCAGTGTCTACATTGCCTGGGATTTTTGTATCGATACGAGACAATTGAAAGTAAAATGTTTTTTAAAAATAAAATAGGTGCAACACAGCATGAAAACAAGCTTCATGCTGAATGAGGTATAGCCCTTCTAAGCCTTTTCCTGTATTTGCCACTATATAAGATTTTCTTTAAATTAGTAAGATCGTCCAGGAGGGGTGTGAAGCAAATTTATCATAGAAGGCAAAAAGTATGTCACCTTGAAAATTTGTCTAGATGAATGGGGAAAAAGTTATTGCAAAGTTCAGGTTTAGAAAGCAGGTCTGTATGCTTAAAAAAAACCCGAAGAGTTGCTTAAAGTTTATTACATCATAACTTATGCAAGCATATACGACTGCATCTGTATGCTACATACTCAATGAGTGAAAACAAATGTACTGGGAAGTAGAAAAGGATACTCAGTCCAACATTGTCTCTTCATTTTATTGTAATAATAGGCTAATTCTGTCAGTACCCATTGAAATCAGAATTTTGTAAGACAGTCTAGGCAGTTCCTATTACATTTTCAGGACAAGTCTGTTCACCTCTCAAAATTACTATGTTTTCAAAAGCCTGAGAAGAATTGGTCAAGAATTTTCTATGAATTAAATAACTTCTTTCCACAAATTATCACTTAGAAATGGAAAATTTTCATTTTAAGTGTATTTGGTTTATTTTACTTTTCAGTTTGTATAGAATATATTAATGATCTGGTTTTTTATACAAAATTTTGTTTAATTGCTTTAGGAAGACTACAACATAACAGAAAGCAAGCTGTGAAATAAAAGAAACAATTAAAAAATTGTGAAATATTTAATAATCTTTTAAACAGTGACAGACATATAATGGTAAAGTTTTCATATGCAATATCAAAAAATCTCAAACTAGATAGAAACCTAAGAAGATATAAAAATAATTCAATACTTTACCCTAATATTGACTTCAAACTTGTTAAAGGAAATGATCTTTCACATAAGCTAATGCACTAGGCTGATAACAGTTTTTATATAAAAACAGTCTTGTGTAAAGTATTTTATTAAAACAACATAATGAAATTTTGGATGATGCAAGAATACAATATCTGATACAATATTTGTTTCTGTGAAGACTGTATTAGAATGTCAAAATAAAAAATAGTGGGGCATGTTTATGTAAACAGTTTCTTTCTGACTTGTAAATCCTGAAATCAGGACTTCAGCCATGATCTTGTTAATATCCCTTAGGAGAGGCTTCAATATTTGATAGAATTGAAAATATCGTGGGAAAAAAGGTTCCATGAAGATCGTAGAAACTATTAAATAATTATTTAATAATTCTGTGTAAGAATGTTGCTCACTGCCTTAGGTGTCATTAGATTTTCCTTTATTTATACCTCGGTGGCCTGACTTTCACTTGCAGCTCTGTAACTTTATGCACAAGCTGTGGTACTGTATTTTCCACATCCACTGTGGCAGCATTTTTCCCTTGCTGTCATGGCCTTGCACCTGCAAACTATTGCTGTTATTATTGTGGGCTTTCATGGGAAGTGACTGTCACTGGCATCAGATCACCCTTCCTTTCCCCCTGTTTCTACCCCAGAAACAGTTGACTTACATCAGGGGACCTACTACTGTGTATGCACACATCTCTAGTTGGCTGCTGTCACGTAAGCAGCTGCTCCTGAGAAGGATGTTCTCTAGCCACCAAGAACAGTATCCTAATTGGTATAGCCCATACGGAGATTGAGCACGCCCTTGTGTAAAGATCATAACGGCTGTGGGAATTGGGAAGGGAAATCGCTTGCTGTTCTGGAGTGGACTGCCTCTGGACCTCTAACACTTCTTTTTCTTGCTGGTTCCTGGAAAGAGGATTTTCTTTTCCCATTTTCCTTTAAAAAAAATTAAAAAATTCTGCAGAAGTGCCTTTTGTCATTAAAATTAATCTATGTTATAATCTATGGACGCTCTCGAAGAAATCTTTGTGCATGTGAACTTGCCTACACGTGTTTTGTACAGAGACATTTTATTTAATGAATTCTGTAGAAAATTATGCAATTTTTCCTTACAATTGAATGAGACTTCTACTCCACATAAATTGTTTTCTGAATCCTTTTTAATCTTTATCCATATTTATTACAAATGTTCCTTACCAGCCAAAACCTAGCTATTTCTAAATATTTCTCATTATGTGAATTCCAGCTTCACTTTGACTGATAGGAAAACATTATTTTGTTTAAGTCTATGTGCATATTGTGTAGGCTACAATTGCTTCAAGTTTTAATATAGTTTTAGCAGAATACTCTTAG
Organism: Grallaria varia; assembly: GCA_013396735.1. Lineage (NCBI taxonomy): Eukaryota > Metazoa > Chordata > Aves > Passeriformes > Formicariidae > Grallaria > Grallaria varia. The sequence goes on from VWZG01002133.1 coordinate 226,362, forward strand.
AAGACTATGCTTTAACAATCAAGCTCGTTTATGCCTGCAAGTCTTGTGTCTTATGGAAATGGATAATGTACCTAAGGCACTCTGTTGTAATCCATTATCTCCAGAACCTGAAGAAATTTTTAGTTAGAGTATAATTTGACTGTGCAAAATGGTTCCATGCCCTGAAAGCATGTCACACTGAAAGAAATCAAGTAGAGAGTTTTGCTGGCACGAACATATCATGTTCAGTACTAGGTTGTCTGTAAAACAAGTATAGCATATTCAGTACTACTATGGGCACATATCTAGACTATTAAGATTATAGATCAAGGAGACACTGGAGTAATGTGAATGGGTACAGGTCAGTTTTAATGCGTAAAAGTAAAGATGAATGAAAAATACATGTGTAACTCAAGATTCGGTTCTGAGGAGAGCATAAAGGAAAATAAAGCCCATAAAATATAGCCAAGAGACATTGTCATGAGATCAGGTTACATTTCCAACTTTTTTTCCTTCATTTAAGAATATTGTCACTAGGGGGTTTCCAGTTCTGTCACTTCCATTTCTCATTAAAATAATTGGCACTGAAACCTTTGACTAGAATTTTAATACTATAATTTGCAAATGATGCTTGCTAACTGCACTGTTTTAATATTCTAAATACATTCTTATTAGGTTTGCTGATCTTTCTTATTCACCTGCATCTTTAGTTTTTCAATTGAGAGCCATCTGAAAAATTATGTTTCCTGCATCTCAGAACCAAATAGACAAAAATTATTTGTGAGCTTTATTTGAAACAGATACTTGACACCCCTTATTTTCTTTCACATAAAGGGCTAACATTTTTATTAGTGATGAGGTACAGCAACTTAGAGAAAAAAGGATCATTGATTGTCAACAGTAGAGAGAAAATTTTTGTAGTGTTGATTGTTTGATTGCTCTTTGTGTGTGTTAGGGAAGCTGTGCCAATTGCACATAATCTTTTTTTTTTTTATATATTCTGCACTTTCCAACCCTAAAAAAAAAAATGAAGAAAAGCAATCATACACTCTTGATTCCTATTATAGAACATACAACTTCTGTATAAATTAATGCAAATTTTTTATTAATTTAGCACTTTAATCTGAGTAGTTAGTGGTTTCCACTAAGGGAAACAGAAATAAATTCTATGATTCAGAGGTGTGTGTTTTAACTGACATCATGATATGTCTGTTTCCTTTAAACTGGGATGAGCAAAAAATAGGAAATTCTTTCCTTTTTCCCAAAGTTTTCTGTTTCATACAGGTATCTGACCAGTACCTCTCAATTTACCTTTTAGTAATTTTTTTCAGTGCAATGTAGAAGGGAGGGGTTGGGAGGATGTTGAGGGAGAGCATTTTAGGCTTTAGAAATTTGGGAAAGAGAAATCGTGGCTATGAATGACAAAACAGGTCATGGACATGAATAATATATAGAGTTTTCAGACAAACAAATCAAAGTTCTTCCCCTATCCAGTTCGGTAAGGGTACCTACATGACTGTAACAATTCATCGACATTCTAGGGTACATCTTATTGCCCTTTTTTTGTCAAGAAATTCTATGATGAATTTGAAGGAACCTTTTTACTATCATTTTCTCAAAAGAATGCTGTACTACAAGAAACATCTGCTTCAGTAGCATTTTGAGGGAGTGAGGGGGCTAAGGTTCATAAATGTTCTAATTACATTTACTTACTTGCATTTGTAGTTTCTTCCTAGTGATGATTTTTATGATATTTACAGTTTTATTCACATGTCCTAAGATAGTAAATAATGTGCACATTTGCACATAGTGTTCAAGGAAACCCGCTGGGCTGCTTGTCTCACCTTCTCTCAAGCTTGTCCATGCTTCACGTCTTGGGTGATGAATTCTGTTAGCGGGTATCATAAGTGTCTGCTGTCTCCTGCAGTTCTGAGCCCAGAAATTCTTTCTGTGGCTGCTGGAACCCATCCAGGATACCTATGGTCTCCAGCCCAGGCTGGTGGAAATGGATACTGTGCTACTGTGTGCGTGTTCAACCAGTAGCAAAGCTGAGCACATATTCCAGAGACACACACGTAGAGACACACACACAGAGGCACATAGGATACTGGCATGACCAGCTACACAGGCTGCCACAGACAAGGTGCTGCCTTTAATAACACCTACATGGTGACATAAAGCATTATCTTAGAGAAAAAAATCCCCCTGTTCTCTTCAGTTGGTAGAGACTGAAGCTCACTCTTGACAGCACATACTTGACACTGTCTAGATTCATGCACACATGCATAATCAAAGATCCCTTGAGTGCCAGCATAAACCCTCTGTCAGTCCAACAGTCCTGATCAGATTCTGTGTCTTCTTACCTTCCCCACTCACTGTCTTGTAGAGCTTGGTGCTCCACTAGCAAATATACCCATACTCACACTCCTCACAGGCACCCTCATACATGTCCCCAGATATCAGCCTGAGTCTGTCCCCGCCTGATACCAGGCCCAGGATCTCCTGTGTCCTGACTGCTCCTGCTTCAGGTTTGAAACTAAATATACAAGCGCAGCCCACACACTTTCAGTTTGGGTAAGATACAGACACTTGTCTCCCACAACAGCTGGCACCAGGCACAGAGGCTGTGGCTCATGTCCCACTCCAACCAAATGGATCCCCCGAGTACTAGCCTTCACTTACCTCACTCACGCCGGTATCTCCCACTAGCTGGTATTTGGGGCATAAATTTTCCTGTCCCAGTGTCTGGTAGTCAAGACCCCACACTCACTCCAGTAGCTGATACTGAGACCGCACTTGCTCCAGTAGCTGACACCAGAGCCCAGGGACTCCCACACCCCTGGCCTGGCTTCAGTTAATGTCCCCAAGCCTATTCACACTGTTCCTCCCAGTAGCTAGTCCCTGCAGCATGCCTTCACACACAAATGGGATAGAGATTGAGAATACACAGGTAGATGGTTAAGGATGAGAAGACAGGACAGACAGAGATTAGGCACAGGGCTCAGTCCAGCAGTGTGCTGACTAGCTCCATGCTACAAGTGATCAGCTCCTTTTATACCCCTTTCTGTCTGTGCCTCTATTGCTCCTCCCCAATCCCTTTCCTCTGTATATTGCCCCATCAGTTTACATACCTGTCGCTGTGCAGTCGGGATAGGTCAGGAAAGTGACACATCTTCTTCAGGAACAGGAACCAGAAAGCCCGTTATTATATCAGAAACTATGGCTTATATAGACCTCAGTATGGACACATGTCCATGGCCCATTGGCCATTCTATACATAAATAATTCTTAATTGGACACCCAGACTGCGCATGTCGGTAAACCATGTCTCATCACTTTAGAGACCAGATTTCCGTTCTGGTGTCACAGCCTTTCCTTCCGTGTATATCACCCTGACGGTATGCAGAAATTCCTAGCACAGTCTAATCACTCCAGAGAGACCCCGGACCAGCTGCGGCCCCCCATACATACCTCCAAGATATCCTGTAGCACCACGTATCTGTGACTCTCAGGTCTACATCCCCATCACTTGCTAAGTTCAGGTTGGCCCTTCTTCAAGTGATGCCTGCAGTTTCTGGACAGTCCATCAGTTACTGCCATTGACTTTATTGGTTTCTTGTCATAATCTCCATTGTTGTTTTTCTGTTAGGTCTGCACTTCTGCAAAATTTTTTAAATTCCATTCCCCATATTCACAGCAACCCGTTTCTACAAGGTTATCATCAGGTAATTTTACTGAAATAAACACAATTACACTCCACACAGGCTTACAGAACACACTGTTTCCACTATTAGTGAAGGAAATTACATTTAAATCCTTCCTTAATTAGCATGAATTAAAGATATGTATTATCTATGAAGTCCACAGTTATCTACTGATCCAAGATGCAATTCTTAGCAACCAATGCATCAGTGGATGGAGATCAACCTGCAAGGCAGCTCTCCATTTTATAAAACATCTCCTATCAGAGTTAGTATAGATTGTCTTTTTTGTTTGTACTGAATCAATATTGTGTTTTGGTTTGTTTGTTTGTTGTTTTTTTTTTGTTACTAGGGAGATGCAAACAGTCAGTAGTTCTAAAAGCAAAACTGTGCTATCATCTAAAAGCTGAAGGCAAAGCTATATTTGAGGGTTTATTGAAGTAAAATTTACCTATACAGCAACAAAAAAGTATTTTGGCACCAAAATATAGGTGAATAACTTTCTTGGAATAAATGCCAATTAAAAAGATGTAAAGTTTATCTAAAACTGTAAAATAGTGTTCTTTTCAGATAAATAAACCTACTCAACTTAAAAATTAAGTTGAAGTGCTTCTAACCTTTCGGTATTATTATTTCATAGTATTGTAAATTATCTATGCAAGAGAGTTAATCTACGCTGCGGAGAGAAAAAGACCTAGAGGGGACAAGAAAGCTGGTGAAGGACATTTTACATTTAGTGATAGAAGAAGGTATTATGGCTTCAAGATGAAATAAGGTAGATTTAGATGAGAGATATTAGGAAAACATTTTTCACTGTGAGGGTGGTGAGGAACTGGAGCAGAGAAGTTACAGGTACCCTATTCCTGGAAGTGTTCAAGGCCAGGTTGGATGGGCCTTTGAGCAACCTGATTTAGTGGGTGTCCCTGACCATGGAAGGGGGTTGGAACTAGATGATCTTTAAGGTCCCTTAAAATGCAAGTCATTGTATGATTCCCTGACCTTGGAGAATTAAAAAATATCATTGCACTCCTTTGGATCTCTGTGGAAATTTTCAGGTCCGCAGAATATTGCAGCCAACACACAGAAGGCAAACAAAATAAAACTATCAAGTGAATGTAACATGCAGTCACTGCTGATTTTATCTTGCTTATTTGCTCATAGAATGTGTTTATCCTTAAATGTGGAAAATACTCAGAGATATAGTGGAGAGAACCAAAATTGCTCTAACAGCAGTGACTACTGGGTCCCAATGAATTACATTCGTAATGACACAAGTAAAAGTAAAATTATTGAAGTGTTGCAATTTTACTTTGAAAAAGCACCAAAATTGAATGGAGAAAAAAACTCTGTAAGCAACTTTCTGTGAAGGATCAAAATCAAACCTGATGTAAGCAGTAAAATTCCTACTCTGTGTAAAAAAGGCAGATCAGAATTTATCCTGAAAGCAAACATTTTACATGAATACAGTCTTCCCTTCTTTAAGTACCTAAAGTAAGACTCTCAAATATTAATAGTTTCCTTTTATGTGACTTCTGCACAGATAATGACATAGATGACTGGTTTGATTGTGAAGAAGCAGTGATTAAAGCTGCTTTAAACTTGTAGAAGAGTTACCCTAAATGAACAAAGTACATTTAACTGAAAAAAAGGGTATAATTTTTAAGAGATAATTTTAATATTAAGAAGAAAACAGTTTTCAGAATCCACAGGATTTGGACAAGGTGGGTCATTAATGACAAATTGCAGTGAAACCATTAAGTATTTATCTGTATTTCTATCAGTGACTTAAAATTAATCTCTGTATGAAACACAAAATATATATCTTTTTAAACAAAGATACTATATTATAGACATATTACTGTACTATAAAACCTGCATTTATAATCTCCCTTTAACAGGAGTGCTCAAAAGACTGAACAGTTATGTTAACCCCTAAAATCTACTTTATTTAAATATGTTGGGTGAGGGACAAGAACATATTTAAATCTTTAAGTACACCTTGCTTTTTCTTAGAGTTCACCATGTCCACAGGAAGGTTGTACTCTCCATCAATGTAATAATGAAATGCCGCAAGGAGGTGGACCAAAGCTTAAAAAGATCCACCAACATGCACTTGCAGCCCAAAAAGCCAACTGTGTCCTGGTCTGCATCAAAACAAGTGTGACCAACAGACTGAGGGAGGTGATTCTCCCCCTCTGCCCTGCTCTCATGAGAGCACACTTGGTGTAATGCATTCACTTGAGACACCCAACATAAGAAGGACATGGACCTGCTGGATGAGTCCAGAGGAGGACCACAAAGATGATCAGAGGAATGGAACATTTCTATGAATACAGACTGAGAGAGTTCATGTTCTTCAGCCTGGAGAAGAGAAGATTTAGGGAGAGACTTAATTGCGGCCTTTAAGTACCTAAAGGGGACATACAAACAAGCTGGTCTTGGGACTTGTTACAAGAGTGTGTAGTGATAGAACAAAGGGAAATAGCTTTAAACTGAGACAGTTTGGACTAGATATTAGATATTAGGAAGAAATTTTTTACTGTGAGGGTGGTGAGATCCTGGGCTGGGTTGCCCTGGGAAGTTGTATATGTCCCATCCCTAGAAGTGTTTAAGGCCAGGTTGGATAGGAATTTGATTAGATTAGACCTGGTCTAGTGGAAGCTGTCCCTTCCCATGGTGGGGGGTTGGAACTGTATAAGCTTTAAGGTTCATTCCAGCCCAAAATATTCTATGATTCTATGATCCTATGAATTAAGATTTTTGTTTTTCAGTGTAATCTCATGGGAAAGAATGATGGCAGCTCATAGAAATACTTGGCACTGATTTTGAGTAGCCAAGCTGTTTTTTCAATCTGTTTGTGGCTGTATTGATACAAGTTGCTACCATCAAGATTTTCCTACTGAATGCTTTGATATTACAATCTTAATTTTTTAAACAATCTCCTCAATTTGTTTTGTATGCAACACCAAAAACTTGCCTACAAAAACTGTCAAGATAAAACAAACACATGCATCATTCAGGTCCTTTTCAGATATCAATATCCAGCTGAGTACAGTACTTTAGGTGAGCTCTAACTTATGCATCATCATGGAATGTAGACTGTAGGAGGAAAGCCTGAGAGACAGTAGGATTTCAAAGAAAGAAAGAGAAATACCTTCAGACTCACATTATTTTTTGCAAGAAGAAAGCAGCCAAGGCTTTCAATTACTGTTTCCAGTTCAATGTAAATACAGTCATTTAAAATGGTTTTGTTTATAACGTACACTATATTTAGATCTCTGTTGTCTTGGAAAACTCATTGGGTCACTGAAGGTTTATCCACAAATGTTTAAAAAATACTAATTATTATTTTGCATAAATAATGTTTATTATATGTTTGTGGTTGAATGACCGTTTGGTAAATTAAGGAACAAGAATATTTTTCTGTTCTTTTTTCAAGATTCATGCTATTTGAGGTCTTTTTACTCAATACAAGTGATTCATTATAGTTTGCTTCCCTTTCAGTTTCTAGTTTATTGCTGTAATGCTATAAAAAACGTAGGTGCAAGTCCTGTAAAGGGATTTTCAAAACAAAACAAAAGACTTAATCAACAGACACACATTGATCTCCGATGACAGAAAAAGAATTAAATGCAAAATAAAATATTACCTCAGTATATATTAATCAAATATTCTCATTTTGTCTGATTAGGGCTTTGAAGAGACAGCTTTTGCAACTTATTTCAAAATAGATTTATTTTTTTTTCCCCTAGTACTGAAAAGACTTATTATGCTGAGACTGGCTGAGAGGGAAAGATTACTGTGCCTTCCCTTCAAATCTATGAGCGTGCAGCAGTAGGTATCCTAAGTAATATAGAGTATAAAGATTTTTCTCACGTAGGTAACTTTTCCTGATTTCACTAGATTAGAGGAAAATCAAGCACAAATTTAATTCTGGATATTTGTAATTGAGAACTTTCAACCATCAGAGGACTACTGCTTTCTAACAGGTACCAGTGTTCCTTACTGAAGCTGTCTTAGCTCTTACAGAAATGTGTGTATTACAAATTAAAAATTGATTAGAAACTATGCAAAAGAGTATTTTATCATTATCTAATTACTTTTTTTTGAAAATAGAAAACAATTTCATTCTATGATATACTGCCCCAATTTGGAAAAAAAAAGTCATACTGGAAAAAAATTTCATATTCACTTTCCTTTCTCTGTAAGGATAAATAAATCCCTACTGTTTAGTCTTGCAGAACCTCTGAAGACATTTTTTAATATTTCCTCTTGTGACACACTTAAGCAGAGTTATTTTGACTAAATAGCTCCCAAGATAATTGCAATTATAATGCAGAAAATTTGGGAATAGTTTAATCTGACGCACACATTGATATTAAACAGGGTACATAAAACATCTGTATTTTATAATGTGTGTTTCAATGAAGTCTCCATATGAGGTGAGTATAACTGATTGTCCCTGACATCACTGAATTATAAATAATAAACTCAAAGCTAAATTGTTTATTTGTTAAGGAGCAACTGTATGAATATTTCAGTAGTCTATGCTCTAGTAGGCTCCAGAACAGACAATAGATTTGAAATTGTAATACATTTTACTCTGCATGGGTATTATCAGTAAAAGCAGACACAAACCAAATTCCTCATGTGAAAATGCTATAGTAAAAGTATTATCATATTCTTGCTTAATTCATACCATTAAATCAGAAAAACAGCTTTAAAACAATTGAGGTATTAAACGATGATAGTGAGGAGGCTGCTATGACTAACCAGTAACTTAATACAAGGAGAAGCCATACACCTTCTATACTGCTTACACTTATTAAAAATTTGTTCTAGGAGGGAAAAAAAATTAACTAGTTGGAAAAACAATACTGTAATATTCTGACAAAGACAGGAATGAAAAAGGCAAAGTGGTATTTTCTTTGAATTAAATGACTACTTTAGTGAGTTTATTTATTTATCTATTTATTCTTAATCTGCTTTACTGGCTTTGAAGATTTCAGCGTCTTTGCCATACTTTTCTCATGATTACTTTCATGGCTGCTTAAGCTAAACTTGTGGCACATTTCTGTCAGATATAGATTGCTTTTTTAAAGTAGATACCACAAAATTGTATTTCTCTTTTGCCTGTTCAGATGGTTTTAATACAAGAATAAAGAAGCAGGAAGCTGAACATCAATCAGTAAGGGCTGTGAAGTTAAATCGAGAAAAAAATGTTTGTAAAGAGGTTTCTAAGAACTAGAAAGCAATATATAAAATTCTTAGGCACTAACAAAACAACTTTAATAAATCTTCTGTGATTTTTACCTAGCAGTCCATAAACTCTTGCCTGAACTTACAGTTAAGACTAAGGCAACAGAGGAAAGAAACTTTTAAGCTCATCCAGCAGTGGAATCATTTAGACAGTAAGATAGCAGTGAAGAAAAAGTGACATTAAATATATTTTTGTATCTAGAATCACCAAATAAATAAGCAATTAAATTTGTCTTTATGGGAAGTTTTATGTTCTGCATTGCTCAAATTAGAGTTGAATAATCTCTCTAAACTGTATGTACACTTGACTTCACTCACTGACAGAGGAAGAAGTATTGCTTTCCTTTAATGTTCTGCCAATAATATTTTCTGTTGCAAACTGTATACAAAGAAAAGGTTGTCCTAGAAAAAATAAAGATTTTACTTTTTTCTGGGTTTTGCATTTCAGGATCTGTTTTAGTCTTGGAATATTCTAGAAGTAAAGATTTAAACATCTTGAGAATAACAAAATGAATGCTTCCATGGTTTGAGAATATACTTGCTTAAATAATTTTGAGAAATACAATTAAAGAAAAAGAGTAAATGGAAAACATATATCTATCATAGAATCTTTAAGACTGTAAAATGAATGTCACCATGCCCACTTAACCATACCATGAAGTGCCATGTCAATTTGTTTATTGAACACTTCCAGTAACAGCGACTATCACTTTCCCGAGGAACATGTTCCAGTGCTTAACCACTCATTCAGTGAAGACATTTTTCCTAATTTTCAACCTGAACCTTCTCTGGTGCAACTTGAGGCAATTTGCCCTTGTCCTATGGCTAGTTGTCTAGGAGAAGAGGTTGACCCCCATCTCATCACAACCTCCTTTTAGGTAGTTGTAGAGAGCTCTCCCCCAAGCCTCTTTTCTTAAGGCTAAACAGTTCCAGTTCCCTCAACAGTTTATCATAGACTTCTGTTTCCAGATTCTTCACCAGCTTTGTTGCACTTCTGTGGACTCATTTCAGCGCCTCAATGTCTTTCTTGTACTGAAGAGCCCAAAACTGAACATGGTACTCAAGGTACACCCTCGCCAGTGTTGAGTACAGGGAGGCTGAACATTATCCTAGTCCTGCTGGCCACACCATTTCTGATACAATCCAGGATGCCATTGGCCTTCTTGGCCACCTGCACATGCTGTTGGCTCATGTTTAGTTGGCTGTCAACAAGGGACCCGCAGGTCCTTTTCCAACTGGCAGCTTTCCAGTCACTCTTCCCCAAGCCTGTAGTGATGCATTGGGTTGTTGTCACCCAAGTGCATGATCCAGAATTTTGCTTTTTGGTTGAATGTATCCTTGGCTCTTCCTATATTTTATTGCTGCTGTAAGTCCTCAAAAATCAGATAGTGTCATAGTATTGGTTTTGGCTGTATTCATATCTATGACAAATTTGAAATTGACACTGTGCTTGCCAGGATGTCTGTCACGACTCTGCCTCAAGTCATAAATTTATTACAGAAGAGTGTGAACACAGTAACTGTTACAGTTTATTGTTACTCTGCTTTACAGCTCATACTCGCTTGATCTAGTTAGAGCTGGACTTTGTTTGGGAAGTGCTTTTGGGTAGGCTCTACCTTGCAACAGATGATGTGGGTTGATTCAGTACTTTCGCAAATGTAAGCATAAGGACAGAAATGTCGTGGGGACTGTCACATCGAGAGAAACCATGTTTATTTAATGCATGGTGAAAATATCCTTAAATTTTTGAGACAGTTCCCTTTATTTTGGATCGAGATGAGTAATGAAAGGTGGCAAGTTACACAAAGCAGAATATGGTGAAATTGGCTATAGCTAAAAGTACATTTCAAAGAAGAATATGTCTACTACTAGAGGCATTAGTTTTATCTAGTGAAGAAAAACATGATAAAAAGATACATGGAGATTTTCTTCAGGAAAAAGATGAAATAACTAGGCAGACATTAAAATTAAGATATTGGTCTGACCCTGGAATAACTAGGAGGAAGGCAATGACTTGTGAAATATAGGTCAGGCAGCATGATCTAATGGTTCTCCCTGTTTTGAACTTTGATGAATTGAAATTATTGCTTGGCCAACATTGTAACTGTCTGCACATATTTCTTTTGTATTAGTTGAACTATTCAAATGGTGGAATACTTTTTGGCTGAGAGCCTGAGGCTTCCCCGCCCCTCCTTGGAGCTTCATGAAGGTTCTTCAGTGCACAATGGAGAATTAGCCTTTGCTTAGCAAATCCCATCTTAAAAGGCCAAAGAAGATAAAGTGTGTTTGCTTTTAATGTAATATCCTTCAAGACAACATTTTTGAATACAGGTGAATGTTCTTATTTACATAGCATCCTTCAAACACACAGTTGCAGATGGAATTCTTCTTTACACTTGCAAGATTCACTAGCTTATGCAGTTAAAACATTGACAGCTTGTAATGTTCATGTTACTCAAGTGTTATGTATTAAAACTCTTGTAACAAGATGAAGGAGAATCAATGAAGATTTTTCTTCTGTTTCAAAGGAAATGTTCCTTAAGGGGGGAGGGGAAGGAAAATGAGGGATTAAGAATCCTGATTTCCCTCTCATGTCAGGCAATGCCAATGCAGATATACTCCACTTTCACTGGCTCTTCACTGCTTTCTCTCTAAACCTTCACCACTTTCTTTCTGACCTCTGTACTATTAGTCTTTTTTCACTTGACCAAATGAGGTCACAGGAAAAAAAAAAACCAAACACTTATGGTAGGTCAAAATTAATGAATTGAGCCATAAGAGGCAATGTTTTAGCACTTGAGAGATATTTTCTGCTCTAAAACAGAGGTATATGAGAGGTCAAAGACTCCTTTGGATGAAAATCATATGTAACTAAAATAGTTATGATCTTACCGTAGCTCTTTTTAATTTTTAATCTTTTTTTTCTGCTTGCATATTTTGACTATAGTACCTTTGGGAGTAAAGTAAGGAGAAAGCAGTTTACTTTGTTCGCCTTCCTTTAGCTGTCTGGCAGCTGCTTCAACACATCCCTCACTGTAACAGCTGTTCACCAGTATTTTAATTCCATTTCTAGCTTTGGTGATTTTGGAAAGGGGAGATGAAAAAGTTTTTAACCTGACTGACCTTTTTTTAATCCTTTTCCTCAATATTTCACACATACATGACAGTTCCAGCTTCTCTTGCTGTTGCTAAAGAGATAACAGTGTCTATCTATGCTGACCACAAAGTTAGCAACTGAATGACCACTGTTCCCTTTTTTCACTTCCAGTGAATCATTGAATCACTGAGTAATTTTCCTGTCTTTTCTGTGGTTCTAATTTATTTTAAATGTAAATTTTTAAGCCAGGGCAAACCTCAAGAATATATGTGTATGTATGTATGTGTCTTGGATGAATGCATGAATACAGACACCTATCTCTATATATCTGGACACAGAGAGAGAGATATATCCACACATATATAAACAGATTTAAAAGTAATTCATTCTTAAATCAAAGGAACTATTATTGTTTTGTTCATTATGATTATTCATTCTCTTCTCCTTTCCAGGATCTCAGTGGGGCTGCCTGGCCATGTTTAGCTATTGTGAATCAGTATTCTATTCCTCAATAGCACTGATATAACATTGTAGTTAATTATTTCCCAAATAATTTCTCAATCTAAATTACGGTGTATTGTTAACCAATATAAAAAGAAAACAAACAAACATGTTTAATTCAAGTCTACACAATGATAAGTAATATAGTTCTATGCTGTCAATTTAACAAGGTTATCAGTTATCAGTTAAAATTACCTATGAGTACAATAATGGAAGGGATTTTTCTTTTGTCCAAGTGGTAGNTTGTTTTTGTCCAAGTGTTGGTTTTTTTTTTTTTTTTTCCAGCAGCAGTAAAAACAACAACACTAAAACCTAGAGAACCTAAATTACACTAACCTTTTCTAAAGCTGTTCCTTTTTAATGCAAGGAAGAATCAACATGACCTTTTAGGTTTTCTTTTGAGAATACAAATTAGATAGCTTAGATTGTTTTTTAGTGTAGTCTAATGTCTCTTGAAGAATATATATTTTCCATTTGCAACCTGTTTCTGCAGAAAAGGATGATTTACTGCATTTTAACAATATTTTCTTCAAGAGAAATAAATGCTTTGCTAACTTCTATTATAATAAGGGATTTTTGTAGCGAAGTATCCATATTAATTATTAATGGCTTACCATCAGAAAAAAGGGTTAAAAGCATGTGGCCTGCCAAGTCAAATTTACCTGTAACTCTCTCTCTAAAAGGTAAACATAGCATGATCAGATGCTGTAAATTAACAGTGAGGAACTAAAAGTCAATTATGGCATTTTCAGGCATATGACTGTAAGAATGTTATTATAAATATATATCAGAGAGAATAAGATTCACAGAACTGTGCCAATGTTCTTACAATCCAAGAATTAAAATTTAAGACTATACTAAACTTCTTTGTCTGAGGGAAACAGTGATCCTTGATTATCAAAGCACACAGTCAATTTACACAGTAAGGCTGCAAATGATGTACCTGGGACTCATGATGTTCCTCCTAGCTACTCCATGAGTAATGTCATACCATCACTCAAGGTATACTGGGTGACACTAGATCTGAAAAGTCCAAGGCACTTTCTCAATGTTAAGGCTTTCCTCAGTAGTAACAAGAATAAAATGCTGCTCATGCATAGAGTAATTGAGATTTTATAACGGGCTGAATGTTATGCTGTTTCAAAAGTACCACATGTTCCACAATGTATAAGAAAAGGCTATGAGTGATAAACTTTAAAATGGTGTACTACAAATGCCAGACATCTAGATTCCCAGCTTTGCTGTTCTGAGGTTTGAAGTCCTGCTTTGCGGGACCTTAGACAAGCAATTTTCTCTTCCCTTTGTCAATAAACATATCCTTACACTCAGGTTGTTTTCATAAAATTCTTCAGAAGTAACTAAAGAGAAAAGTTTTCTTTGTTTTGAAGAGTAGATTTATTAGTACTTACAATTTCTTCTTTTTTACTGATACTTTTTCCCCTTAAAAAAGTTTTCATAGTTTTGTCCCTTTGTGTATCCCATAATCATAATTTGGGTTTCTTTTCATTCAAGTTGCTAATTAATGACACCTGTGGGGAAGCACTTGCTTCCTTTGCATTCACCTCACTGTCTCAATTACTTATTTTATATCATATCATATATCATATAATTACTTTGTTCTTAATTTCTCTTTAATAATTTTTAACTTAGTTATTTTTAACCTTCTAGCATGTATAGAAGGTAAGAGGTAACATCCTCAGCTAGAGTTAAACACACGGTCTAATTATTGGCTCAACAACAGACATATTTTGTGATTTTCCATAAGTCTCCTGAGGCAGGGTTTGTCTCAGTTAACTTTAGATTACTAACTTTAACCAACGGACACAGTGGGCAAAATATTCAGGGGGCAATTTTCCCTATAATAATTAATGACCTAAAATAAGAAAAATGATTTTGTATGAAGTTCTTTATGTCTCTCAGTTGACAGTGAGAAACTCATTCATGGCTGACTGAACTT
>VWZG01002133.1:248975-262308 GCA_013396735.1 Grallaria varia
TTTTTTTTTTTTTTTACACCAAAAATATTGCTAGTCCAGGTAGTTGTTTGGTTTAGAAAGGATATTCTTGATCTAAATCATCTAGTCCTAAAATGTTCTTTCTATGAACTCTCTTCACTAACAGTAGTCTAGAGTGTAAACATTTCTTTGGGCTTTCTCTTCCACTAAAAGGTGTTATACCTTTATTTTTTCTCTTGTGTTCAGAATTTTTCATGAACCAGTCATATCTGTATAATGATCCCATAGAGGAAGTCTGCTTAGAACAGAATAGAACAGAACAGAATATTATCAGTTGGAAAGGACCTACAGCAATCAACTAGTCCAACTGCCTGACCACTTCAGGGCTGACCAAAAGTTGTCCAAATGCCTCTTAAACACTGACAGACCTGGGACAACGACCATTTCTCTAGGAAACCTGTTCCAGTGCTTGACCATCCTCTTGGTACACAAATGGTTCCTAATGTCCAGTCTGAGTCTCCCCTGCCACAGCTTTACACCACTCAATGTGTGCAACTCCCCCTCCCCGCCCCCTCCCCCCCTCATCCCCCATATTAATAGATTCTGGGGGTTGAAGGTATTGGGAAAAATCCTGAGGAGAAGGACATGGAGGTGATGGTGGGTAAAAAGCCAGACATGAACTGTCAATGTGCCCTCATACCCCAGAAAGTCAACTGAAACCTGAGCTTCAGCGGAAGAACTGTGGCCAGGCAGGTTGAAGGAGGTGATTCTCCCCCTCTGCTGTGCTCTTGTGAGACCTCAGCTGGAGTACTGCACCCAGCTCTGGAGTCCTCAGCACCGGTGGTCCAGAGGAAGACAAGAAAAATGATTCAAGGCATGGAACACCTCTCCTATGAGTAAAGGCTGAGGGAGTTGGGACTATTTAGCCTGTAGAAGAGAAGGTTCTGGGGAGACCTTACTGGGGCAAGTCACTACCTATAAGAGAGATGGGGACAGACTTTTTCATAGAGCCTGTCTGAGATCAAGGAGAAACGGTTCTAAACTAAAAGATAGGAGATATAAAAAAGAGTGTGTGGACTGGAACAGGTTACTCAAAGAGATGGTAAATTCCCCATCACTGGAAACACTCAAGGAAAGGTTGGATGGAGTTCTGAGCAACCTGATCATATTGAAGATGTCTCTGTTTATTGCAGAGAGGTTGGACTAGATGGTCTTTAAAGATCCTTTCCAACCCAAACTATTCTATGATTCTATGCTTCTATGTTGCTGTCACTGAATACCAGGGAGAAGACATCAACATCTCCCTCTCCACTTCACCTCCTTCTGAAGCTGGAGAGACAACCTTGATTTTCTTTTCTGCAATCTAGAAAATTTATAATCCTTAGCCCCTCCCCATAATGTGGGGGACTATAGCGAATCTGCAGACCTCTTGGCAGAGCAAGAAGAAATTTGCCTTGATGAGATAATCGTGTACCCATAGAAGTTACAGCCCTGAGCTAGAGAATTGAAAACAGCTTGCAAGTGCTGTGAGAACTCAGAAAACTACAAGTTAAGGAATAACGAGATGGATGAATCAGTACAGAGACAGAAAGTTGCCACTGTGACCAATGAGTGATTGTTTGTATGTAATAAGCATCAATAATGTTAATGCACGTACACTTAGGAGTGATATATAAAATAGTTCTGCTAAAAAGAAACAGGATCTACACTTTACTTTCTTGGATATCTTGTTGTGTGTCCATCCCAACCACGACACCATAGGACATTTTTTCCAGCCATTTTCACCAGCTTTGTTGCCCTCCTCTGGATGTATTCAAGGATGTGAACATCCTTCTTACACTGTGGGGCCCATAACTGTACACAATGCTCAAGCTGAGGCCACTTCAATTGTAATATTGGATGTACAGGAGCCTCCCTTTTATTTTCTATATCCCATGTGATACTAAGTTTCATAAAGGAATCTCAGCAATAAGATCAATAATTAACTTTTACTTGCACATAGTTTCAAAAGAGAAGATTGGAGTTAGAAAAATTTCTTAACTTCTGTGAATCTTAGATTCTTTTTTAGAATTGCTGATTTCTTAGAATAGCATATGGTTTTGACATGTATCTGTGTTCCATGGTTGTAATTATGTTTTATTTCTTTGTTTTTTCACTTCAAGAATAGTAAGAAAATTATTAAAATTCAGGACTACTTTTAATCTCTGAATCTACTAGTAATTACTGGCTCCTGAAATTCTCCCTCTAGTTTAAGTAAGCCTTTTTCTCTTCACTGGAAATTCTCATCAAAATCATGTAAATATAATCTTTTATTATCTGACCTCTTCTGCTTCATCAACAATGAAATAAAAAAAACAAACCAAACCAAAAACCAACAACCGCAAACATCTGAATCACATAAATACTACTTTCTTTTATAACATCTCTATTGTCTTTTCTATGAAGGTTGCTGACATTTCACTATCTAAAATATATTTGGTTCCTTGTAAACCTCCCATAACTTGTCGCCCTTTCCTTATATAAAATTCTACTTTAGTTTTCACATTTATGTTCTGTATTTTGAAATACACTAATTTTTTTTTCTGTTTTAGTAAAGCTTGTTAAATATCCTTTCCAGTTCTTTAAGTGGAAGTTATATGATTATTCTCATGTCAGAAAAGAAATCCAACTGTTTTCCTCCAAAACAGAAAAATATGATCTGCATTTGTACAATATCATATTTATCATCTCAGTTTAATCACAAGCCTATGAAATGCCCTATTTCTGGTTTTCTTAATGTTTATTTAAAAAAACTTCTAGTTTTTCCACACAATTTCTTTCCTAAGTGTATTATCTATTTTCTGCAATTCATAACTTTTCATTTACTATAGTTTCTTTCTCTAAGATTTCACCCTATTTTTTTTCATAATTAATAAATGTAGAAATACATGCACTTTA
Organism: Grallaria varia; assembly: GCA_013396735.1. Classification (NCBI taxonomy): domain Eukaryota; kingdom Metazoa; phylum Chordata; class Aves; order Passeriformes; family Formicariidae; genus Grallaria; species Grallaria varia. Next base: position 251,871 of record VWZG01002133.1, read on the forward strand.
TCAATGATGAAGAACAAGCATGAACCATCATTTCCTGTTTAATATAGTATTTTGTGTAGAGGAGCATATTATTTTAAATTGAGGCCACATCATATTATAGCATAGATTATTGTGGTGGGTTTTCCCTAGTTGGCTAATAAGTACCATATACTATATTCCTATTTTTCTCCTAATAATTAAAATGTAAATAAATATAATGAACAAGATCTTATGGACAACCCATTGGAATAAAAATAAGAAAGAGGATGGAGTAGGATGGAAATTTAGGACAAAACCTTCTATTCATATATCAGATTTCTTCACTTACTAATATTTTCCTATTCTAATAAGCATTACTTGAGAGTTCCTGAAAACAAGTATTTATTTTGAACTCCAGTGTTGTTATTCAGCCTCCTGCCCCCCAGCCTTAAAATCCTTTTTGACTACATTCAAGAAGCAGATCTTACAATGTGAATGACAGTTACTTTGGTCTACTGGAAGGTCTCCCTGCCCATGCAAGGGAGATTGAAGTGAGATGGTCTTTAAGATCCCTTCCAGCCCAAGGCCTTACATGTATAAAGTAAAATAAAGGGTAACTAGTAGTTTTTTCAGTGAGGAAATTAAATAAATATACTATACTTAGGAAATAGTCAAAATCTTATTTAGAGGTATTTTCATCAGGAGTGAAAACACTTAATTTGAGAATAATGATGAGGATCCATGTATTCCATTAAAACTTCCTTATTTTTATATCCTCTGTCCTTTGAACTGATAACTGTTGTGAGTCACACTGAATAAGCTAATTATTGTACACTTACGTTTCTGTTTAAACACATCTGCTCTGACTGGAATTGCAGAAAAAATACTCTTATGGCACTCTATTGATTGGTGAGCCATTAAGGTTCCAATTCAAGAAACATCTGCTAGTTACTCAGCCTCAGGTGTCTCGCTTGATTAGGTATTAATTCTTAAATTGATGCCAGATTCTCATTAACCTCCACATGAATAAAGATTAGGACTAAATTTGCCAGTTCTCTAAAGCAACTTTTTAGATATGGTATAACTGGCCTCTCTTAACATAATTATACATCCGAAGAGTCTTCTTGTGCAGTTGTTGAAGAATGGAAGGATCAGGTATGTTACAGAGCACCTCTGAGTCAACATAACGATAACAAAGATATTGCTTAAATGCAGTTCATAACTTCAGTTTTAGAATCACTACCTGAATATAACTGGTGTCATGTATTTAAAGCAATATACAGACAATCTCTAATCCCAGTAAAAGTATTCAGCATGTGTGGAGTACAGCTCTTACCCAACAGGCCTCCCTATGGGGGGAGAAGACAGGTTCAGGCACTCAACTGATCCCAGCAGTTAAAATGGAGTCTTCCCTCACTTTTCTCCCATTCTCAACTTACTTTTATACTATGTGTTTCAGTGGAGCTTGAGTGATTTTAGTCATATATACCTTTGTTACTAATTGGTGTTGTTTCATTTTTAAAGATACAGTCAAAAAAATATAGAGCACATGTCCAGTGGGGGGTGGTTGCACCTTGGGGGCTGGTAACTTTGGGATGGAGATGTGTGTTAAAATCACAAGTAGGCTTTAATGAACCAAGTTCATCTGAGGAGAGATATTTCACCACAGCTGCTGGCTCAGCAGCAGGACATCTCCTCCCATCTCCTTTGGGTGACAGGCACTATGCAGCTTATTAGCTACAAAGCACCATCTACTTCCCCTCCGTTGGGATTTTTACAGAGCCTGGATGTGGTTCCTCCGCTCCACACGGCTCTACACTAAATTCCATCCCTCTTAGCAAGTATTATATATATGGGGAATCATCCTGAAGCTGCCAACTGCATTCCATACAGGGAGTAGCAGTTGCATTTTACCCTATAATTTCTGCACCATTAGAACTTCTGCAAGGATGGGAATGTAACTTCTCAGTTGCCTCTAATATTCACCCCCAGCCATCTTCCCACAGCTGGAAACACTGTAAGATACTGTGAGACACTGGACTATTATATTATTGGGTTAGAAGTGTGTGTGTCAGGGGAAGGGCTCATGGGGCTCACATAGCAGCCCTTGGAGCCTCACTGGGTGACGCCAGAGCCTGTCAGTCCAAGGCAACACGGGAGACACCACACCCCTGGAGCCCCTACCCCAGTCACTGAATGGCTACAAGTGCCTCACACTCCAGCTTGGAGCCACAGAGGGGCCAGTGGGCTTGGTAGGGGCTAGAGCCCGTAAAAACAACAGCACATGGTCTCCCTTTCTCTTAAGACCTACATCCTCCCTCAGGAAAGCTGAACTTCCACAGGACTCTTTGGTGGTAGTTATTTTTCTCTTCTCTCTTCTTACTTCTTCTTTTTTCTTTACTCTTTCTCAATATTTTGGGTAACTTAAAACCCAGTGGGTTGGATTTTGCTAGGTTGTGTCTGTTGGCATATCATGGGTCAGTACTTTGTGCAATGCTTTATTTTGGTTGTACATTACACCTTTTGAACTTTTGCCAAGATCTCTTATTTTTTTCCCTTATTTTCTAATATTATTGGTGAAACTATCTCATGAGAAAATGTGTGCATTGTATTCTGTTTATACTACCTCGAGGTATTAAAGAACTCAGGGCTCTTCAAAATATTTGATAGGTAAATTTTTGAAGCCTTGTATATTCTTAAAACTACTGACTGAGCTTGTAGCTCTGCAACCAGGGTCTTATGGATAGTAATATAAGGTATGACTGCTAAATTTTGCTAGAGTAGATAGAGTGTGCACTGATACTAATGTCATTCCTACTGAAAGTTCCTAGGAATATTAAAAAAATCATTTATTATTGGCAATGTAATTAAGTTGTTAGTCTTCAATAGTGTGTTTAAAAACTGACAAGCCTTTAGCAGCTTTATAACTAGGTTACAGGAGAGAATTCAATTTACATTTTCAGCTGTGGTAGTGTCTGTATGCAATACTAAAAGTTGTTTAAGAAATACAATGATGAAAACTTTAAGTAGATGCTCTGGAACTCAGAAAAAGTAAAGCTTATGTTTCCAAGGATTTCCTTGGCCAATACTTGGGATAAAACATAGCATTCATTTAGTTACATGAATTAGAAGCTTTTTTTTTTTTTTTTTTTTTAACAAATGACTATTTAAAAAAATAATAAATCTAGTAATAAAAGATGCAAACCTATTTACAGGAGATATGGTGTGTTGGTTTTTTAAACATTCCACCAGTATCTTTAAGTGGAAATCTTTGCTTATGACCTTGTAAGGTTTTGGTTTTGTTGTGCTTGTGTTTTGTATTGTACTTCTAAATTAGAATAACTCAATGCTAAGATTTGTGAGTTGGCTTGTGTTTGGAGAATCATACTTGGGTGACCAAGATCTGGCTTAACTGTGGTCAGGAAGTTTGTTCTTTCTAGATCCCAACTCAGATAATGTCTTAGCCTAACTTCAAAAGAATTTTCATTCAGTCCTCTGTACCTATATCTCCAATACTTGAAGAAAAAACATCACCTATTATACTAATGAATAAAAGACTCTATGTGGACTCAGCATTCTGAAAATCAAGATGCTCTTAGAGATTTTTTTTCCTTCAGACAAAATAATTTGTTTTGTGATCAGATAAATATTATAAAAAGTTTTCCATAGAATGGGTATAATAATAGAATGAGTAGAAAATAGGATGGGTAATTTTGCCAGAACAGAATGAAGCTGTAATCAAAAATTATTGTTACTTACTTCCAAAATACCAAAACTTCATATTTTAACCAAAGCCTTTTCCAAATATGTAAAACTTGTCATCAGATGTAGGTGCATATCAGATGTAGAAGTATCTTCTTATATGCTGTACTTCTTATTTTTAGGGAAACTATGTAGGGAACTACTAAGAGAAGAGTATTTTGAATTGTGAAAAGTGTAAGTATTTCTTCACAGCTCTGTGTAAAGTGTGGGGAAAATGTAATTTAAATACTGATGTTCTTAGGGCTAGATGCAGGCAAGTGCACATGGATTATGCTGCTCCTTGCATTCCATTTTTAATAGCTTACTCTATACATTAAATTTATGAGTACTTGAATGCAGAGTCAAGATATTGAATTGCATTGTAGGCAGTCTGTGGTTATAATTTTAATCATCACAAAATAAGACCTTGATTTTGTTAAAAGTGTAACAAACTAATGACAAATATTGTGAAATTGTGTGATAGACAATACACAATTTAAAAAAAAACACCCTATAATTAAAAAATATCACCAAGTTAGTATTAAAGTTCTTTCATAACAGATAAGTTTTTAATAGGACTGGGGTTTCTTTTAAGAGTAACTCCTAGACCAATTTTTTTCCCCAACAGAAAAATAATATAGACAAGGGTAAAGAAGCACTGATGAATGTTATGGAAGATAAACTTTAACTTCATTTTTCAATTTAGAGAACAGGCCGGTTCCTTCTTTTATCTTAGGCATTTGTCTGATAGTAATTAGCAGCTATCCCTCCTGACAATTACAACTTTCTTGATTACATTTACATGTGTGATTGCCATGTATTATGAAATAGAAAGCTTGAATCTGATGAATCACAAAGATAAAGTATAAGTTTAATTTTCTGGATATTTTGGAAAGTCAGCATAATGACGCTGGCAAAAATAGAAATAATATCATCCAGTGATAAATTTTTATCTTTTCCCCTTACAAAGTCATACACCAGAAAAGTATTCATAAATACCATAGTAAGAGACTTGAAGAATTTACTCATTGCACATCAACAATGTAAAAATATTAGTTATTTAAAGTAGAAATGATGGCAGAAATTAGATGTCAGACTTCTGACAACATTGGCTTTTGTGATGTTTTAGTAAAGCAAGAAAGAGAGGTAAGGCATATGTGTGAGCCTGTTTTACCCTTCTAAATCACAAACAAGGACCTGGATTGATTTTGCTGTTTCCTGTATGACTATTGCATTTCAATCAAGAAAGAGACTAAAATTATTAAAATTAAATTTATATATTTACTCTATTGGTTAATGAGCTGTTAAATCACTAGTCAAAATATGTATCAGGCTGAAGTCAAGTTTGTTTTGTCTCTAATTTTGTTATTAACAGAGACAAATATGCCATTAATGGATTCTTAGGATGTCCTGAATTGGAAGGGACCCGCAAGGATCACTGAGATCAACTCCTGGCTCTGCTCAGGACAATCTCAGTAGACACATCATGTTGTTGACCCATCTCTGAGGCAGGTTAAGTAAGGTTATTTTTAATAGATCCCTTGAGGTGAATTAGGGTGAAATGACACTGAATGACCAGTGTATATATGAGGCAAGTTTATTTTAAAACAATTTGGTTGCAGCAGAAAGGAGATATGTAGCTGTTTCTGTTCTTTTCTATAAAAATGTCATGAAGAAAATATATAAGGAAAATAAAAAGGAGGAAAGTACAAAAAACACATAGTGAAAAAGGAAAGATACCACCACTCTTAGATCTACTGAGGTGACTTGATCTTTGCAATTTCAATGTCCATGTTTGGAGCAATGGTTGCAGTCTTAATCCATTGGGGAAGGGGGCCCACCCAACAAAGAATTTGATAGGTTATAGAAGTTTCATGCTCATGAGGGAACACCCCGATACCTCCAGGGGATAGCAGCTTTACACTCTGAGATGTACTTGTGCCTTATCTGAAGGGAAGAGATTGGCATGATAAAAATCATTACCACATCACTGCAGTATTTGCTTCTTAACAGTCTTTTTCCTTATCTAGCATGAAAATGCTTCATTTAAGACATCAGTTTCTGGTTATCATGGAAACCATAGATGTGCCTCATAGTGTTGTTCAAATGCTTCTTGAACTCTGGCAGGCTTGGTGACCACTTCCCTGTGAAGCCACCCTCTGGATGGAAAACCTCTTCCTAATATCTAGCCTAAACTTCTGCTGACACAGCTTCATGCTCTTCCCTTGGGTCCTCTCGTTGGTCACCACAGAGAAGAGACCAGGCTCCACTTCCCCTTATGAGGAAGTTTTAGACTGCAGTGAGGTCTCCCCTCAGGCTGAGCAAACATGCTTGCTCCTCATCTGGCTTTCCCTTTGTATAAAATTATTTTCAGTTTAAATTTAAACATGCTTCAATGTTTGCTTTTAGTATTAAAGGTGGCATAAATATACTTACCTACAAAGAAGGTACAGTTGGCTTCATTGAATCAAAATTATCTTAATAATTGGTCAGTTGTTCTAAAAGTGTAGACTTTTTCCACAAAGAAGTGAAAATTAGTATAGTAAGGCATTTTCTCATTTATGGTGTCATTTGAAATAGAAATATAGTTTCGTGAACCATTTGAAACAACTGTCCAGAAAAATGTGTATATTGTAGTTTTCAATTAATGCTTCTCTTGCTGTGATTCTGCAACTTGATTACCATTGGAACAATTTTGCTAGTGCAAATTAACTGGAGAAATTAATATAAATTTTACTCTTCCTTGCTCTAGGTCCATTAACAAGGAATACTGAGCTCAAGGTTACTTCTTTGTTTGAGAGTCTGTTAAACACGTACTCACAAGCTGTGTTTTACTAGTAGGTTTGCTTCCTGGCCTTTTCTCTGGTCGGTGCTGCCAGGGATCCACAAACTGATGTTACCTGTCTCTAGTCTAGGAAATCAAAGTAATCCCAAATTGCTGTACGTCTTTGTACACTGCACTTAACGACCACAGTTGCAGTTCTTTCAGGAAATATCCAAATACTCCAGCATGAGCTGCAGTACGGATAACTGCTGCAGCGCAGGTCCTTCCCATTCGTTGAAGGTCTTCAGGAAAAAATCTGCTCCAGTGTGGGATCTCTGTGGGCCACAGTTCCCCTTGGGTAATATCCAACTGCTCCATCATGGGCTGCAGGGATTACCTGTCCTGCCATGTAGAGTTCTTCCTTCCCCCTCTTCTCCTCTGAGCTTGATGTCTATTGCAGAACCATTTGTCTCTGGCATGGGGCAGTCCCATGTCTCATCTCTGCAGCCCTCCATTGACTTGCCATGGGACATCCAATGCCATATTGTATCCAGTAGTGCTAGTGCATCAACTGCTGTTCTTGCAGAGTGGAAAATGTGATCCAAAACTCTAAGATATGTCTCCGAAGTTTTACAGCACTATTACTATTACCATTATTGATATTTTAGCTATATTGTTATTGATAATATATTTTTATCTGTTAGGATTTCAAATGGTGATATGCAATCACTAGAATGTGTAAGAAATGGAAAGTAGAACAGTCTTGAAACTAAAGATAAGGGACTGAGCAATTTTCTCTTAAATCAAAGGAATGCAAAAATGTTTCTTCCTTGACAAAAAGATATGTTTAAATATTCTAAAATGTCTAATTGTTTATATTGCCTAATCATTCTAAAACATGTCCTTCCACAACTTTCATTCCACTTACCTACTGCTGAGTTTCAAAATCCTTTGGTGTCGGTAAACAGAGTTACAAAAAGCATCTGCATTAAGGTAGTTCCTTAGGGAGAATAGCAGTCTTATGCCTTTCTTTTTGTTGAAGTTGGTGAATATCTGAATATCTTGACTCTAAAATTACATGAAGGAAAATGATTGTGGTTTTATGGCTTGTTTGCACTTGGGTTTTGTTCAGTGGTGTTTTGAACATAGAAAACAATGTGTATTAAATTTTTATAAATTGTAGTTTAATATGACTATAATAAGCTGTAAGTTTAAGAGTTAAGGTTTCAAAAATATTCAAAGTGTCAATTAAGGTTGTTTATGAAAACAACTCATAGTTAATTTCTTTAAAGCTGTATCATATTAAGCAGATGTATAAAATCAGTCATATAATTGCAAATTCTTTAGTCACTGCTTCCATTTCTAATTTTGGTTATGTCAGCCACTTGGAACTCAATACCATTCAAAGACCAAAAGATTTCTTTTAAAATGCCACTTTGATGTACACCCATCAAAAAAGCTTGAGAGAAGAAAGACATGGAGAGAAGTAGGAAATGAGAGCCTAAAGTGTATTGATAACTGCTTTTCCATTTCACATGAGAGATTATAATGTACTTTTTATTGAAAAAATAATTAAACAGTCTGTTTTCTTACTTTGCAAAAACTGGTCAGGACCAGTCAGACTAATTCTGCCTCCAATAAATTTCTTTCATGACATTTCCCATCTCTAATAAACACAAGTGATTACAATATACATAAGTATTTGTGAAGACTGAAAGCCTAATGTTACCTTGTTATTGATGGATGTTGGGTTTTTTTTCCTCTTTGCTTCATTTCAAACAATTCAAAATGTACAAGCAATATTAGACTGTTGAAAAACCAGTGAAATGCATTTAGTCAGGGTGTGCTTCCCCACTTGTAAATGGCTGAGGAAAAGAATATTCAAGCATTTAGGGGACCACAAGTATGAGCTTTGCAGGCATGTGAAAGTGGAGTGAAATGTATAGCCCGGAGTTAGTGTAAGAATGTATCTTTAACCCACACAAGGACTAACAGACTCAAATTTTAGTTTTGAGTTCTGAACTGAGATTTTTTTTTTTTTTTTTGCCTGTGTTTGTACTTCATTACACTTTTGCTATTGTTCAGTCCAAGTCTTGTCCATTGTTTGCCCTGATTGTCCCTTCCTCTTGGCTACTTGGTAGTGTTTCCTTGCAGTAGAGATTTACAGTTAGAAATCTACATGACTTTCAAACCACAACGATAAACTCAAAAATCTTTCTATTCCTTGCTTCAGTCTCTTCTGGCCCAGTGCCTGAAATACTTCTCCAATGCTCTTTTTACCACATACCAAATCTCTGTGCAATGTTATCTGAGATGGATTCAATTCAGCTCTGAGAACAGTATTTATTAGTTCTCCAGACAAATTAAAAGACCCTAATGGTTAAATGAAGTCCCGTTTTATGTCTTTAGCATATCTCCATAAGGGACATTCATGGCTGTAACTTCATTATCTGTGTAAATTTCTCTAATACAAACAATGACTATCAATTAAAATGAGATTGAAGCGGGGCTTGAGGCAAGTACAATTTTCTTTTAATATGTATTGGAAACATCATTGCAAAAGGAAATGGTTGTGTTTTAATGGCTTCTCCTTTTAAGTTAAGGAGATGCAAATCTGGGACTCAGTTTGGCTGCTTTGCAGCAGTGCTTGCAGAGTACAGTCCTGGAAGGAAATGAGCTGCACCTTTGAGAGAATGTGACTGAACAGGCACAATCCCCAAAGATATAAAACCTCTGTAGCAGTTCCTGTAAGTTCATTTATCTGATGCTAAGGAAAGGGGATATGACCTGAAGTCCATATGCCATGGATATTCCTAGCTGCTTATAATGTTAGTTGATTTGTATTGCAACAGTATGAAAAATCCACAAAATATTTGTCATTTAATTCACTTAACATTTAAAAATCATTGAAGGGATCTGAAAAGAGGAAATGAAAATAAAAAGTTGCTAGGACATTGCTTAAAGATCTTACCTTGACTACATCACAAAAAAAAAAAAAAAATTAATAATCTGTGGTTTTTAAGTGTCTTTGGTCATTCCATGATGTCCTTGAATTTATCTAGGAATATGAATAGAAACGCTGGGTAATAATTACCTATTTGAAGTCCATATGGATTTCTTCCAAACTGTTGCCCTAATCTATTCTACATTGAAACTCTAGGGAAATGCAATCAAAGGCAGTAAATGAACTTACTTTGAAGCTCTCTAAGGCATTCTCAACTTGCCATCAAACTGTTACTGTAACAAATTATATTTGAGAACTGTGCAAAAAGGCCTTTTGTATTGTATTCTTTTATACATGTTTCATCTGAAAGATGAAAGAGAAATCTGCTGCAAAACAGAAGATAAAGACAATAAAACGTTGAGGTTTTTGTCTGAAAAAAGCTTTAAATGTGAAAAATTGGATGTTAGACTACTTACTGCTACTCGTTCACATAAATTTTATCAGTCGCTTCTATTTTCTTTCACTGAAACCCAAAATTAGAGTTTTCAAAGCCAGAAGCAAAGTCAAATGTTGGTTTTGATCCAAATTCCTAGAATGAAAATATTTAAAATGTTATAGTAAACAATTAAGTAAGTTAAAATAAATCAAGAAGCAGAGAAAGTTGAACTCCATAATTCTATACCTTCAGCATGTTCAGTTCCAAAGAAAAGTTTCATTTCAAAGCTCAAGATCGCCATAATATAGCAAAGGAAAATGCATGTCAAGTAAGTGAATTTTCCACTGATTTTTTTGTTGGTTTTGGTTGTGTTGTTTTTGTTTTTTCCTTTGTTTTGGTTGTTGCGCCCCCAACTGGAGAATGCATATAAACGATGGTGTTTTACAAAAGTAACATAAGAGTACTCTCAGCTTAATGGTGTCTCTGCTCCAAAATTATCTTGAAGTACCAGTGAAAAGAGTTGGGTTGGGGGATATATAATCAATTTAAGGCATAGCTCTTAGCAGAGGCAAACCCCCCCCCCCCCAAAAAAACC
>VWZG01002133.1:262348-283227 GCA_013396735.1 Grallaria varia
CCATTATTATTAGGACAATGATTACTCTTTAAAAATGCTAAAGTACTAAATATAATTGCTCATTATTTTAATTTAAAAATATACAAACATAACTCAAACTGAATGTGTTACACCTGAGGTCCATTAACCCAAAACCAGATTTTAAGCTGAAATTGCTTTTATAGGTATTAAGCAATATAATATCACATATATTCTTGATGCCTGGGTTTAAGCCTGTTTTTATGTTGCACTTGACAGAGGGCTCTCTTTTTACATGTCAGAAGGACAAAATCAAATGCAGACTTCCACTCACTCAAAAGTAACACTTATGATCTTGCCAAGATATAAAAATATTAAATAGTTTGTTTATATTTAATACTTACTATAGCATATCAAGTTTTCAAATTTTAATACAAGAAAGACTAGAAAGACTCTTTCCCACTATATTATGAAATTTCTTTTTTGCTTCTGCTGCTTATGTCTTAGACAGTTGCATTATTAGTACTTCTCAATTTTTTCGTAGTTTGTAGCAAACTGTAAATTATTCCAAATTAGGGGGAAGGATCACTGAAGTTTCTCTGTTACTTAACTGAATTGTTCTGTTGATCTGCTTTAATGAGTCCTACATTCCTTAGAACTCTTGAAACAAAAGTAAAAGTAATTTTTGCCCTTCAGTAGGATTCTAGGTTAGGAAGAGCCTAAGGCATGAGTGAGTACTGTTCCAGGATAAAACATCTATTTGCCTTTCTGCAATTTCTCATGTATCTCTTGTTGATTCTCTGATACTGGTTAAAAAAATGTGATTAACTATAAATTACTGATTCTGACTGTCTCCAGAGATGAATGAAGTTATGGGGGAGAAAGGGAGGGTATGATAGAAATAAATATGCATATTTCAGGAATGACATTCAATCTGGTGCAGAATGCCATTTTAGAAAACAGCCATAGTATTTCAAACTTTGTTCACTCAAGCAACTGTTAAAGCATGTACCATAGGTGTAGGTTAGTTAACCTTCATATTACCTCTTAGGGTAGTTTTCTGGGAGAAGAAGAAAGGAAGAATTTTTCTTGAACACATGGCTGGACAATCCTGTTGAGGTTATTTGGTATTGTGATCTTTAGGGCTCCCAAAGGATTACCTTAGAAATAAGCAACTCCATTCTTCATTTCTACTGTCAGGTAAGGGAATGTTACATGTAAGGAAACTGCTTAATCTCAAGATAAAACAAAGGATATAGATGGTTTCACCCATATGTACAGAACAGGAATCAAGAACAGGCTTCTCTATTATAGTTCTCTAAATGCATCTAGGTGGCATTGAGGTTCACTGGGAGAAGTATGTTTGCATGCATCTCCACGTGAAAGAGTCAAAGGTAGTCAAAGTTATACATGGTAGCATATGAGTCTCTACAATCAAGGCTTATAATTGTACTCTGCCTAAATTCTGCGTGAAATATTTATCTCCTTACTTTGATGTCTTCCGGTTGTGGCCCACTATGGCCAAGGGAAGTGGTCAAAACCAACTGTCAGAGTAAGGGAACCCCTGAGCAGTTCTGGGACCCTGTAACACCTGTAGGACTGACTAGTAATGGCGAAGTTCTATTTACTGAGCTGTGATTTCATGGAACTGCCATACTTTGGCTTGTTATATGACAGAATTAACTGGCATTTTTATGCAGGCTGTGTAAATAAATGGACTTGTGTGGTGTTCGTTTTAGGTTTTTTTTTTTCTGTAGCGTTAGATTAAAATTAGTTACTTTTAATATAACCTTAATTTTTATAGAAGCTTATTGTAATTTAGATCAGGTATAATTATGAGGGGTTTAATTAAATACAGACAAAAGTTATAGGTTTTATTCTGCATTTATGAAAAAAAAAAAACCTATAATAAATAATGCGGCCAAAAATACCTGCAGGATGGGAACTGACACTGTACTTCTATGTCTGGAAGTGACTGCAGCCCTATTATTATTATTTATAGGAAAAAATGCAATAATTTCACTGTAGTATTTTATTTCTCAGAAACATACATATAAAGATTCACATTTGTTGTTTTCCTGTTGTTTTTCTATGAAGAATGATTAGAAATAAAGGAAATTAGGTAGGGAACAGCAACAAGCAATAAAAGTAAAAGGCAAAGCCTGAATTCTGTTTGTCAGTTTAATACAGTGTCTTGGAAAGACAATAAGATTTAAGAAAGAACACATTTTTAATTGGAATTGTACTGCAGAAGTAGTATAATTACAATAAGAATCCAGAATAAATTCTTTATTTTCCATTCAAGAAAGAAAGTTAAATGAGCACAATAACTGGGGAAGATAAACATTTGCTGATGATCTTTTTTTTGTTGTTTTTTTTTTTTGGAGTGCAGCAAATGCTGTTCATCTCAAAAAAGAGATGGATTTCTATAGGAAACCAAAGCACGATTTCTGTAATTTTAGTTTAGATTTTTTTTTCCCATTAGCTTAATTATTTAAAGGTTCTGGTGGCTACTTCTATAAATGACAAGAAACATATACTTCTGAAATTGTGGACCACGCTTGTCATCACTTGACACATGATTAACATTTAGAAAAAGAGACCTTTCTCAGTATTTTAGGTTTTGCACATAGCTTTTCAAACATGAACAATTTAAAAGAGGGATATTTCTGACAAATCTTCATTTTGTTGATGTGACTACAAGGCAGCATCTTTTTTTTTTCAGGCATGAGATAGCATTCTTTTTCTTTTTTTTTTNTTTTTTTTTCTGTAGCGTTAGATTAAAATTAGTTACTTTTAATATAACCTTAATTTTTATAGAAGCTTATTGTAATTTAGATCAGGTATAATTATGAGGGGTTTAATTAAATACAGACAAAAGTTATAGGTTTTATTCTGCATTTATGAAAAAAAAAAAACTATAATAAATAATGCTGCCAAAAATACCTGCAGGATGGGAACTGACACTGTACTTCTATGTCTGGAAGTGACTGCAGCCCTATTATTATTATTTATAGGAAAAAATGCAATAATTTCACTGTAGTATTTTATTTCTCAGAAACATACATATAAAGATTCACATTTGTTGTTTTCCTGTTGTTTTTCTATGAAGAATGATTAGAAATAAAGGAAATTAGATAGGGAACAGCAACAAGCAATAAAAGTAAAAGGCAAAGCCTGAATTCTGTTTGTCAGTTTAATACAGTGTCTTGGAAAGACAATAAGATTTAAGAAAGAACACATTTTTAATTGGAATTGTACTGCAGAAGTAGTATAATTACAATAAGAATCCAGAATAAATTCTTTATTTTCCATTCAAGAAAGAAAGTTAAATGAGCACAATAACTGGGGAAGATAAACATTTGCTGATGATCTTTTTTTTGTTGTTTTTTTTTTTTGGAGTGCAGCAAATGCTGTTCATCTCAAAAAAGAGATGGATTTCTATAGGAAACCAAAGCACGATTTCTGTAATTTTAGTTTAGATTTTTTTTTCCCATTAGCTTAATTATTTAAAGGTTCTGGTGGCTACTTCTATAAATGACAAGAAACATATACTTCTGAAATTGTGGACCACGCTTGTCATCACTTGACACATGATTAACATTTAGAAAAAGAGACCTTTCTCAGTATTTTAGGTTTTGCACATAGCTTTTCAAACATGAACAATTTAAAAGAGGGATATTTCTGACAAATCTTCATTTTGTTGATGTGACTACAAGGCAGCATCTTTTTTTTTTCAGGCATGAGATAGCATTCTTTTTCTTTTTTTTTTTTTTTTTTTTTGTGTGTTTCAGATGTGTAGCTTTCATTGAAAATAAAATACATTAAAGCTCTTTAGCATAAATTAATTGGATTTATTGATTTAAAATAATTTTACAATTTTTCCTGATTAGCACAACTAAGTGAGCTCAGCCTATTTCATTTGTGCAAAAGAAGGTTATAATATAACTTGATAATGATGTAGAAATACCTACAGAAGGAAAATTACTTCTATTAATGAAAGCTCATCTAATCGATGAACACATAAGATCTGGTGGCCAGAAAATGTTTTCTGGAACACAGTAATTAAAAAATAAACCCTTATTAAATCCTGATGTTTAACCTAATAAGGTTTAATCTTAAAAAATGTTAAAGCTAACAGTGTAACAACATAACAAACATAAAAGTCAAGGTTATGATGACAATCAGAACAGGGCAAGCATACTGATGTTCTTTGTATATATTGTCCAGATCAATTTACTTATCGTTAGGGCATTTCTTGAAGATAATATTTCTATGGTTGGTAGATCATCATGGATTTTTATTCATGGAGTATATGTGAGTTGGCCTTCATTTTTCTTTCTTCCTTTTTTTCTTTCCCTCTTTTCCCCCACTTTTCCTCAGTTCAGAGGTATTTATTTAAGAATATCTATTCTTACTTCTGAAGCTTTGAATGATTTTCAGTGCAATGGAAAAAGTTAACTTCATAGTTCCATTACATTAATTAGTCATAATAAAGGCTAGCCAGTATTATGATTATTTTATCTGGAATTAACTTACCTGAATTGATTTTATCTTCTTTCAAATTCTGTAATGCACTTCACCCAGAAATTCTTTATTTCACAGAAAAATGTATATAGAATAATGTCATTTTTTTTAATTCAGGAAAAAAAAAAGGTAAAAACCTTCTGCCAACACTTTTCAAAGTCACACTAAAATGCAAAGCATTTATTTGGTTGCTTTCAAAACTGCTCCTCTCATAAACAGACATGAACACCTTATTTTCTGTTGCACTCATTTTTTTTACCTGTATCCACTTCTGCACATTTGCAGTGGGTTAGCCTTGGGTAAGGGACAGATGCCCACCTGGCTGCTCTTTTGTTCTCCCTTCTCAGCACAGCAAGGGGGGAAGATAGGATGGGGAAGCTCATGATTTAGGTGGATACAGGTAGATCACGTAATAGTATTGTCACAGGTCAAACAAATTAAATTTTGGGAAAGTTAATTTTTTTGCCACTTACTATTCTGGTAGACAAAAATAGTATCTTTCTGTCTCCACCTTTTCCCAGACCTTATTTAACTTGTTCCTTTCCAACTCCTCCAAGGCCAGCTTGACTCTTTCATTTCCTTTGGGGAATGAAAGGCTGCAGACAGTTTCTATCTGTTGCTCCTTCCTCCCCATGCCCTTCTCCTGCTCCAGAATGGGTCTACCATGACCTGAAGTCTGCCAGAAAAAATCTGTCCCAGAACGGACTTCTTATTATACCTGCTCCATCCCCTGGAGAATGTCTTCTTTCTGCTTCTCTGATCTTGGTTTTCCCTCTGCTGTCTCTCACCCTGTTTTTCCCTGCTCCTCTGACTGTTTATATATATATATATATATAAATATATGTATGTAATTTTTGTTGTTGTTTTGTTAACTGTGTTTTCATAGAGGCATCACCAGCATGGATGGTGGGCTCTGCTGTGTCATGAAGAGGTCTGTTGTGGAGTCAGATGCAACCTGTTGTGTCTGGCATAGGGACAGCCCCATGCCTCCCTCCACTACCAAAGCTTTGCCATATAAACCAAATACAGAGTTTGCAAAAGATTTGACGAGAGGGCATGACAGTATAAGCTACTAAACTGTATAAACCTGCTGGATATTACATGGGGGTAGAAGTGGTTATTTTTATTCTGAGCCCCAAAGTTTCAGTTGAGTTCCTGGAAGGACGTTGTTTCCTGAGTTGAAAAGCAAATCACTGTATGCTTTGCTAATTTGAATAATCACTTTTCCAAACAATTCTTTAATTCTATTAAACCTTCCTTTGTTAAACTGTGTTGCCCTGTAATACAATTTTCCCTGGGAAATGTGTTTATACTGTAACTGAGACATCAGTTGATAGTGTTTTTGAAAAGTGAAGATTGACCTATTCAGAAGCTTTCACTATAGAGTGGTTCTCCTCTCTATAGGGATCGCTAAAGGATGGAATAAAGGGAACATTTTTTAAAAATGTTAATCAGTCAAATGAAAGAGTAGCATGACCCTCACAACTGAAAATTTTATTTCCGGTAGTTTAAGTTTAAATAACCTTGCATACTGCATGCAGAAAACCAGGTAAAGGTTCTGAGCTGTGCTACTCATTTTTTTATGCTTACATTTTTTCTGGTTGACTCTATCCCCAAGCCAATAAAATCTGTGGCTATTTAGCTATCTACAGGAATTATCTACAGGGTGCTGAACTCCCTCGACCTTATTAAATCATGATTAAACACTTACTTGAATAGAAGAGTAGTCAATGCCATTTCTACTGGCTTCAAGTGGTAAAATGTAGGAAGATGCAAAATTTGTCTTTTGTGCTACAATCAAGATATAAACTAAACTTTCTAACAGCTACTCTGCCAAGGGCAGCAGGTCTAAGTGTTTAATTCAACTCAATTCAAATGAAGGATCTTTTGTAAGACTATAAATTTTAGAAGTTTCCTCCACAGCATATTAACTGTTTTGCTAGTTTCTTCATAAAAAGAATGATGAGATCATAGGGAAAAGTGAGAACAGCTCCTTGCTTTTTAATTGTAAATTTCTGTTGATTCTTCCAAATAAAATTCTTATAGGGAAGAATTCCAGTGAGGCAATGGAACTGATTCTGGGTTTCAAAAGAGAAGGCCGTGAATGGCATGGCCTTAAAAGAGGGGTAAAGGATTAACAGATTTTTTGATTTTTCATTTGAGATGGGGAGAACTATGAAGCAGGCATTATCCAGGAGGAAGCGGTCAGTGACCTGCTACACCACTTAGACATGCACAAATCTATGGAACTAGATGGGATCTACCCAAGGAAACTGAGGAAGCTGGCAGAAATGTTCAATGAGCCACTTGACATCATTTATCAGCAGTCCTGGGTAACTGGATAGGTTACTGTTGACTGGAAGTTAGCAAATGTGTCATAGTAAGGGCCAGAAGAAGGATCCAGGGAACTATAGGCCTGTCAGTCTCATGTTAGTGATGGGAAACGTCTTCAATGTCATGACACAGCATATGAAGGACAACCAGGGAATCAGGCCCAGCCAGCAAGGCTGGAATATTTCAAGGAAAGTTTTCCCTCTCTTCTGTATTGCCTACTGGTATAGGTAACATGTGCATATTCAATAATTCAAAGATAGTAAATATTTTTTATTCCATATTTCTCTCAAAAAAATCAGTTTTTTGAATCCAATGTCACATAATACAGGACATAATATACTCTGGGGTCTCTTGATGAAAAGACTGCATTTTACGGAAAAGAAATTCAATACTGGTGTTTTACCTTATTCGGTTGCATATGTTATAGTTTCTTACATAGTTTTTTATTCCTCCCAGGATGGTCAGCAAAATAGTAGAAAAGAGAAGGTCATAATGACATGGCCTTTAAAGAGGGGTAAGGGATTAACAGAGCTTTTTGATTTTTCGTTTGAGATGGGGAGAATTATGTAGCACGACTGTTCTGTGAGGAACAGTTGCCATTATATTTGACATCTCCATTATGTCATAATCATCAGATCTTTCATAGTTTTATTTTCCTCTACTGTTATCTAACTTAGGAAAATGTATCCTTCAACCTTGCTAGAGAGCCCAGATGATGGAAAAGATCACAATGGCTGTGCAGCCCTTCAGCAGGACTTCAATATATGCAGCGATGTGCAGGTAACTCTCTGAAATTCAACAAAGGCAAATGCAGAGTCCTGTGCCTGGGAAAGAATAACCCCATGCACAAGTACAGGCTGCGGGTTGACCTGCTGAAAAGTAGAAATGGACCTGGGGTTCCTGGTGGACAACAAGCTGTCCATGAGCCAGCCGGGTGCCCTTGTGACTTAGAAGGACAAAGATATCTTAGGGTGCATTAGGAAGAACATTGCCAGGAGGTCAAAGGAGGTGATCATGCATCTCAGACCTAGTGAGGCTGCATCTGAAGTACTGTGTCCAGTTCTGGGCTCCCTAGTACAAGAGAGACATGGAGCTCTTGGAGTGGGTTCCACCTAAATATGAGGAAGAATTTTACTGGGTGGATGACTGAGCACAGGCCTAGGTTTCCCAGAAAACTTGTGAAGTTTCCCTTACTGGAGATATTCAATAACTGGATGCAATTCTGTATTCTGGGACGACCCTGCTTGAGTAGGGAGGTTGAACCAGATCACCTGACGTGGTCCCTTCCAATCTTACTCATGCTGTGATTCTGCGATTCTGTGGCTGCTGGCTAGGTTCAACCCACAGGAATTATTCATTCCATCCTTCTGCTGTCAAATTCTCTCAGATTTATAAACAAGTGCTTTATATATATATATATACACACACACATAACTTCAGTACTTTTTTCTTTTTATTTTTCCCCAAAAAAAATAGAAGAGAGAAGGAGAACTCTCCCTAGGTTTCTAATCTAAAGCATTATATTAATCTGTTTCAAGGTTATTTCTGTACTACATGAGACTCAAACTTTCCTGTAAAAAAATGTAGTCTGAAAATCTAAACAATATCAACTATGTCCTTTGGTTTACTGGTGCAGAACATAGCATTATTGTTTTTAAAACTTACTAAACATAAGGGAGAGAGTCTCGGCATAAATCAGTGTGACTTCATTGAAGTCAATAGTCATGAAACTTTAAAACTTCTGTAGTACTCATCAACCTTTTTATTATCGTTGCATTACAAAAAAACCCATTTTGTTCTTGCTCAATTTCAGAAACATTGCTTTTTACATGGTACAAAACTGATGACCTTAGAAGTTCCTTAAGATGAAGGTATGAATTTTGAGATGGATAGCATAAAAAGTACATTTTTAATTATTTGTGATCTCTTCAGGTTTTATCAAGTTTATTTGCTCTGGTATTTGTCTATGTTACTTTGTACACCAGCTTAAAATGGTTCGGTAAAGAAAAGCATCTTTGTTAAAGGCTTTAGCTATGGAAGCATTAGCAAAACTCATTAACAGTCTGAATATGGACACATTGGGTGAACTAAACATATACAGAGCCAAATTACAATTTAATTTAGATATTAATTATGTTAATCTCAAGTTGAAGTTATTCAAATCTACTTGCAACTCTGTTATATTTTTCACTCATTAGTGAAGATGCCTTCTCCTTGAAGCTTCTGTCCATTGGTCACTCATTTTAAACACTCCTCCTAGGTTTAGTAGGCCTTCGTTCAGTGCAGTTGTGGACATTGCTGTCATTGGTTGTGTGTATTCAGTGCTTTCAAGGGAGACCTGGCTACGGTATTCATGACAAGGCTTCAGCCCTTAACATTGAACATTACAAGTAAGAGACAAATTGTAATACAAGATGGAAGGCACTCTCCCTGACCATGTTACTAATTAACAAAATCACATTTTTTGTAGAGAAAATATACAGACAAGCATTAAATATTGCAGAAATGACCAGATGAAAAACTGATCAAACCAAACCAAATCCTTTAACAGCTACAATACAGAGAGTAAAATGCCTTTATTTTGGGTACTCAGCATAGACAGATATATAGAAAGCAGTTACATTACAAATATATGCGCTATTTTTAAAATATGCTGCCACTCCTAGTGGAGCATTTTATACAAACAAGTATTTAATGATGCAGATAGGACTAGTGAACTTTTTTAGAAATACCTAGGCTTTTGACTCTTCTAAAAATAGAACCAGATGTTTAGCTATATATAAATGTTTTTAAAATATGATTCTGAGTTTAGTTTTTAAAGCTGAGGACTAATAGAAACAAGGTTCTCACCAGGTCACTGAAATCCAGGTTTCCCACAAGTCACCTAAAACTGGACTCTCAAGACCAACAACGTCCAAAATTGCTTTCAGAAGTTGCCTTTGAGAAATATTGATCTTTGAACGTACTCTGAAAGATATTAAATACTAAATTGAAAACTGGAACTAAAATTTATGATGGTATTTCCACACTAGCAATGCCTCCTCAGACTCCAATTTTTCTTTGTAGCTTTGCCATGTTGTTCTTTTGTTCCAGAGGCAGTTAGAAACAATGACATTGTAATGATATCTACTGCCTGCTCATCCTGTTATAAAAGAAATAGTCCATGACTGTCAAGGTTACTATCTTTTAGTATGCAAATAGTTGAATAACTTTGTCCATTTAAATGTTCTTAAAGCTTCAGGGTCAACATACAGATATTTGTAATATAAGATTGACTTGAGAATAAAATAGATTAAAAAAAAAAAAGAGAACAAGCTGTTCACCATTTACATTCCTTTTTCATCCACGTAATGAATGTGTTATATCATCTGCAGTCTCACACTGTCATTGCTGAACATTGTGTTTTACAGCATCAACTCATCAGAAGCAAAATTGTTTTCTATATTCATTTGGAAAAAGATAGTTCAGTACTAAACAGTGTCATTGTAATTAGATGAAAACTCTTGCTTTTTTTTTTCCCCCTGGTGATTTTAATCTACAGTCTTTTTGGAGATTTTTGTTTCTTTCAAAAGATTTTTTCTTCTTTTTTTTAAGTTATGGAATTTGTTTTAGAAATTTGCTGAAATTTAAAGTTATCAGACCAAACAGATTTTTTTTTTTTTTAGAGCAAGACAAAAGTGCAGCTGTATACAAATCTTCAAAACCAAATTTTCAGGTTTTATTATTGTAAGAAGGATTATTTAATGTTTTCATAGATCTTGTAGTATGTGTTTCTTGATATCTAATTGAAACCTTTTAAAAGTTACTGTTCAGTCTGATTTCTAATATAGTTATAAACTGATACTTTTAATCTGAAGCTAGGCTAAATGTCTAAGTACCTGGGGTGAAATAGTCTTCCAGACTTTACACTGACTATAGAGAAAACTACAGGATTTCAGACTGAGAACCTAATTCTTAGATAGATAAAAGTATGTCTTATGAATTTCAGCTTGCTGCCATTTCCTGCCTAGATGATTTAACTTCTAAGAGTAATTTTAATTTCCTCATTTGGTCTGTAAACATTTACATTGATTAACTATTCCCAGGGGAGTGGATAACAAGGAAATCTATCTAGAACATAAAATGAAACAATACATAAATACGCAAGTTGTTGGTCCAAAGCTTTCATGTTTTGGAAAGTATCCTTTTCCAGGCTGTTCTCTTTGGGGTAACGTGCTGCATAAGGACACAATCCATCAGAGACCCTAATGATCAAGATTTCTTAATCAAGAAGGTACAACTTTTTCCATTTGTTGGAACCAGCCTTCCTTCACAAAAACAGCTGAAACTATTCTTCTGTTGCCAAACAGGACAACAGGGATCACAAAATTTCTGGGCTTTGCTATAAGACATTTCAACTGTCTCCTTTGAAAATAGGTCTTCAAATGAATTGATATTTATGATATAGCCCTTGAATACAATAGTTTTAGTGTCCATCAAAGCTGTAGAAGTAGTAAATTTTTTGTCTCCATACTGTCCTGTGGGCAATGACAGTAAAAGTTTTTATTGGATAGGGTCAGCCTGATTGGCAGATCCTCTGGTGTTGATAACCAGATGGCCTTTGGATAAATCTGTATCCAAAAGTTTAAATGTCTTATGACCCATTACTCGCAGTGTAGTCTTTAACAGTACATTGTATTGATCAGTATTTCCAGAGGTTGATGCATTGCAGGGGATGTGATACACCCACCCAATGCCAAGTGGTTTATTAAGTTGTTTTGGAAATTAGTTCCATTGTCTGACTGAATTCTTTCTGGGTCACCATGTCTCCATAAGAATTGCTTTCCAAAGCCCAGCATAGTATTTCAGGCAGCGACACGGTGCACAGAATATCTTACCAACCACCCAGTGGTTACTTCCACCATTGTAAACACCTGGTGCTTTCTCAGTGGATTTTTTGGAGTGTGATACAATCAGTCTGCCAGGCCTCCCCATATTTGTATTTTGTCTAATTCCCTCAGGTGCTGGATGCCTTTCACCAGTGTGGTCCACTTGCCTTGTTGGTATATAAAATCTTGCTCGAAAAATGCTTTTCCTTCATGCTAGATGGAAGTTGTCTCCAGAGACTAAGGATTTGTGTCCCTTTTCCAACTGCCTTATCAATTCCCCATTCCCTAGAAAGTCATCCCAGATATGTGGCCTCCCTACCCACTAACTCAAGGCTACTCTTCTTCTCACTGCTAGAGCATGGGAAACTAAACTTGAACATCAAAAAGATTTCTTATTTCCTTCTAGACCAGCTTAGTAAATAACAAACATTGTCACCTCATTATTCAAATTACTTTTGCTGTAATTTATATTTCCAGTATTTTGGCATCAAAAGTTATGTGGAGACAAATTTTTAATTTTTCAAGCAGCGAGGGAAAAAATCTTTTTGAAACACTTCATTAATCTACAAAATCTTTCACTGCACTGTTTTCTGTTTACACATTGATACCATCAAACTCTCATCATCAAAACTGTCATAGATTCATAACAAAATGTAGATTACAAGAAAGCTCTGCATATCCTCTGGTTCCAACCCTCTTGTAAAAGTAGAGGCAAGTTTATACAGGGCCCCACCAAGCTGAATCTTGAACATCTCCTGTGACAAAAATTCTGCCTCTCTGTGAAACCTTATTCAATGTTTAATTCTTCAGACGCTGAGGAATTTTTTTCTCCTGTATTTAGGCAGAATTTCCCCTGAAGCAGCTTGTGCCTGTCACCTCTTGTCCTGTCACCTTGCAGCCTAGTGAGACTACCTCTGTAAGTTTTCTGTAACTTCCTTTTAGCTACTCAGAGACTATGATTAGGAGTTCCCTTCTAGCCTTCTCTGCTCTAGATTGAAAAAACTCAATTTCTTCAACGTCTCTTCACGTGCCAAGTCATTCAACCATCTAATCATATTGGCAGCCCTTTGCTGGACCCTTGCCAATTGTTCAATGTCTCTCTTAAACTGATGAATCAAAACAGTCAATCAAGCATAACCATCATCTCAATGAGAATTCATGCTGAGAACTGCCAACTTATTGTGTCTTCAACAATTAAGACAGATGGCCCTGGGTAATTATTGAGGATTTTGAAACTTTGGCTTTGCCTAAAATATCATAAAGCTTGAACTCTGTTGTCATAAGTTGCTTTAGTTTGTTTGATTTGTGTGTGTGTGTGTTGTTTGCTTGTTTGTTTGATTTTAAATAGCAGAATCAGTCTCGAGGAGAAAAGACAGTGCAGAAAGAACTGTGCCTCACCGACACCACCTCTGGAGACTTTCTGCTGTGCCTTTTGCAACCAGACTTGCCTATCTTGCATCGGCCTCTTTAGCCATCAGCGCGCTTGCAGCAAGCGTGGGTAGAGCCCTTCCCAAATCTTCGTTCGCGAAGCCTAGCCATGAATGAATTAATGAATAATTTTAAATAAAATCTAAGTTTAATTCATATAATTTTTTCTCCTTTTTCTCTTTGGTATGTGGACATGTAAGCATAACGTCATGGTGTGTGCTGGTAAAAGGTCTAATAGAATCATAGCCAGGAGGCTGAGTGGAGTGAATATTTCCCTCTCCTCAACATTTTTGAGATCACAGAACTGGAGTTCTGCATCTAGTTCTGGATGTTACAATACAAGAATGAATCACAGAAACAGAATCAGGAAATGGGTAAAGTTGGAAGGGACAACTGGAGGTCACCTAGTCCAACCTCTCTGCTTAAGCAGGGTCACCTAGAGCACATTACTCAGGATTGTGTACAGAGAGCTTTGGAATATCTTCAGAGAACAAGCCTCCACAACGTCTCTGGGAAACCCATGCTAGTGCTGTCCCCCTCACAGTAAAGAAGTTGTTCCTCATGTTTAGATGAAGCGTCCTATGCGTCAGTTCCTGCCCATTGCCTCTTTTCCTATCGTTTGGCACCACCAAGAAGAGCCTGGCTCCATCCTCTTGGCACCCTCCCTTCAAATACCTCTATACAATGATGAGATTCCCTCTCAGTCTTCTCTTGTTGAGTCTAAACAAGTGCAGCCCTCTCAGCCTTCCCTCATAAAAGAGATGCTCTAATCCCTTAATCATCTTTGCTGCCTAGACCCACTGCAGGAGCTCCATGTCTCTCTTGTACTGAAGAGCCCAGAACTAGACACAGCACTCCAGGTGTACCTCACTAGGGCAATTCTCTTCCTAATGCACCCCAGGATACCACTGGCCTTCTTGGCCACAGGGGCACACTCCTGGCTCATGGACAATTTGTTGTCGATCAGAACCCCTGGTCCAACTCTGCAGAGCTGCTTTCCAGCCCCCAGCCTCTCCTGGTGCATGGGGTTATTCTTCCTCATAGGGAGGATCCTGTATCTGCCTTTGCTGAATTTTATAAAGTTCCCCTCTGCCCATCTCTCCAACCTGTGGTGGTCCCTCTGAAGGGCTCCACAGCCCACTGGGCTATCGTCCGCTCCTTCCAGCTTCCTGTCATCAGCAAACTTGTTGAGGAGGCATCTACCCCTTCATCCAAGTCCTTGAGAAATTAAGCAGTACTGGGCCCAGTATTGCCTGTGCCACTGATCACATCCCTATGAGACCTGCCATTCAGCCAATTCTCAATCCACCTCACCATCCACTTATACAGCTCATACTTCCTGAGCTTGCTTATGAGGATATCATAGGAGACAGTGGCAAAAGCCTTGCTGAAGACAATGTAAACAAGTTCTACTGCTCTCCCCTCGTCTATCTGGCCAGTTTTCCCATTGTAGAGGGCAATTAGATGTGTTAAGCATGGTTTCCCTTTTGTGAATACATGCTGGTTAATCCTGATCAGCCTTCTTGTCTTCCACATGCTTAGACATAGATAAACTGCTCAGTAGAGTTCCTCCTGTCTGGAAAAGGCCCTGTGAGTACAAGTAAAAGTACTTAGTACAGGGTAATAATTAATTTATATATCAGTTCTTTTTGGCAAACTAAGATGCTTATCAATTTAAATGTTCAGAATTGTCAATGTTTTATACAGTTGAAATGAATTTTGGTGGCTCATTTTTTTGGCTTTTCTGAAATGTCCTTACTGGACTGAAATGATGGAAATTTTTGTAAGTCTTTCTAATGTAATGTAACTGTAATTGCTACATTGCATCATATAATTGGTAACTGGTTTTATAGAGCTAAGCCATTTCAATATCTTAGTATATGAAGTTCATGCTGGTTATCCGCTATGTTCTTGAATCCATCTCAGTGTGATTGTTTTCTAATTTATAATCCCTTACTACACATTTTTTCAATTTACTTTTGATTTACCTTTACACTTGTTGGCAACAATCCTGGTTTTAAAAGGGTCACTTGTTGTTTGATACAAATTTCCTGACATAGCTGCAGTTTATCATAAATAAATCATACTAGTGCCCTGATGAAAATTCTACAACACTAATGAAAATTTTCAAATTTTAACTATCATTTCAGTATCACATTTCCAGAAGAATTCCATTATGAATTTTTCCATGAATTTGTACAATTTCTTTATGACAATGTTCAAGTTCAGTGAAATTCCTGATTTTCCTCCTTTATGGTTTTTATTTGCACTGTATGCAGCTACAAATTTATTTCACATTAGTATGGCAATCAATTTCTTGTCAAATCCTTAGTACAGATTCTATTGCATTACATTTATGCCCAAGCAAACATAATTTAAACAAAGAAGGAAATATCACTAGTTGAATTTTATCCTCAAATAAAATTATTCCTGCTCTACTACTTTAATTGAAATTTGTTTGAGTTTTCTATGGAAATGATAGATTTATTTAGGTTGGGAAAGATTTCTAAGGTCATTGAGTCCAACCATACACATGATGCTGCCAGGTCCACCACTAAACCATGTCCCCAAATGCCATATCCATATGTTTTCTGAACACTTCTAGGTATGGTGATTCCACCACTTCCCAGGGCAGCATGTGTTGTCTGTCAACTTGGTGAGGGTGTAATCAATCAACTCCCTTGTCCAGGTTTTTGATGAAGACATTCAACAGAACTGAGCTCTGGGAAACATTACATTTGACTGGTCTCCATCTGGATTTAACTTAATTCACCGCTACTCTTTGGGCAATATGTTTATTTACATAAAATGCAGATTTAAGAAAGGTAGATATTAAGTGTAACACTAGTTTAACAACATCTGATGGCAACTAACACTTGATTATTTACCGCATGGATGACAGGGTCAGATAAAGCTGCAGGGGGACATTTGTATTGACTCATGAGGTTCAGAAAGCATTTCCTTGCATTTTAAACTCCTTTCTGAGGGGAGTTTAAGTCCAGATGGATCCAGTACAATCTGTACTTTACATCACTTAGCTAAGATTTCAGAGTTTCAGCATACTTATTCCCAATTCACTTATGAGTATTTGATGTGATAAGTATTCTCTCAGCCTGAAGGAGTAACCTTGAGAGATGTCCCTACACAAGAGGAGATAGGAGATACTGGCGTGCAGCCTGCTGCCATTCAGGAGAGCTCGGTGGGCCCTGGGCTATCTACTGTTTATGGAGTAAGATGATGGAATAGTAACTCATTATTTGCATACCAGCCATATTTCGTTTGGCGCATGCTCAACTAACTCTCAGTTGTTGAGCAAGATTTATGGCCCCTGGCTATTTTGTTGTTATCTGTCTTCCCAGAGTCCAGCTTAAGCCAGATGCAGCCATCATGACCACCACTGGTGGCTACTGATTAAGAGGAGAAAGAGTGGATGGTGGGGGGAAGCACTCTGACACACTGTTAGGACACCCCATTTTTCTGGCAAGAATCCTGCCTCTGACCTACTGAGATGCTGTTTAATTAGGTCATTCCAGACTTCTTTTTTTTTCCCCCAGGATGAAGGCATTCTGAAAATGTCTTGTTTTCTCAAGGCTGCCTGAGAGACTGCTAATTATAAATATAGGCTGAAAGTGCAAAGCTTTTGAAAGGTGTTATTAGTAAAGTTGTTAAAAGCCCAGCTAAATAATCTCTGCTTCTAGAGATAAGGAGGATCTTCATTCAATAGTTAAATAATAATTTTCTGGGAGTGGATATTCTCAGCCTAGATGCCAGGTTTTGCAGTTTTTTGGCTGTGTTGATAGTGGTGAGTTTTTTTGCTTTACTATGAAGTCTGAGATTAAATTCTCAACTAACAGAACAGAGAATATTAGAACTCTCAGTAAGTAATCCTGCTGAGAAAAGGAGATATATGAAAACTGTCCTATTTGCAGTCGGGATAAATTGTTGTCCAAGGGTGAGGCTGTGAATTTATTACGAGACGAAGTACACTGCTCTGTGTTCTGGCTTTGCTCGAATTTCCCATAAATCTAAATTAATACAAACAGAATCATGTTGTTATCCTTTCTATATTTCATATACATCTCAGTGAACAACTTTTAAATGTTTAAAGGTTATTAAAAATTTTGTCTGGCAAGAAGTCAAACTAAAATTGAACTGTCAAATAGTTTAAACCATAACTTCTTAAAAATTTATCTTGAATTAAACTTTATTATTCTGAGGTCTAATGCCCTAATTCACATCCAAAATAGTATTAATATTTTGAATCAAAATTTAATCTGAACTTTTATTTTGAAGCTTTACTAAAAATTAAACAAAATAATTATTTGTTTTGTATATGTTGTTTTCAAGTAATTTTAGCTACAACATCTTAATGACATCATCTTGACAGTATTACTGAGTAAAGACACCCACTGATGACAGTGTTTCAATTTTATATGACACTGAACATCTTATGTATGCCATAAGGATTAAGTCCAGATACAATAAAGCATCAAGCTTGTCATTCCAATTTAAACAGAAGTTATGTCCCCAAACAATTTTTATATTTGAAGGTTAGAAATACTTCTATGCAGTCATATTTTGAAATGAATCCAAAGCAGATCACTGTTCTCAAGCAACTACATAGTCCCAGTGTACAACATTCATAGTTTTCAACTTTTAGCATAAGGATTATCTGAATTGATAGATATATTTTTATATAAAAAAGTTATATAGCTTTGATTCAATATAAATGCCAGATGTAAATAAAATATTATACATAAATATTACACTTTTAACATGCCTTGATAAGAGATGAATTTCAATGGAACCCAAATTCAGTTTATATCTTGGAAGCATTTTCTAACAATGGAATAGGCATTTCAGATGTCCAGATGTTCAAACATTCAGAGAGCTGTCACTATACATTGACAAATCTCTATTAATGCCAAATAATATTTTAAATTAATTAAAAATAGTTAATACACTGTTTCTATTCCCTGATGCTATTTAAGCATGGCATGCAGGATTGCAAGTTGCAGAAAGGCCAGTGTACGAAATCTTGTGCCTTTGTAATGCACAAGTCAATAACATACTGGAACCAAAACAAAAATCACAATTCCTATTTTAAACCATCTTGTAACTGTATAATGGGATTTTTTTTCTTCAGGTCTCAGAATCCATATGTGCTTAAGGTTGCAACCTCCTATACCATGTTTTGCTTTTGGGTCTGAAAGAATGCTGATAACACACCAGAGTTTTGGCTACTGCTGAGCAATGCTTGCACACCATCAAGACTTCCTCTGTGTCTTTCCTCACTCACACTGTCCCCACAAAGGGAGTTGACTGGAAGTCAGCAGGAGACTGGGAGGAGCACAGCCAACACAGCTGACCTGAGCTGACCGAAGGGATAGTCCATACTGTATCACATCATGCTAAACAGCAAAAGTCAGTGGAATGAAGGAAGAAGGGGGAATATTCATGTATTGGGTATGGTATTTGTTTTCCCAAGTAATTATTACATGTGCTGAGGGCCTGCTTTCTTTGAAATGAGGAAGCATCTATCTGCCAATGGGAAGTAGCAAATTTATTCCTTATTTTGCTTGTGCTTGCAGCTTTTGTTTTTCTAATTAAACTGGCATTACCTTGATGCATTGGTCTGCTCATATTTTTTTTTAATTTGTCTTCCCACTCCCAGGGTGGGCTGAGTTTGAGTAAGTGATTGAGCAAGTGAGCAAGTGAATGAAAGGCAGGTTGGGTGCTTAGCTGCTGCCGAGGGTCAACCCATCATGCATATCTAAGTTACGTAGGCCATGAGATTCATCCAGGGAATAATCTGTGTGCAATTACTATGTGTGTTCCTCATTGTTTCAGACAACTTATTCACAAAAACTAAAAAGATCACCTTGATTAACCAGAAAACAAATACTTTAGAAATACACAAAGAATTATTGTTTAAATCCATTTTCCTATTTGTCTGATAGACTATTGACCCATGAACTCTTCAGTGGAGAAATGTGCTTGCCCCACAATAATCAATAGTCAGGTAATATTTCACTAGGAGCATGAGAATCATTAAATGCTATTCTGTGTCTTTTGGAACAACAGTTAAACTAAGTCTTCAATTTTCTATAATGTTTTTCAATAACCAGTTGATAGTGCGGAGTACTTTTTGGTCTATCAAGATGAGTGTCCTACTCTAGAAAAGTGTTTGAAAAAATCTGGGTTTTGTACTTCTCACAGTTGAGATTTATGTGCATATGTAAACTATTGCATGCTAATGCTGTTACTATTGCTGTTACAATTTCAACCTCCTTTTTAAAAATATTTTTTTTCCTTTTTTTTGGAGCTAATTGGAAAAGGAACAAACCTCAATTATGCAAGGGTACAAAAAATTTACGGAGCTTCTGTCCTGCAAGCTTCTTGCCATTCAAAAGCCTCAGATATGTAATCCTCCCTATGGAAGAAAATCTGATGCATGCCAGAATGGCATCGTGTTATTTCTTAAAGACTTTTTATAAAGGTTCACTTACGAGAAATTCAACATACTGTTGGATTTTTATCATGTTTCACATAAGCAGTAACTTTTAAAATGAGTGTTAGTTTTATTGCAAAAGAGGAACCTAGGTACAGGAAGCATAGACTAACAAAATTTGAGACTAAATGGTGATACCCAAAGATGGAGGATATGATTGTATTCTGATCAAAAATTAGAAGTGACCCCACTGTGGGTTTCCTGAGCCATTTCAATGAATAAGCGAATTGTGCAGCAATTGAATGATGACTTGATGTATATGGAGCACATTAGAGCCATATGCCAAGAGGATCTACATTTTCGTGTTATAAGTGAGAATGAGAAAAAATTGTTTTTGAGAAACATTGATTAAACAGACTGTTTTTCTGAAGACAAAAAAAAAAAAAAAAGCTAAATTAGAAGACAAAAAAGATGTCTGCAAGAGTTAGTACTCATCTCAAACTGTAAAAAGGTCAGGCACCTAGTCTCAGTTAACAACCGAAGCTTCTGCTGTAATCATGAAGGCAGACACTTTCAGAGGGTAATTCATCTTAAACGTTTTGGATATCTTCTGTCCTGATGTCTGTAAGATTTTACAAATCCCATCTGTATACTGTATTCCAAACTGGATAAAGCCCTGAGCATCCTTGTCTGGCCCCATACCTGACCCCATTTTGAGTGGAATGTTAGATTCAGGTGACATTCTGAGGTCAATTTCATGAATTATTTTGATCCTATCAGCCTAAATCTGTTATCTACATGTTTTGCATTGGACTCTTACTCCTCCTACTCATGAACATGGGCCAGTTCTGCACACCTCACACTTGAAGACTGGAAAACACAATTTTCTCCCATATTCTAGACTATACCAAGATTTCTTGCAGCACATGTTATTACAATTGCCAGCATAGCCCCATCAAATTCAAAGGCTTTATACTGACCTGACAGCACAGATCTCAGGACTTCTTTTGACTTGTCTTGGCCTGAGCTGATTTTAACTGTCAGCTATCTGCACAATATAGTTTAGTTTAGTTTTAGCTTGTAGGAAGAAAAATTGTTCTGTCTGGATTGAACTGTCTGTGATCTCAGAATACAATGCACTGTAGAAGAGTACAGGTGTGACCTTATAATAAAATGTGCTGTGGAAGAGTCCAGATAGCAGACAGAGGTATCAAACTATAAACACAAATCACTAACATCAGTCACTGGTCATTACCAGAAAGATCAACCTTGACCACCACATAAAACCACTCTTAAGATCATTTAAAAAAATT
>VWZG01002133.1:296366-316031 GCA_013396735.1 Grallaria varia
ATTAATCCTAAGAAATAAAACAAAACCAAAAAAAAAAAAAGGGAAGGAAAATAAAGGACTCTAGTTAGCTATCTGAGTTGGTAATTCACAAGAAAGAAGAACACCGTTGGAAGATATTGCTACACAGCAGAACATGCTGTTCTTTCTGGCCCTAAGCCAGATTTATAGCAAGTTTTACCGCAAGGCGCAAACTACAGGAAATATAAAAGTCTGATTTAAGGATCTAAAATGTTGCTACTAAACCAAAATGGCTTTAAAAATAGTGACAAACTCTAAGATCTGAATAGTAAGCTTCCATTTTTTTAACAAATAATTTTAGAAACTGTGACCACAGGGTCATGATGTTGCTTGATCCCATAAAATATTTAAAATTAATTTCATTTGTCTGCTTTCATTTCTTTAATAATTAACTAGGAATCATTTTCTTGAATTCATTATGTCTCTCTTGTGTAAGTAAATCTTAAATGTAATGATTCGGCATAAAGCTGAAATGGAAATATATGTTGTGCAGAGCACAGTTACTATTTTGGGTCCAGAAGGCTGTGATTGCTTTAGAAAAGCCATGTTACCATGCATATAAAGATCTCCTGTCATCAGGTCTCCTTTACTTAAATCTAGTGCTGCAGTCACAGCTCAGAGATACTGGCATTATTTACCTGTTTGAATACTGTGCATCTTAGTCCAATGGTTTCTCTCCAAGTGATCCACAAAAAACCATAAACTAAAAGAGCAATAAAATAATCTAAGGAAAAAATTTATTGTCTTTGGTCATGAAATCTCACAAGGGCAAATGACAAGTCCTGCACTTGGGAAGAAAGAGCTCCCATGGAGTAATAGAGGCTGGGATTTAACTAGCAGGGAAGCAGCTCTGCTGAGAAAGTAAAGTAAAGTAAAGTAAAACAGATACAGTTTTTCTTCATCATATCTGTGACTTCTTTGACTATTTCTAGAAATAGTAGCTTTAACTGAGATTTCACCAAAGGAATTCACTCTAAAATTTCTTTATAACTTAATTTTGTAATGACAAGCTATTTTACAAAGTTAAATACAAATCACTAGAAATTAAAAGTATTAGTAATTTTATTATTAAGTTTTTATAAACATTTATTTCTTTACATTAATAAATATAAATCTGTTTCAAATTGGAATTCAGGTGAGGGTAAATTTATAGGTATCTAGCCCAATTTTTCCTTCTTTGACAAACAAGAACTATTTTGAATAATTTTAAATCTAGAAACTAACCCTCAAGTATTGACTAAAAATAAAGTATCTGGAAATTTTATCTTTTACTTTTCTCCCAGCTAAAAACAGTGCAGCCTGCTGCATGCACACACACACATAGACAGAGCTAAGAGATGAACATCCATCATGTCTTTTGCCTAGAGCAGTGGTTTCCACCCTTCAGGCTATGCTGAGCCAAATCAGCTCTTCCTTGGGTTTGGAAAGGCCTGGCAGCAATTATGGAACTCTCCCGCGAATACTTATACACAGGAACGAGATTTTTTTTATGATTTATATACAATCAAAACTGAAATCTATTCTACATTTTCCAAGTGGAAGCCCACTTATTCTTTTATATATGCAGCACTTGCATTTAGGTATAATATTCTGTAAAGGTTGCTGTTAACATTAAAAATTATTGGTGTAATTAAAATAACATTTAGAATCCTGAGATGTGGTATAAGTGAATGACATCTTGTAAGCTGTGTTAGGTTGTTATTGTGATTTTAACTATACTCTCTACTTATTCATTCATCTGGGGTTTTTTTCTTCTTTTCTGTTTGTGTGTTCCTGAGGTATTTTCTTCCCAATTGCTGAGAATACTTTCAATTTCCATTAAACCAAAAAAGATAGACGTGCTTATTATCTCTGTCCACAGTGTTTGTCATCCCTGCTTAAAGGAAGTCACCAGCATTAGAGAAAGTCAAGGGGTATCTTCAATTTAAAAATTTTTAATTAGTTTTGAGTTTCATGTTCTTTTATTGGACTTTCTCTATGTGCTCATTATTAAAAATAGAAAGCAAAAATTAAAAATTCCCCTTTTTGACTGTTGTTTCTTGGACTAGATTATTTAACATGTTATTAGTCCTTAAGAGTGATCCGAGGTGAGACTGACTGGCCTGTAGTTGCCCATTTCTTCCTTTTTTTTTTTTCCTTTTTAAAGATAGGCATTGTGTTTGCCCTTTCCGAGTCAGTGGAAACTTCATGGGACTGCCACAACTTCTCGACTGTGGTGCATAGTATGTTAACCACTTCCTTTGACATTTCCCTTAGGACCTGCATTTGCATCTCTTCAGGTCCCATGGCCTTGTGCACCTTCAGGTTGAGATGGCCTCAAACCTGATCTTCTCCCTGCCTTTACCTTCTTCAACTCCGGCACTGTGGCTGAAACACTTGCTAGTGAAGACCGAGGCAAAATAGTCACTGAGTACCTCAACTTTCTCCATACCCTGAATAACCAGATCTTCCATTTCCTTATGGAGAGAGCCAACTTTTTCAGTAGTCTTCCTTTTGTCACTGATCCACCTATGGAAGCTTTTATTGTGGCTCTTGATGTTCCTAGCCCAATTCAATTCTATCAGGGCTTTAGAATTCCTAACCCAATCCCTGACTGCTTGGACAATCAGGGGAGGTGCATGAGGACTGGAAGAATACAAGTGTCACCCCAGCCATCAAACAGGGCAAGAAGGAGGACCCAGGGAACTACCAGCCAGTCAGCCACACTTTAATCCTGTGAAAAGTGATGGAACAGCTCAGCCTGGAGGCCATCTCTAAGCACTTGGGTGACAAGAACATGATCAGAAGTAGTCAGCATGATTGCCTTCTATGATGGGACAACTGAATGGATAGATGAATGGAGAGAAGTGGATGCTGTCTACCTTAGACTTCAGTAAGTCTTTTGACACTTTATCACCCTGAAGATATTTAAAAGCTGTCTGGACACAATCCTGAGTTAATGTGCTCCAGAGGACCCTGCTTGAGCAGGGAGGTTGAACACTCCAGTGATCCCTTCCAATCTTACGCAGTCTGTGTTTCTGTGAATATTTGTTACTTTTGAGTACCAAAATTAGTGCACACTTTATATTCATTCTCTAACTGAAATTCTAATTTTGGGACAGGCCTTGAAACATTGCTGATTCAGAGACTGACATGCATTACTGTTATAAGAAACTGCTTATTTTTACCCACTTTTAGTCATTGTACTCTTATTTTCCATCTTGGATGCCTGTCTGTGGTTGAGTTTTCTTTCTGTGTGCTTTTCTCCTTGATGTGGTATGGTAGGATCTCCCCATACAGTGCCTAGTCCAAACATTGTATTGCATCTGGTTGGGCACTGGGACACGTTCCCAAGGGCAGTGATCACGGCCCCAAACCTGACGTAGCCCAAGAAGTGTTTGGACAATACTCTCAGGCACATGGTGGGATTGTTGGGGTGTCCTGCACAGGGTCTAGAATTGAACTCAGTGATCCTTTACAACTCAGTATATTCTGTGATTCTGTGATTTCTTTTACCCTTGTTATAATGATTGGTGTTTCATTCTGAATACCAGACAGATGGCAAAATACTTATTAAAAGATATGCATTTTTTTCTTCCTTGCAATATAATTATTATTTTTTTAAGATGTCTTTTCTTACAGAACTAAGGCAACCTGAACTGCATATTTGATGTCCTAGGGCTAGTAGGAAAAGCAAGGGAAAACAACAAACAAACAAACAAACAAAATCAACTTGTTAACATAAAAAACTATGTCAGTATCTGAATTTCTTTTAAAAATCTGCAGGTGTTTGCTTACATCTGTTGCACAAAGGTTATAACAGTCAAGCAGAATGTTTGTTTGAAGGAGTATCAGTCTATATCTCTCAGAATAATACCTTAACTAGGGAGCTACAGCCCATGCACGATACCAAGATGTGCTACTTACATTTATGGTTTTGCATTTTATAGAGAGGCAAGATATCACTTAGCATTTAATGTCTAGTGATGTATTGCCTTCATGGTCTGGTTTCCACATGAGGCAGCTTATCCAACAGATATAAACTGAATTTTCACCTCCCTGTAAGGCAATGCCTCCCAGCTCCTACCAAAATAGGCAAGAGAGACATAGTCAGGTGAATTTCTGCCCTGTGCAAGGTGACAGGATTAAACCCTGTTGAATTCTGAACTAAAACAAAAGGTCTTCTGTGAGGGTCAATATTCCATTTGGGCTGAAACTGTTATCCAGCTGGAGGAGGGTGTAAGGAGTTTTCATGCTGGAGACAGATAAAGTACCACAGAGCTGCTGGTCAGTGTTGTCTTATCTAGGAGAGTGTTCTCTAAGTCAAACTCCTCCATGGAGTACATAGGAACAGATGCTCACCTGTGTTTTATTAGTGTGTCCACCAGTAACTCTAACTGGGTTCCTGTACTCAGATTCTGAGTATAGGTACTTCTCTCCTTAAACAGTATCCCTGTGAAAATGTTTAAAGTTGAAAGAAATGATTATGTGCATGACCTTCATATGTTATTCACTGCCAAAATCAATTTGAAGACAGAAATTTTATCTACATATAGCATATATAAACAGTGATTTAAAGCAGATTGTTGAGTCTTTCTGTTTAGTAGTTAGGCTGTATATATTCATTTCAAAATTGTAGTAATCCTAAACCAACATTAATATACAAAATAGAAGTCTCTATGCTTTAATTTCCCATATTATGGAGTTTACTGATGGTGGCTATTAATTCTTCTTGGAAGTGCAGGGTGGCATTTTCAGGTTCACAAGGTCTGTAGAGAATATTTCCAACATAGCTGTTAGATTAATCTGTAATCTCTAATAGAACTTCTGTTTGTGTTTTGTTTCTGAGATACTTTGTTTTGTGCATTTCTCCAGCAGAATCTTTTTAAAACACATTTACAGCATTTTGTTTCAGTTGTACTGCTGGACTTGTGTTTACTAGTTCTTCAGTCAAATGCACTTTCCTGTCTTTAGGCCTGCCCAGAATCACAGCAAACTTTAGTTGTATGCGTGTTCAAAGAAATGGCTGCAGTGATCCAGCCTCAAGATTGATTCTATATCTACAAACTTTATGAAGACCCATACATCACCTTACCTTTCTGTCTTAATAAAAAGAATTTTTTTTTCTCTTTCACTCAATTTTCTAGCTTTCAGTCTTTGACGTTTTTTTTTGGGTTTGTTTGGGGTTTTTTTATTTTTTATTTCTAACTAGTGTAGTGCTTTAAAATATAATTTTCTGTTCTCATTCATCCATTTTCAGTTTCATTCTAGTCCCTCAGGGTTTTTTCTCCCCAACTTTGTCTTTCATTTTTTACACAACTTTGACAAGTACAGTATTAGAAGTTTCTTTTTAAGAAATCTTCCACTCTAGCAACCAATCAAGATAAAAGAAAATCTATATTTTGCAGATCATTTACTTTGCCTACACTGTCTGCACACAGAACAAATATAGAAGAAAACATTGCTACTGAGCAAATGGTGAACAGCATAAAATAATGAATCTTACTAAGTACTGACATTTGCTAATGTAATACCCTTCCTACTATATTGAACTGCTTATCCGTTTATACGATTTAATAAGAATAAAAGGAGACGTAAACAGCCAAATTTTGAATAGCAGATATCTAGAGAGACTATAGCAGACATGAGAGACTAAAATAAGAGCACTGAATTTCATGTTGACTTTTTAAAATTGAAACCCTGTTGCTTCAGCTATATTTGACAGTCATAATAATGTGGAGTGTTTCCAGGAAGAAGCTACATTTGGAATCTGATGCAGAGAGGTATTCAGGGAACAAAGAATGCATGTCAGGTATAAATGGTAGCTTCAGTAGACTAGAAAGCCTCACTACAAGAATAGCAAACAAAAACAATTAGCATTTTAACAGCTAAATCAAAGAAGGAAGATTACATGAAAAAAAGGGCTAAATAATGTCTTTTATCTCAAAAGATATTATAAAACTACAGAGTGAATCCAAGAATAATGGTATTTCCGACAACTGTGTAGCATTTTGTTTCCCTTACAAGGGAATAATATATGGTCTCTGTAAAAGCAGTTGTTTTATGCTATTAGTTTAATAAAATATTTCTCTTTTTTTGTTTTATTTCTTCAAACTTATTCCAGTGCGATCTCTGATACACTCCTGTTTCTAGTCTTTCCATGGAATGACATTAGGAAGAAGTGAGGCGTTTATGCACATTTGGCTTCATTTACACCATTAGAGATTTCTGCACATTTAATATCTTGTGTTATAAGGAAATTTGTTTGTAAATTTGACTTCCTGAGTACTTAAAACTTATGGGCAGTTCTGCTAAAAATGCCCCTAACCTTGGAAAACTGCACAAGCAGTGCCAAGCCCTCACACTAAGGGGCAGGTCCTTATGAAAAATTATGGAGCCTCTCAGATGCACCCATCAGCTGGAGAAGGAATTTCATGTTCCTTTGGTTTTCTTGAGGGACTGTGGCTGTGACAAATAGACTAAAAGTACAGGGTAAAGAAGTTCTCTCGAGATTTGATACGGACATAGATGGTCTCTGCATCAGGAAAGTATGACGGACTAAAGAGGAGGCAGAAGCAGAGAGATTTATTTAAAATGTGTTTTTAATCTATTTCCTTTTCTTTTTAAAGGACAAAACAAATTAGCTTTGTTTTCTGCCTTTCTTATACTTCTGAGCTCTTCATTTTTCTCTTTGAGAAAAAGGAGTTCCATTTGGAACACAATTCTCTTTCCTTTCCACATCCCATTCATTTGGGTGCCAGAACAAGGACAATTCAATTCAGTCAGTCTCTTGGAATGCAGCCCAAAGAAGACAACCAAGGTCAAATTTTGGAGTGTAAATAAACAAAAGGCAAAAATATGTAGGAAGATTATGATCTTAATAGTATACGTTAAAGAACTTTTCTTCTGTGAAGTTCAAAATGTTCCCTTAAAATGATAGTGCTTAAATCCTGTCAAATTACTTATCCAATACTCATATAATGCCCTTATTATCCTGACAATGTCTGTTTACTCGTAGGTACTGAAAACTGCTCAATAAATATATACTCTTTTTTTTGTGGAAAAGCATTCTTGGGGTAAACCAATTTCAAACAAGTTAATAAGAAAAAAGGTGAAAGCATCATGGCGATGACCGACAAACATTTCTCCATTCTTTCTTATTTTGAAAAGAATCAATCAAATGAAAAAGACTGAAATACTGTCTTACAGCAAACAAATGATGCAATCTAAGTGCAATAAAACTGTTGCTAAAAAATTTGTTGCAAAGCACAGTGTTTAAACACTCCAAAAATTTATAAGAGGGAGAAAGAAGAAAGAAACAAGAAAGAACAAAATATACATTTTGGGGTTTGTTTTTTGTTTGTTTGTTTGTTTTCAATTTTATATAGCAAACTTAAATTGAAGTTATTTTGTATCTAAAATAATATTTATAAGGCAAAAAAATCACAAATAATGGTGGCTGAAATTCATTTAAGATTTAAATTTTAAAACTGTTCTTTATATACTAAATTGACCATCTGGTTCTTTAAAGATAAATGTATTAAACTGCATGAATTTACTTCAAGCTAGTGTGTAATCTAATTTCTCTAAGAAATAGCCATGCAAATGTAGGACAAAGAAAACTTGTTTATGCTTCTTTATTTTTAAATGTGAAGAATGCCAGGGCAAGGAGGCTGGAAAATTTCACTAGTATATTAAACGTACCTAATGTTCTCCTTGAGAAGATCAATTGTTAAACTCGCCAAATTTCTTCTGTATACTACACTGGAAATATATTTTCTTAGATTACATTCTCTTCGTCTGTGATATTTCTGTCTCTATTTAGCTGAACATTAGCTGAAAAACCAGCAGAATTTGGGGAGTTTGATCATGGGTTGGTTTACATGACACTGAACCTGCTGGCAACAGATGGAGTACACCTGTCTCAAAGAGGGAAGAGGATCTTTGCACAGGAATTAGCAGACCTCATTAAAAAAGCTTGAAACTAAAGTTGAAGTGGGAAAAGACTCAAAACAGGTTCACCTGAGGCTGTATTAAGGTGGGGTTTGGTCTGTTTTCCGAAGTAACAAATGATTGGGCAAGGGGAAACGGTGACAAGTTATGCCAGGGGAGGTTTAGGTTGGATAATAGGAAAAATTTCATCACCAAAAGTTTTATCAAACATTGGAACAGGCTGTGCAGGAAAGCAGTTGAGTCACCATTCCTGGAGGTATTTAAAAGACCTATAGATGTGGCACTTAGGGACATGATTTAAATGTGGATTTGGCAGTGATTGTTTAATGATTGGAGTCAGCAATCTTAAAAGTCTTTACAAACCTATATGATTTGATGATTCTATGATTTAGGTGCTGTTTCTATAATTTTCAGGTGTTATTCACCTTTCAATACTTCATATTGGAACACAAATTTTTCTGTTTTTTTTTGTTTTGTTTTTTTTTAAAGGAATAGTTTTTCTGGTAATGGGAGTGTCATGGGGAAATTTAAAGGTATGTTGTTGATGTCTCCAATAACAAACAGACACAAAAATTCATTATGAATTGTGACAAGTCTAGGAAGATGCAAAATTTAATTATTAGGAGAGGAAGAACTGGCGGATAGCAGTTTTCATTCTACGGTTTTTATGCTACATTTCTGTTCTGTGATTTCCATTCTACAACATGCACGCACTTCAGACTCACAATAGTGAGTTCCTGCTCCTGTGCCACCAGCCTGATGTAGCTGGACCCTCTTATATATCTGGATCTTGACTGGTGGCCCAGTCTCTACACACAACAATTCAGTTTGTTCAGTATTTACTGATTTCTAAAAGTTTTCATCTGCTGTAGCTTCAAAATATAATTAGATCTGCATCTAGACTATAAAAATTTAAGAGCAACAGCATATTGTAGGTCAAGCTGCTACATTTTTATTTATGTTGTTATTGATTATCAGTCTACTGTGATGCAGTTTTGTAGTGTCTTTTATTTTTTCTTTTATTTCATGTCACAATGTTGTCAATAAACTCCTGTCTCTGCAGAAAGCACACACTTACATAACTATTTGATAAGATTTTTTGTTTTACTGAAGTCCTCTTTTGTTTTCCTTCATGAATTTCCTTTGGTTGTACTGGTTAAAGAAAGTAGCAATGAGAGCATGCATATTTATCCCTCTGCTAAATGAAGAGCCTATTTGTTTTAGTCAGAGAGAGAATAAGGACAAACAGACATTTCTTGCTTCAGGGTGTGTGTTTCTCTCAGAAATGCAGCTCATCCGTGCACAAAACCTTCAGCCATGTGAGCATAAAGGAAGGAAGCAAAGGTATACATGTAGTTAGATAACATTAAAATTGTGAGTGAGGCTTGGACAGAGCTTTACAGGATAAATATTAAAAAGTGCTGATTGTCAGGGTACTTAATGTATCCTTTTCCAGGATCAAATAAAAACCAAGAAAAGAACTGTATTTCACAGATGATTCTCTGTATTCAGTGGAGTTTTTCATCCTGACCACAGAGCTCTCAAAGCTCTCTAGAGATTCCTTTTGTCTTGCAGCCAGGCTCTTTTCCAAAGCATTTTCTATGGTGCATGTCTAGATGTTCCAGATGAAGGAAATGAAATTGCACACAAAGAGAAAAAGCCCAGATGAACACACAGTTTCTTAATTTAGGGGACTACCACTTTGCATAATCCATAATTTCATTCTACATCCAAAATTTGAAGTTTATGTATCTCTAAAAGGTTTACTTCTATTATTCTAAACTATTGGTTTAGAATTCTGAAGCAGCAAGATCTAATTATCTTTAATTTATTTTTTTTAACATTTTCTCCTCTCTCCTACTTATTATTTTAACCAGGGAGTCTAAAAGAACTTGGTGAAAATGGCACAGTACCTAATGCCTGCAGCAAAGGAATACTGATATATTCTGGCTACATTAACAGAAAATTCTTATTTAGGAATTTTATAAGAATAATCAATCAAATTTTATTTTAATGTGTTATTATTTCAATCAATAAACAGACAAAAAAATCACAAATCTAGACTAGTGATGAGGAAAACAATTATCACAATTTAATATCATATAAACGTTTGGTTCTATATACCATTTTATCCTTATTTATACACAGTATCTTTAAGAACTGAGTCAAATTCTTTATTTTCATTTGCTGATTTGACATCAGCAGTATTATGTAAGTTAGATATTTAGGAAATGACCCACATTCTCCCAGTTACAAAACCCCCTAACCCAAAGGATCTTGTGAGCCTATTTCTCCTTTGAGATTTTTAACCTGTAGCTAAAGTTCCTCTGAGGTCATAGTATTATGCCAATAGAACAAATACTTTCACAAATATATCCCATCTTCTTTTTTAGTCCTATTCCATCAATATTTCTACCTCCCTCGTGGATTTAATTAGACTGTCTCCCTGTGTAGCAGGTTGACCCTGGCTGGATGTCAGGCAGCCACCAAAGCCACTCCATTTTTGTTCCTTCTTAATTAATATTTTTTCCTTAATATTTTTTTCCGTTTTTAAATATGTTATCACAGAGGTGCTACTACCTTCTCTGATTGGTTTGGCCTTGGTCTCGGGCATGGGCTCTGCCAGACATGGGGGAAGCTTCTAGCAGGTCCTCACAGAAGCCCCTGCACAGCCAAAACCTCTCCATGCAAACACCATACACTCCTTTATGTCTTTTGCCAAAAAAAAAAAGCTCTAATAATCTCCATATAGTTCTGAATTCACAGGAATCTCTTTTCTATATTACTAAATATAACTTTCATAAATCTTTATCAACAAATCAGAACCTTATCATATTTCCAGAAAACAATGCAAATTCTGACATACTAGACAAATAAGACCTCACAAAAGGATAAGTTTTCTTAATACATTGGAAAACCAAAAAAATAACAATGAATATTTTAATAACCTATACAATTAATTTTAATCTTTTTTTTAGTATACTGACTGTATAATTAATTTATTAATTGCCTTTTTTCTTTTTTTTCCCTTTTTTCTTTTTTGTTTTTTTTGAAGTAGGTACTTTTCTCCCTTTGCACTACTTCTTTTCAACAATGAAACTAGAAATCTAATTAGATACTGATTAAAACTGAGATTTAAACAGAAATAGCTGAAACTTGAATAGTCACGTTTTAGATGAAGTTTGTAAAGTACAACACAAAATTCTTGTGAATAATTACTTTTGTCTAAGCATGAAGAAGAAAAACAAAGAACAAGGAAAATGTGTATCAACTACTTCTATGTAACAAAGACACTACTTTTACTAAATATACTCTAACATGTTACTACTAAGATGATATAAAAGTTGGATTACCGGGAGTTAAATTATATATTTTCTTCATTCTTTGATTATAATATGAGAATAATAAAAAATATACTGATCTCTAATAGGTAAGAAAATACTCTGGAACTCTTGTAGACAATATCTTAGGGTTTTCACTTTATAATCTACTTACATTATTTTTCACTAAAATAATAATATTTTATTATTTCTTAGTTTAAATTGAATCTTGGTTCCTGAGATGGGCTGATCTTGGCAGGTTGCTAAGGTGCCCATGTAGCTGCTCTCTCATTCCCCCTTCTCAATGGGATGGGGAGAGAAAATGAAATGAAAAATCTCATGGGTCACAACAAAGATGCTTACTGTTACAGGAAAAACAGGCTTGACTTGAAAAAAATTTAAATTCATTTATTGCCAACTAAAATAAAGTGTGATTTTTAATTTTGCCTTTGGGGGAAAAAAAAAAAGACAAAATT
The DNA here is from genome assembly GCA_013396735.1 of Grallaria varia. NCBI lineage: Eukaryota > Metazoa > Chordata > Aves > Passeriformes > Formicariidae > Grallaria > Grallaria varia. The sequence continues at coordinate 308,113 of VWZG01002133.1, forward strand.
AAAACAATGCTTTACCACATCCCTTCTTCCAAAGCTCAGTTTAACTCTGTCATTCCCAACTCCTCCCTCTGAGCAGTGCAGGGTAGAAAGGGAATGGATTCATGGTCAGTCCATAAGAGTGTCTCTCTGCTGCTCCTTTCTCCTCAGATTTTCCCCCTGTTCTACCTTGGAGTCTCCTCACAACTGCAGTCCCCTCAGGAAATATTCGTCTGTTGTGGTGCGGAGTCCTCCGTGGCCTCCAGTGTGGGCATACTGCTCAGGCATGGTTCTCTCCACAGACTGTTGGGGGAACATCTGCTCCAGCACCAAGAACATCTCCTTCCTTTCCTTATTCTCTGGCCTTCATGTCCACAGGACTGTTTCTCATGCTGGTTTTCCTCACTCCTCGCTGTGTTTTAAACATGTTTTCCCGGAGGGGATACCAGCTTGTCTGAAGGGCTCAGCTGCGCCCTGTGGTGGGTTTGTGAAGGAGCCAGCTGGAATCAGCTGTGCTTAGCACTGGGAGCCCCAGCCTCTGCTCCGCAGGCAGCCCCTGCACCTTCCACTGCTGGCACCTGGGCACCTGCACACAGCACAGTTCAATGCATCAGGAACAATGCACACTCCAACAATATCTGATTTTTGTTTCCTGAAATCTGGGCACTTCTCTGCATCACCCAGAAATGATGCTGACACTGCGCTCTTTTCAAAAGTAAGAGAAAGTGAACACGTGACATTCATGACAGTCAAACTTCGATATTAAATAAGTAATTAAGCAAATAAAAGGGATGACTAGGCAAGCAAAAATTCCATGTGTTTTTCCACTTGAAAATCTAGCTGTCCAGTCAGTCAGCTCAACCTTCCTTTTCTGAGATGTGGTTGACAGTGATTGAATAAAAAAACTCCTGTGCTCAAGACAAAGCATAATACCATGTATTCACTCTCCGCTCAAAATTCATTTTCATGATAGTGCAATTGAGCCCATGATTTTGAAAGAGAATTGTATTTGCACTTACTGGAATCTGGTGAAATCACTATAAAACATTTTACACAGATAAGCAGCAGTTCTTCAAAATGTTCTGTAAATCTACTTAAAAATTAAATAAAACCTGAAAATTTAATACAGCAAGATATGTTTCCTGTAGGATCAGATAACTTATTTAATAATTTTTTATGGCAAAAATAATCCCTACACTAAGATATTTTTAAGGAGAAAAAAATATATGCAGTAAACTTTCCATTTTTCATTGGCAATTCCTCATATGAACTATTTATGCCTTAACTTTCACAATGACATTAATAATTTTATTTTTACAGAATTATACTATTACATGATAGGTTATAACGATAGTGTAACATATTGCACAAAAGCCAATGGCATATGTGATCCTGCAATGCTGTGAGAAAAGCTGATAATAGCATCACAGAAGCTTCTTTACTTTCAGTTTTGGCAATTATACATATTATGGTGTTCCAGCTTGCCAAAGGGGAGAAAGGCTCAGAGCTTTCATCAAGCCATGCAAAAGGTGCATACTTCTAGTCTGACATGTGGCTTGTGATTTGAGTAATCTGTTCTTAAGTTACAATTATAATTATACTGGATGAGCACAATGTCAATCCAAAGATGGACAGATGGGTTTTAGCTGGCCTGCTTCTAGGGAATAAAGTAGGATAATTGCTAGTGTTTCCAAATATTGACCTGATTGAGAGATGCTGTGTTGAGATTTTTAACATCTGAAAACAAATATCAACAAAATCTGATAAACTGCATTACTTCCTATTGTTACTTACATATATAAGACTACATATTATATATCAACAAGTTATACAATAGTTACAACAAATGTTACAGGGTTTCTCTAGATAATGCAATTTGTCAAATTTCAGGGACAGGATGGACTCAGCATTGGTTTAATATCTTTGAATTATCTCTGTGTCCCTGCTGTTAACAGTGATCATCTTCCACAAAGAGTATCTTTCTCCATAATCAGACATTTAGTGTGGCTGATGTACAATTTATTTTTTTTTTCAGTGAGATAACTTTTATAGCACTTTATCAGTTTTAACCAGAATAAGGGCGGTCAGTGTGTAGAAGAGTGAACAAGAAAATTTCTGTCCCTTTAAAAGCTATCGTATAAAAAGTGCCTCCTATTTCTCTTGACCCCAAATATAATAGAAATATGTTAAAATTTCCAAGCTAAAGCATAAATAAATAAGAAACTAAGGTCAACTCTGTGTAAGTATTGTAATGTGATTTTTGATTATGAGATTCTATTGCTTTTTGTTATCATCAAATTAGTTATTTTAGTCTCATCAGCCTGCAACCACACTATTTACTGGATTAAAATATCAATTATATTTCTGAAGCAGGACTTGTTATTTAATTCTTAACTTTTTCTTGTCCTTTAATTCATTGTCTTTGGATACATCATGAGGTAACTGTAGTAAATCAGTAATTGGGTATTACCGGGTTAATCAGGTTCCTTTGAATTCCCTGGTCAACAGCTTCTATAACTGTCAAATCTTTTCTGGATGTTGCTAAGCCCCAAGAAGAACACTGAACTTGTACATCTTAGCATCTGAGAAGCTCGTTGAGATCTTTTGTTTACATCTACTGTAAATTTATTATGGTTAGATCTTCACTTCCCAGTAGCTACGCTGCTGTGTTCACAGAAACTGGTCTCTGGGTAAGCACTGCCGCAATACTCTTGACCATGTTTGAGGCGAGACACAGTGATCCTACTTATCCTTATTTTATTTGAGTCTCTGGCAAGAAGTCAGGGAAAATGTTTCAGAGTTCTCGAATGAATCTCCTTGTTCTGGAGCAGGGAACTCTATAACTTGGTAATCACACAGCAGCATTCAGCTTCCAGTGTTGACGTAGTTTAGGATTATTATCTGCAGACCCATTTCTTCTTTCTTACCTAAATCAAAAGCTGCAACTGAATAATTTAAATGATGTTGTTCTCTAAGAAAAGAATTGCATGTGTGTAACATTTTCCAATTATTTCTTCAAAACATAATACAGACAGGCATTTACTGTCTTCTCATGTGCCCTATGGTTAGTTCATGGCACATATAGCAAATAGTATTTCTTTTAAATTAGAATAGTCTGAAAAAATTGTTTCAAGGAATTTCATTGGGAGTATAACGCATAATTTTAAGTAAAGTTTCTCCAAAACATATGCATCTTAGATATCAGATCCTTATAACCTTTTACTCTACAGATTCCCACCTATTTCATTGTGCTACTTGCTAGAGTTCACACAGCCACAGCCAGAATATCTACTTATATTGTATTTTTAACTGTATAGTGTTCTAATTTTTCTTATCAAATGTAATAGGTGATTTGAATAGCTGACTTATGACGAAAATACATTTTAAAATACTTTTTCTTAGATATGAGGGCCACTGATCTAGATACTGAAAGAAAAAAGGAACTTCAGTATCAATGGCTATAAAACAATAAAGTAGATATAGGTTATTTCAGCATCTCCATTATACCAGGTTACATCTGGAATTTTGAGGATTTATAGCTCTGAGCAGATAATTCTCCTTGGATTCCTATGTGGCTGGCTGCACATATCTTTGTATGAGAAAGCTAAACCACAGAGACTTTCACTGTCCATATGAACTAGATTAAGAAACAATACTGACAATCTGAGAACAGTCTGGGAAAAGAAAATGAATCAATGAATCTCTCAGGAGGCCAAGCAGGTTATAATAGCAATCACTCTGAGCAGTACAAATTCACTCTGATAGAAAGAATACTGGTGGAGAATCATGATGTGATAGTTTCAAAAAACAAATCAGTAGGTAAGAGGTACAAAGCTATTGGTTATGTAGCAAAATTTACAACATTTAAGAACAGTTGGAATTCTCACACTTCAGCACATTAAAAAACAAATAACAGGTGAGAATTATTTTGTGGATGACAAAAACTTTTTTCTATTTTTTTTCAGTGGAATTGACTGAAATTAAGCAAAGATGGAAAAGAAACTGAGCAATTTGAATTGAATCTCATCATCATTCTGCCTGCAGAACCAATTAAAGTAGAAAAAATATTAATAAAATACTAATAAACTAGTTCAGCACCTGTGTTACAGTGGTACCTGAGCATTATGAGGAAAGCTGAACCAGAAGATATTATCTATCTAAAAATAATATATTATAAATTATATTGGTAATGTCATGCCTATACATCAAAATAAATCAATATTAATAGGCACAAGATCATAGAAAACAGGACTATAAACTGTATTGCATACTTTTCTGATTGTTATAAGGATAGTTATAAAAGACAAATGATTTTCCTGATTATGTTACCTTTCTGTATTGTGTATTTTTTTGCTGAACATTAGTGAAAATGTATTTCATACGGGCACATTGGTATGCCCAGAATTTAATAGCATTATCAGTTTGCAATATTTGTTTCTCACAAAGGGAAAATGGTCTTCCATCATTTAATGTTAACATCAATTTTTCCTTTGTTTACTCACGCCTTTATGCCTGGTCAAAACTCTTGTATTATACTAAATTGTGCTTTCTTCTGCTTGATACTTTTACCTCAAAAATAAATGCTAAGCACTGTTTGATTATTTTTTACATTTAAAGAAAAATTACTTGTGAATCTGTTAGATACTCCTTGAATTATTTTTCTCAAATGTTACTAAAATGGTGGGGTGTTCAATAAAAAATGCATTTCCTTTTTGATAGAATAATATTACAAAAGAGCACAGCAGAAAAATATTCTTATGTTAGAAAACAAACATAGACTTATTCATACTGTTTTAGAAAGAGAGGGATTGTAATAATAATAACAACAATGACAGTATCAGTAATAATGAAAATATAGGGGAAATTATTAATCAAGCTACATGGAAGACAAGAAGGTAATCAGGAGTAGTCAGCATGGGTTCAGTAAAGGTAAGTCATGTTTGACCAACCTGATTGCCTTCTATGATGAAGCTGCTACCTAGATGGATGAGGGGAGAGCAGTGGATGTTGTCTAAGTTGGCAGGCTTTCGATGCTGTCTCTCACAATATCCACATAGGCAAACTCAGAAGTGTGGGTTGGGTGCATGGTCAGTGACATAGATTAAGAATTTGCTGAGCGGCATATTCCAGAGGGTCATAATTAGTGGCACAGGGTCTAGTTGGAGGCCTGTCACTAGTGTTGTTTAACTTGTTCATCAAGGACTTGGATGAAGGAAGAGATGCCTCCTCAGCAAGTTTGCTGGGAAGAGTGACTGATACCTCAGAGGGCTGTGCAGCCCTTCAGAAGGACCACCACAGGCTGAAGACATGGGCAGAGAAGAACCATCTGAAATTCAACAAAGGCAAGTGCAAGGTCCTGCACCAGCGGAAGACTAACCCTATTCACCAGTACAGGCTAGGAGCTGGACTCCCCTAAAGTAGCTCTGGAGAGAAGGATCTGGGGGTCCTAAGCTACCCATTAGCCAGCAGTGTGACCCTGTGACCAAGAAGGCCAATGGAATCCTGGGATACATCAGCAAAAGGATCGCCACTACGTTGAGGGAGGTGATCTACTCAGCCCTAGTGAGGTGCGTCTGGAGTGCTGTGTCTAGTTCTGGGCTCCTCAGGCCAAGAGAGATGTGGAGCTTGTGGAGCAGACCTAGTGGAGGGCAGTGAGAATGATTGGGAGACTCAAGTATCTCTCTTACAAGAAAAGGCTGAGAGAGTTGAGCCTGTTTAGACTCAACAGGAGACTACCAAGAAGGGATCTCATTGATGTGCATAAATACCTAAAGTGGAGTTCCACAAGGATGGAGCCAGACCCTTCTCGGTGGTGCAAACCACTGAACATGAGGCATCAGACAGAAACTAATGCACAAGTAGTTCCACCTGAATATGGGGAAGAACTTCTTTATTGTGCAGGTGGCTGCTCACTGGAACAAATTGCTCAAAGATGCTGTAGAGTCTCCCTCACTGGAGATATTCAAGAACCACCTGGATATAATCCTGTGCCATGTGCTCTAGCAGGGGAGTTGGACCAGATGACCCTCTGTGGTCCCTTCCAACCTTACCTCTTGTGTGATTATGTCATGTGCTTAAATAAAAGAAATATCATTTACTATGTATTCAAGGAAGGAAGTCAGAAAAAAATGCCTTGGGTTTTACAAACTTTATAAGACCAAGTCATTTTTTTATTTTTTATTCCTTGAATAATCATGATTCCACAAGAGAAGATAAAAATAATACAGGAAATTAATTAGCATTAAAATAAAAATTAAACTTAAGAAGAGCAATCTCTTCAAAATATATGGCAATAGAATTAGAAAGAATATAGAAACTAAAATCTATAGTTATTGTCACTCAATCTGTCTTGGAGGACTGTGTCACCATGATGAGTGGTGGCATTTTCTATTGTATGTGTCTGCTGTTTTCTACTAACATCTAGGATCTCCAAGTTATTTTTTTGACAACAGACTCTATCAAACAGTAGTACTATGTTTTCTCTGCATCTCTAAGAATCTGAAATTTTGATGATCCAAAATTTAAGATAGATAATCACTGACTCACAGATAAAGCCATTAAAATACTAAAACATACTATCTGGTTAACATAAAAAGTTAAGAATACAGTGACAAAAATATCTGAGGAATGTTACGGATCTATCAGATCATATTTTTTTTTTCAAGTTGTAACAATAGAGATAAGTATTGTAACTGAAGATGACCTAGGAAGTTCTGTAGTTAGTGCCCATCCATTTACAATTAATAGTTGATTCTGTACACACTGTTATTGATGGAGGATTGTCATTCATCATGTTATTTTAAGGGGTTTTTTTTTTCTGTCCTTTTGTATTTGTGTTTTGGATCTATTAATTTTTATTGAATATTGGCTTTTGCGGAGAACTAATTAAATTATAGGGGAGTTTTGTTTCTTTCTTCTAGTGTCAATTATCTGGACTTACTTGCGTCAGAGGTCTTGATTATTTTCCATATGTTTCTTTAAATAACATAATGGCTTTGAAATTTAATTGAGTGGTAGTTTTTCATGTTTTCACACCTCACTTTCAAAAAACAAAGGAAGAAAGTTTTCTTTAAGAACTGATGTGATTCACTGTCAAGGAAGCAGATGGATTTTCAGAAGTCAAGTAGAACATTTTTTGAAGTTGGCTATGGGTTCATTGCATGACAAACAGATTAAAGGAGTAGAAAAAGAGGATTTCTCCAGGAATTTCTTCAGTCTAGGTAGGAATATTGCTCATTGTGATTCTACTTAATACATTACTCCCCTGTTTCTTTTTCCATACACAGGTGTGATGGCTCTTGTAATATCACCTGCTCTATCTCTCAAGTTTTGTTTCTTTGTGATCAAGGTCTTGCTCATAGACTGAAACACACTCCATTGAGGAAACACAAGTAATGCATTGTAGTCGATTAGTTTCTCATTCAGTATTTATCTGCACAGGAATTACAACAATTTAATGTTATTCCAAACTAGATCTAAACAGCATCTTAGCTGCAAGTAGAATCCAACCTCAGATACACAGCTCTTAGTGAAGGCTCATTTACTTTTATTCTTGCTGACATCTATGCCAGTATTAGTTAGGGATCCACGCCTGAGATAGCTTATGTATTTCTTCATTGCCAGGCAGTACTCTTGTGACATGTACATTATTTCTAAAGTGGTACATGTCCAGATTAGCATTAGCAAGATAATCAAAGTGCTTTTGGGATTGAATGTGTACTATGTATTTTTAAAACTTTATGGAACTCATAAGACAATGATTGTTACACCTTGTAATTTTTACCCCTGAAAGAGCTGCTTGTAATTCTTCAACTGATGAAATTCTGACCACTAAAACAGTGGTCCAAGCTACCTATTTGCTCATAGTCTGTGATCTTTTTCATCTGCTTACCACTAAATAACTATAATATTTCAATAACTTTCAAAAAATTGAGAACAATATA
>VWZG01002133.1:323197-349631 GCA_013396735.1 Grallaria varia
TCCTCCCTTCCTTCCTCCCTTCCTCCCTTCCGCCCACTCCGGTCCCCTTTAGACATACTGTTTAAGAAGAACAAAGGCAACTTTTTAAAATTCTGGTTATGTTTTTGGGAAATGTCACCTCTTTGGCATGGATCCTAAACAGTAGCACAGCTTGATCCCCCTGCACAGCCCGACACACAGCCCGACCTACAGCCCGACCTGACAGCAGGAAGCTTTTTCCATGGCAGGCATAAATTAAGCTGCAACTTAGTTGCAGAATAATGGATCATGTTTTCTAGAATGGTCAGTCTGCAAAGCAAATTCATTTGTCACTTTAGTGGGTCAGTTCCCTCGTCTAAACTTGCCTTAAAAGAGATTGGGGAAAAGATAGACTTTTAAAAGTTAGGGTTTCTTGTGGGTTTTTTTGTTGTAGTTTGTTGTTGTTGTTGTTTGTTTGTGGGTTTTTTTGAGGGAGGCTAAGGGGTTTTCTTTGTTTCAATTTCTGTTTGAGTGTTTTGGGTATGGGGTTTTGTTTTGGGGTTTTTTTTCAGGGAAGATAGAGGGGAGAGATAGTTTTTAACCCCCTGGGGAATTTACTATGGAATAATTTATTCAAGGCTATGAATTGTCTTGTTGCAAGTGATCAAACACCATTTGGCAATACCATGTGCACAGAAATTTTTAGAAATTTTACGGAAATTTTCTTTTTGAAAGTTCACAATAAAAAGGTGAAGATCCTATCTGCACATGTATAACTGAGCAAGGTTACATTCAAAGGAGACCTTTTTCCCTTTCTGTCCCTCCCACATTGATAGAAAACCTGTTAATTAACTATTTCTCAAATAGAAAGCTGTATTTGACAAGAAGTAGGATGGTGAAAAGTATTCAGATACTGCCTAGCCAATATCAATACTTCCTGTGAGATAATCACAAATTGTTCAGTTGTAAAAAAAAATCCACAGCACTGTGGTAAAAGGCCAAGTGAGCAAAGGAATAGTGTCATCCACTCTTCACTAACTCTTGCTCAGCAAGTGGGCTGTTGTTATAATACTTTGGGGTGGGGAGGAAGGTAGAAACAAGCCCAGTACAAATGTCCCCACTTTGTAGCAGATTATTATTAGCAGAACTGCAATGCCGTACGTATAGGCAGTGTTGTATCTGGATGTAAGCTGATAAGATTGCTTGGAACTGTGTTGTCAGTTTAGCAGGGACTTTGAGGGATCTCTGTACCATACTCTACTGTAAGCAATCAAAATACCCAGAACAGATCAAAATAATGTTCATTAAGGGCAGAAACAATAGAGAAACTATTTTGCTTGCTTCAGGGAAATATGCATTGTCTTGTAATATCTTTCACTCTCCTTACATATATAACACCATTATATAAATATTTTTGATTTGACAGTAATTTAGTTTAGCAAATCAATGACTCTGTGGATATGCTTTTTTCTTCATCTTATCTGGTTATGAAGATGAATAAAAAGCATCAACTTTAACTTTTTTTTTGTTTTTAATTATGCATATATTTTAGCGAGTGTGAAAAAAAAATTGGTTCAGGAGAAAAAATTGCCTTAGGATTTTTTTTCTTTCTCTGATGTCTTTTTAAAAAGAGTCAATAAGTGCTGAAAAACCTGACTTTATATTCTGTCTTATAACTATTTTGTTTTCCAGCCTAAGGCATGCTTCGAACTAAAAAGTCCTTGACTTTTTCTGCTTTTTCTAAAAAATGAAAACATAATCTCAAGTGTTTTGAACATACGACAGAGTTGTTATTTCTAGTACATCGATCCCTCTACTTTTGCAAACTAATGGACATTCAAGTATATTAGGGAATGAGAAGCTCAGTTGATGCTAATGGATAATACAGGTCTTATTGAAGGACAATATTAACTGAGAGTGCATGTGATTACACTTTTCTATGCTTGCTGTTCCATCAGTAAATTAATTCAAAATGATGACCCTGGAAATTTCTTGATTAGAGGACATTACAGATATAAACATTATGTAGATCACAAACCTAAAGGGAATTTGTATATTGGCTATGCTGAGGTATTTCTAAGTGTTTATGAGACAAAGACAAAGGATAAAGTGATTTAGAAATGCCATCCTGGATAAAGAGAGAGTATTGAAAAGTTAGGATGAGTAATGCTGGTAATTAGATAATTTTCTATTTTGTTTAAATTTACTTACAGTAAAATCTTTGCAGCTTTGATATGTGTTTAGATTTCCAACAAATTGGTAGGCTGCTTTAAATTCCTTTTTAAGTTATCATTTTACCTGGGGATTTTGGTAGGCAGCTTTTAATATTTGGTGATAAGTATGTCATTCCACTGAAGCTAATTAAGTATATGAAAGACTTCTTCAAAGCAGACAAATCATTTAAAAAAAAAAAACAAAACCAAAAACGCAGGTACAAAAAACAAAGAAGTAAAGGGAAAAGGTAGGGAACTTGGGGTCAGCAGCTTCTATTTTAATTTTTGTGCCTGACTGAAGTTTCTGTCATGATCATATGCCTCACTATTACGTTTTCAAATTCAATCACTGAAAGTTAAGTGCTGTATTCATACTTACAACTCAGTATTAAACAGTTTGGTTTTGAAGTAAATGAATTCTTTTTGGAACTGAGCCTTTAGAGGTCATAGTTTACTGAGTAATTTCTTCCGAAGGAATACAAATATGAACTTGATCTAGCTAGCTAGCCTAGATGAAATGTCTATAGCTTAGCAGAACATTTATATTACCTAATATTTTGGTTTATAAGCCCTGTGAAATCTTAATTTCTGTATTTATATATATGTTCATAAACGGGTAGGATGAACTGGTTTTCTGCTTTGCAGGAACAGGGGGATATCATGATCTATTGTCCACACAGGAAAAAAAGAAAATTAAAAAAGTCAAATACTCTCCACCAAAACCCTTCCAAAAGAGTGGAATAGGCTAATGAATTTCTCACTTTTTGAGTAAAATAGAGTTATATTACCTATGCAAGAACAAAGCCATCATCGCTATACTCTGTGCAACCTTCAGCGAAGTTGAGCAGTGTCTGAACTGCAGCTATGGTCAGCATTTGGCCATTAATATTCAGAACAGTACTTACAGAAAAGGAAACACAAAATGAAAATCCATCAGGGGTATGTTGGACATATCCAAAGTGAATAGGCAAGAAGTAGACTTAGGCTTTAAAAGCAGTGCACTTCATAAAGATAGTGATCTGGATAGTGTAGTAGAAAGTAAAGTGGGCAGGCATAACTTTTGTGCTTCCAGAAATCCCAAGAGATTGTTTGAAAGTACTCTCTTTCTAAAGTGGATTCCAGTACCTTCTACACTTAAAGGAAGGGATGGCAACTTACTTTGAAATGTAGAAGATCACTGGGAAGCAGGAGTCACAATAATGTTGAGAAGAATGCGAAATTAGACAGAAAATATTGAACAAAGGTTTCCCAGGAAAAAAAGTGGTTCTGTGAAAAATAAAACAAAACAAAGCAAACCAATAAATCCCTCATCTCCATAAATAACAGTTCATGTTGAGTGGAAAAATTAAGAGGGAGTTCAAAGATGGACAATGGATGAATATTTAGAGATTCATAGGGGATCTAAGCCTCTGCTTTGTCCAGTTCAGACCAGTTCATTGACCAGTCACACTCCTGATGGAAGTCATTAAGATAAATAGTACTGGAGGTTATCTTTTTTCTGTCTTTCTCTCTCACCTTTACATTATAATTTTTATTAGCACACACACACGAAACAGAACTAAAATATTAATTTTTGTTCTTTTTCAGACTAGTACAGATTTCAAAATTTGAAAGTCTGTGAAATGCAGTTCACTGTTTTCAGCATCTCCTACTCAGAAAAAAAGAAAAGAGCCTAACTTTTCAGCTAAATAATTTATAAAGAGAACTGCATATTTTGGTTTTTTTTTAAATTTCAAATATCTAGAAAAACAAATGAAGGATACGAGTTAACTTTTTTTTTCTTGTGGGAATCTCCTGTTGTCTTGAAGACCCACTTCCTCATACCTTCTGTTTGTCTGTATTTCTTGTTATGAATTTGGTTTTCCTTGCTGGGAACAGTTCCAAAAGAATGTATAGAGAGTTCTTCAAATTAAGTCTAATGTAAAACCTAGTGAATGATTAAATTGCATACAGAATATTTTTTTAATGCCCTCTGGACTAAGAAATTACATAAAGAAAGTAGATGAGGTATGATCAAGTTTCCCTCTTTGACACCATTTTTTGAGCAAAAACAATGAGACTTGTGAATATCTAATATCTTTGAAGATTCAGGTCTTCAGAGGCAATTTAAAAATAGAATACCTGGGGGTAAAACAAGCAAACAAGCGATGTGTGAATGGAGGCAGAGTGTGCCATTCAAATCCAAGTAGAATACAATGGCAGAGCTTATTTTTAAACTTGTTCCTTACAGATAAAGGTGTAAGCATTCCTCTTTACCCTTTGTAGAAGCCTAGAAGATAGAGAGGCTGGTGTGTATGTCTCAAACACCAGCAGCCAGACAGCTGTGGAACCAGCAAGGACTGTTGATATAAGAAAGAACAGAGTGTAGCTGGACATACAGAGGTAGAACAAACACTCTTCCTGGACAGATGTCCTTGTTCTGACTCCTGAAGTGGCACAGTACAGTGCAGGCTCAAGAATGAGGTCAAGAAGCAGGCATGGGTTGTAGGGGGGGATCAAGACCACCAAAGTTCTCCAAATCATTTCCAGAAAGGTCTAGAAGAACAGACTGTGCATAATAAGTAATTTGCATAGGAAAAGAGAAACTTATGTCCAGAGCTGTGAAAAGTTATCTATAAAATGGCAAAAAGCCTGGGCATGCATGTGCTGCAGGATCCTGGACACCCCATCAGATGGATCGATGCTTGGTCCAGGGCTGTTGATCTGTCTTTCTTCCTTTCTCTTTCCCTTTCCCTCTTTAATCCATCTCTACCTCTCCTCCCTTTCACCCCACCCTTTTGTTCAAAACCTACCACCACATGCTTACAGTAGGTGATAAAGGAATAACTTGTACCAATTTCCATTGTGTAATTTACTAACAAAACTTTGTAAGCATTTGCAGACCCTCTGACTTACATCATTCTTTTTGACAACAAGCATCTACAAATCTTGGATGCTCCCTTACTCTTAAGGGTGCGACACCACAGTGTCACACATATTGCTTGTGTATATGAATAGTCTGTGCTGTTATATTTAATCTGTATACAGTAAAAGATAAATTCTGCATAGAAATTATATTCATAGTCTATTTCCATTACACACAGATCAATATTCACATCATCCCAGTGCTAGGTGTGCAAATTGTGCCAGGGCTACCTTATGACCTCTCTGACAAGAGAAACAGATGACTCAAACACTCATGACTGTAGTTCAAGCAATTGTATTACAGAGTTGAAGTAAGAAAATTTGCAGTGCAACCTTTATTATGTCCCTTTTCTACTGGCAGAAAGCAGAAAGAAATTAGTTACCTAACTTCAAAGATGCATAACTGAAAACAAACACAGATTTCTTTATAGAGAACAGATCTCTCCTCAGTGACAGTCAATTCCTTGTTAGAATTCAAGGTTACTACATAAGATATCAATCATTTCTCTTTCAGGATGTTTAAAGTGATGTTCTAGAAAGAATTTAAAAGGCAAAGTATTTTTCTTACTAGAAACTTTATCAAAAATATCTAACTTCAAGTAGCATCAAGCTGAGAGAAAATATTCAAGAGTATCAGGATGAGGGGTGGTTACAAATCACTGAAAACAAAGTTCAGCATGAAAGCAGTTATTGAAGGCTTACTGACAGCAGGAACAGTGCTGTACCTGAAATTAATTAGAATAAACACAAATCAATATGCAAGCACCAAGTAGATGATTTTTTTTCTGGAATACTATGACCCAAGTCAACCTACTATAGAATTGTCCAGTAAATGACTGTCTAATAGAGGAATAAGAAAATGTTCTTTCTCAGCGAACAACTGTGTCAATAGCCAAGCTCCATAACTGCTGTCTGTTATCATTCTTGTATGAAAAGGCTGAAAATACCACCTCACAGTAAAGAACAAGACAGGGGGAAGTGGGAAAAAAACCCTCATGACTGAACCTCTAGGGAATTTAAACAAAGATTCATAAAGTATTATTTTGAAAAGTTTACTATGTCATATCTCACTCTAAGTGAAAACTGCACCTAATACAATACAAAAAGAAATTTCAAAAAAACCTTTTTTTTGCTCATTCTTGAAATTTCATCCACTAAGAAGTGCTTTGCGTGCTATTTTGTCAGAGGCAAGTGTACCTGAGGAGAATTAGAGCCTTCACTGGAGGTTTAATGAGGACCTTATAACTTGTCTAGATGAGTCACTTGTCCAAGTCTAATTTTCCTATGACTAAGCTACCCTTGTTCTTCTAATTATCACATTCTATTTGTGTGTTTTTATAGGAAAAAAACTCCATAAGTAAGCCATTTCTTCTGCCTTAGACTGTAAAATCAATTAAAAGGGATAAATGAACAAATGTTTTAAAAAGTATGTGTACCTTACCGTGGGCAGCATAAAAAAATAAATAAATAAAAAAAGATCCTCTTATAAAACAAAAGAAACTGAATTTCTGTCTAAATTATCCAGTAAATATAGCTGTATTGTTATTCCTTTCTAAAATTCAGACACTGAATCTACTATCTCCAGTAATTTGAACATCAAAGTCAGCATAAATGTGTAAATCAAAATCATAAATACTTAAGATATTTGTGGTCATCTTCATAGGCATCCATCTGACATCCAGATTCAAAGCACAGTGTTTGAGAGTTTGTACATCTGGCTTGAGTTTATATTGTTATTTGCAGTTGTTTTGGCTGTTATGTTTTGGCTCTTACATTTTTTATAACAATAAAAATATGCATTGTCCAAATTTATGCATTAACTAGTTCTGTTGTCAGTAAAATAGTAACAGATACAACACATAGCTATTCTATTTTATGGATTTTTTTTTTGCATTCATAAAGAGGCTTCATATAAATAAATAATATTTAAAAAGATGATTCAATGTAAGAGAAAGTAAACATGGTAGAGTTCTGTATATGAAGAGAGTGATATTGGACTTGGTGCTTTCAGAAAGATTGGCTCAGGAACTCAACGCAGACAAGGAGCTGAGCTAGAAAAGGGTAGTTAAAGCATTTGAAATAGAATTTATTTAGCTTTTACACAGTTATTTTGGGTAGAAATCTTAAATTTCCTATGACCAAGATAATAATTTGCATAAGATGGGACAGAGAATTTATGTGAGAAGACTATTAATAATACATAAGTGATACTTGTAAACATGGCACTTTTTTCAGACTATTAAGTTAAAAGATAATTCTGCTAAAAGACTGTAGGTGAGGTAGAAAGTCTCAGCTGTGTGATTACCTGCTAGTCCAAGTAGTAACTGGTCTGTATTTAACATTGCTCAGAGTTATGGTGAGATTAACAGGACCCATGCTTAAAAAGTTTTTTAGGACTGCAAATAAGGGAGTTTATATTGCATTATACCTAGGCCATGAAAGAAATAATACAGTTTTAAATTTTTTTCTCTATCTATAAAAGCCTTTCCAGGACCATTTTCTTTAACTGTAGATGTTTGTGTTATTTTCTACTATATGCAAATACTTTTTTTGTACAGATTAATATCCATGGACCTCAACTGCTATCCTGTTTGTAATACATCAATATGTTGTTCAGTCTCCAATTAAGGTTGTTAAGAAGTTACTAAATAAGGTATATCCTCCATTAACATGGTTCTTCTCAAAGCAACTGTCTTCGGCTCAAAGTTTCAGATTACCATTGTCACATCTACTTGAGTTTTCATTCTTTGAAACAGCACTAACAGCTAATACAATAATTTATGTTATGTATAATTTACCCTTTTTAGCCTTCTAAAAATTTTAACAGGAACTGTTTACAGTGGAAGGAGTCTAAATTCTTAAATTGATGTTAGAGCTTTGAGGAAATAAATTTTTTATTTGTGGGAAAAAATATTAGTTTTTCACTTTTGATCTAGAGAAACAAATAGGATTGTAACACACAATTTATAAAAATGAAGATTAAGCTTTTTCACCCCTATACGCTGTTTTCCACTTATGGGTTTTCACAGTCATTTCTATTTAAAAATACAGGCCATAAAAATAAGTATGTTCTGCATCTGAAGAATGTTCTAAGATAATGTTATGAGTGTCTTCAACAGTAGCAACGTAATTGTTTTGGGAATCTACAATCACAGATTTCCACATCAATATCTAATAGGAAAAGGAAGGATATTTGGGGATCAAGATATTTGTTTGCATTCTTAATATTATTTTGGATTTTCCCTTCAAAGACAAAATAGACAATAAAATAAATTTTTAATGACCATGAAAAATATTATTTAAGATAGATTTTCCCTTACAATAATTTGTTATATGGAATGGAAATAAAATAGAAATTTGAAATAAAAACGCCTGTCATGAAAGAAATAAATTTTTGGAGCTATTTTTCAGCATGTAATACTCCAGGAAAAAAACAAACAAACAAAAAAAAAACCACCACAAAACACCTTTCCAGCAATCAGCAGGTCATTTACTCTGCCTAAAATTTAGAAATTATTATTTTGGACCTGCTCCTGTCTCCCAGCATAAAATTTAAACTCTCCCTAAGGTTGTCACCTTTGTGAGTAATAGAAGCTAAAATCTGTTCACCCACACAGTAGCCTCAATGACTGATCTGTTTATTGCTATTAAATGCTGTGGGATTTTCCATAATCCCACTGACATCTATGAGGATAAGTGCCTAGACAAACAGAGAGGAGATACAATGAGAAAAGTAAAATGTAATGTTATAAATATTCTGTGTATTTGGAACAATTACTAATATAGAAGAATGAGGATATGTAATAAAATCAACATGACATTAAGGTCTTTATTGCTTTTTCAATCACTTGTAATTTTTTTTAATATTTTAAAGCTTTAGCCTTTAAGGATCATATTTTCAATCTTTTTTAATAACTATTCTTCTCAGAAATGTATCTTTAAATAGCAAATTGGTTAGTTTGTTTTAGTGAAAACAGATGGCAAGCATGAATTATGAACAGCTCGAAAAAGATCAGCCCTTGACCTCATGTGCAAAGGAAGGTTTGGTTCTGATTAGAGTAAGATGAGGCCATGTTGTATTTCCAGGATTTGTGGTACCATGGAGCAAGTAACCTGAAACTAGGTTAATAAGTTGAGGAGTTGGTGCCTGCTTAAAATCAGCATTTCAAGCAGTAGATTATCAAAGTGGTTTTTGGTTTTGTTTTGTTTTTTTCCCCCCAGGATCAGTAGGTCTTAACATAATATATAAACACGTTGATAAATAGGTTACCAAATGAAGCAGATATTTTCCTACATAACTCTTGCTTCTCTGGAGGATCAGAGAACACTCTGCTTGCTTTTAGCAAATGACAGAGAATATGATTAGAACAGTCAAGATGGTCTCTGGTGTAGGCAAGGGAATATGATTTTTGCCATTATTAGTAAAAGGCCAGAGGCTTTGTATGGACTGAAAAAGCAAGGTCTCAGCTACAGCCTGGGATTCTCTTGCTCTTCGTTGGTTTCAGATATTCTGAGGAACTCAATGGTTGTTCTGAGTCAGAGTTTGATTATGAGTTGAATGGCAAGACAAAAATTTAGAAACCAATCTTCTTGAGGTATCTAACATGAAATAATTTGAAAAAAGAAAAAAATTACTAAAACTTGCAGTTTAGTCACCCAGCCAGAAAGATTTTTGAAACAAATCTAAAACTTATTCTTTGTAAAGTTTAACTTGTCTTTTCAAGACAATAAACTTATAAGAATAGAAGCAGTTCAAAATATCTTGATATAGACATCCAGGTAACAGGGTGGTCAATGAGAGATGTGAAGAGATGAGCATTTACACCCTAAATAACTTATTTTCTTTATGGGACATAATTAGGGATATCTATCTGTCTGTCTATACACACATTCCAACTCCCTGCCAAGGAAATATGCCTTATTGTAGAAATATATACATATCCACATGCAAAGTAATTTTATGGACCATAAAACCCCCGAAATAGATTAGTATCATTAAACCAGTGAAAACTTACTGTTACAACTCTCTAAAGACGATACTAGTTTATTTCCTTCAGAAATTAGAATTGAAAAGTTATTAGAGGTAAGATAAGCACCAAAGAAGGTGAAAGTATTCTTACATGTAACAGTGGAGGAGATACTTTTTCCTTTGGTTTTAACCCTCACATAGCAGACCACGAACAGACGCCAAAAAAAGACCTGAAGGCCAGTTACAGAACAATAGGAATTCAGCAGGAGCCTGTAGATATGTGGATTAAAGATGACTTGTATATTTAGAGTCATTCCATCATTCTTTATGTGTATCC
This sequence comes from Grallaria varia, assembly GCA_013396735.1. Taxonomy (NCBI): domain Eukaryota; kingdom Metazoa; phylum Chordata; class Aves; order Passeriformes; family Formicariidae; genus Grallaria; species Grallaria varia. The sequence goes on from VWZG01002133.1 coordinate 333,579, forward strand.
ATGTATTTACTTTGAAAGGTACCCAAGATTCTACTCTTCAAAACCAGGAAAAGATTATTGCATGATCATAGAATTCAAAGAGTAGGACATTAAATAACAAAAGGCTAGCAAATTATGACATTCATAATAGAACTACAGGTTCTTAGCAAAAATATATTTGTCAATGTTTGCATAAGTCTCAGGAATTTCTAGAAAGGTCTGAATTAATTATTATATACGTGTTTATTTATGGACTGGATCGACTTCTTGCATTGTGTCTGTGCTTCATCTCATGAACTAAATTAATCTGCTCTAGGAATAAGATATTTTTCTCTTTTTGATGAACACACAGAGATGATTTCTCCTTAAGACCTAGTCATTGGCAGTATGATTTTAAACTTACAGCCAAAATTTGCTCTTAACTAGAACCTAACACATTCCGGTTATTTAAGAGTCTGTGGTGAGTTCACCTTGGCTGAATGCCAGGTGCCCACCCAGCCCCTCTATCACTGCCCTTCCCAGCTGGGCAGGGGAGAGAATAAGGGTGGAAACAAAAAAACCAGGACAAATCATGGGTTGCGATAAGGCAGCTTATATTTATACAAAAAGCAAAAGCAAAAGCAGCGTGTGCACGCACAAAGCAGAAGTCAGCAATTAATCTCTATTTCCCATGTGCAGCGATGGTCGGCCACGTCTCTGGGAAGCAGGGCCCCTGTGCCTGTGTTGGATGTTAGCAGGCAGCCATCGGAGACAATGAGTGCCTGCCCTTCCTGCTGCTTGCCCCAGCTTTTAAATCTGGGTTGACGTCATATGGTATGGAATATCCCTTTGGTCAGTGTGGGTCAGCTGCCTATTTGTGTCCCCTCCCAGGATCTTGCCCTTGACTGAACAGTGAGTGCTGTGCTCAGTGGTAGCCAAAGCATGGGTGTGTTATCGACACCAATGCAGAGCACAGCACTGTGAGGGCTCCTATGGGGAGATGAATTCTGGCTCAGCCAGACCCACCACAGAGTCTTACTCATTTTTATTCTTATACTACTAGTAACATTACTTAATTTATTAGTTCTCAGGAAGTAAGAGCTAGATAAATTTATCAAATTTATCCAGCTGTATAAATTATAAAATGTAGCAATTAAAACAATACAGGTTTCATAAAAAAAAAAAAGCAAAACCAAAAACAAAACAAAACAAGAAAATGTTAGGGGGGTTTATTACAAAATTGAAAGTTAAAAAATATAAGCACCATGCAATAAATATACAGATCAGTGCTATGGGTCTTAATGCATTTTTTGAATAGCAGTGTCAGATCAAACTTTCTGCCCTTTCCTTCTTCACAACTCATTTTTCCCTTGCTGTAATATACATATGTGAGGCTACGCTGAGTTTAACTATGGATCTGATCTTGTTAAGTTTTTTTTTGTTTTGTTTTGTTTGAGTTGTGTGTGTTTATGGGTACTCCACCTCTGGCAAATCACTTTCATAAACTAATACACTGCATGAATGGATAAATATCGTTCTACCATTGACTTTTTTATATATATATTTATATATATGTATATAAAAATGTAGGCATTAATATATATGTATCAATATACGGCAGCATTTATGTATCTATGAATATGTTATATAAATTATACCTGCACCATTTAGGGAGTGGAGGACTGTCGATAAAGCTTAGGAGTGATCAGTGTGGTCATTTTGGGATATATGTATTGGCATGGGTACCATATGAAGAACTTTACTTTTTAGGGGTATATTAGACAGAAAACTACAATCACAATCATTTAAAAATTTCAACTTTTTAAAAGCTGCCATGAAAACAAAGTCTTATTGAATCTAGTGCAAGCAACATCAGAAAAGAAATTGACATGTCTTCATTTTGTCTGGTCAGCTTTCTCTTGGATACCATTCACAGCATAAACAATTCCTGTATTTTCAGTCTTCTCAATACTCAAAATACATAATGATGTTTTTAATTTCTTACTGTGAGTATTCAATGACATTTCACTTTCTTCAAAGAATTTGGAAAGGACTACAGACCCTTCCAGTTTCGCTCTGTGGGGCTTGGTTTCCCTTTGGCATGGCTCCTGTGGAGTTTATACTGCTGATGCTTTAGTACATTCATTTTCATTGGAATGGATTTACTTCATAACTAAATCTTACAAGTTTTACAACACTGCAAAAATGGTATGTTATCAAGCACACAGCATGTTTTTTGCTCTTCATGGAAACCATATATATATCAATGGTACAAATGGTAGAAGTGGCACGCATTTTGCCCATACTGTTCTGTACTCAATTGCCAGTGCATAAGGGACTTTGGATTTAGACTAAGCTATTGAAGTTTAAATACCTGCTGATACATTGCTGCTTTGAGAACTGGAGAAAAAAATTGCCATATCTTGGAGCCACCTTCTATGATGAGATATATTGCCCAATCAAGTTCACTACCTTTTTTTCCCCAAAAGAGGAAAATAATGGCAAAAAGAGACCAAGATTTGGTGTAAGGCAGCATGCTTGTGAGATGAAATGCAAATTGAAACTGACTTGAAATGTTTCATAATTTTTCTACACAGAAAGGTGTTGTTCCTTGTTTATCCTGCTGGTTTTGGTTTTGTGTATAGCAATTGAACTGAAATCAAGCACATTTTTGTTTTAGTTTTTCTTAATTGAAATTTTAAAGTCAGGGAGATCTCTCTGACTGTGATCTTGATAAAATCTAATGTCAGCTCAAAATTTCCAGTCAGTTTAAATGTATTTAAATGTGTTAAATGCTTAAAATCTAAGCATGAGACTGAACATAGATAATAAAGCTGTAAAGTTGTAATTCCCATACTTTGCTATGAGCATATCTATATGCTACTCTATATGCTACTATACGCTGCCTCTGCACTATCCTGAACATCCACTGGTCTGATTACGTGACCAATGTGTCTGTCCTTGAACAGGCAGCAGTCACCAGCATTGAGGCCATGCTGCTGAGAACGCAGCTGCGCTGGGCAGGATGGAGGATCACCGCCTCCCTAAGATCGTGCTCTATGGTGAACTTGCCACCGGCTGCCGCAAGAGAGGAGCCCCAAAGAGGAGATACAAGGACTCTCTAAAACAGTACCTCAGCCTTGGCCGTATTGACTACCATCAGTGGTCCACTCTGGCCTCCAATTGGGAGGCGTGGAGACACACCATCCATAACGCTGCTGATTCCTTTGAGAACGCATGCAGAATCAGTCTGGAGGAGAAAAGACAACGCAGAAAGAACCGTGCCTCACCAACACTGCCTATGGAGACTTTCTGCTGCGCCTTTTGCAACCGGACTTGCCTATCTCGCATCGGCCTCTTTAGCCATCAGCGCGCTTGCAGCAAGCGTGGGTAGAGCCCTTCCCAAATCTTCGTTCGCGAAGCCCAGCCATGATGCTACTACAGTTCCTTTTCTTTTTATGATTCTTCATACAAAATCATGGCTTAATGGAACACAGTTTAGTCTCCTTATGACTCAGCATATTGAGTAACAAAAAGAATATTCTAAAATTTTGGGGTTTTAATCTTTTTACTTTTTTGCTACACGTCAGTAGTAATTAATAATTCTTTTCCAGTTATTGTAACTGATTTTATCATAAATCACTGTGTTTATGTTCTGCAATGTAGTATATTCATAAGTGAGCTACAACATCACGACCAAAAGCCCAGCACTGCAGGGAAAGACTCTCTGAGGGTTGAGGTAGAATGGAACAAAAAGTAAATTATTGTCAGAATTATGGAATACCGTAAGATTTATTTTATGACAAAGAACCACCAAAATTTTATGTTAATTGGTTAGAGGCTGAAGAATAATCAAAACTTGATATAATATGCAGATATTAAAATGGTATTAAGGAATACTGCTGGTTTTGTTTTGTTTGGTTGGGATTTTTATCCTTAACATTTTTATCTAAAAAATTACAATAATTAATCCAAAGCATGAACAATGTAAATCATAAACATGGATTTGAAAACTCTGCATTTTTGAAGATTCAGAGTGAATTTAACAGATCAAAATTAGTCAGATTTGTTATCCTATTCAAAAATATATAATTTAGCTGCAGCATGTACATGTTACTTAGCTGTCAAATGTTCACATGTGATAGATGCTATTATTTGTTGTGGGGTTTTTGTATCTTATGGTGATATAAGCTACATATCGAGATTTCCTGCCTTACAGTGCAATAGAGTATTCTAAATTGCAAAGTACATCTCTCTGTTCTGGACTTTATTTACCAACATGCTAACCAACCAGCATGACAATTTATTTTAGTTACTTTTTTTTTTTATTTATTCTTTGAAATAGTCTTATTTGGGGAGGGAGAGAAGGGGCTAAAAACTATTCTTCACCTGACAGTTTTTGCACTTTCCTGTCCATGGCCTGCTAGATAGTAATGTAATTAATCTGCACTAAATAATTCAGTCCCATTAAAGCTCCTGAGTTGCCCTTTTCATAACCTTTGACTAAGGGAAAACATTTTACACTTTATTTTCTATCTATCTCACAATTTCAAATGCAAGGAAGCACTTTGAATCTCACAGGTACCTGATGTCCTTAATTGCTAGTATAGGAAACTAAATGAAAGGCTATGGGCATTCATGAGTGTAGTTGTATGTGCTATACAAAAAAAACCCCAAAAACATTATGAAGCAATGTTATACAAACAAATAATACATCAAGATAAGGTGCAAAACGTGCTGCAAAAATGCACAAAGTTAAACATTAAAAGGACAGGAAAAGATGTTGATTTCGAGTAAAAATAGGAGAACTTCCGGAAAGAAATTTTTTGCAAGAAAAGTTTCTAAAATCCACCTCGATTCCAAGCTTAGGTTTTGACTGACTTAATGAGCTATGTCATGCATATTGTTTTTGATGTCATGGCAAACATGTCTTCAACAGAGAACCTTTATCTGCTCAACTACAGTATTTGTTGTTACTCAGCTGGACAGGGTTTGATATTGAGTAGTGTGTCCTCTCAGTGACAGAGTTCTGATCAACTGCTCTCTTATGGTAAACAGACAGTATGACAGTAGTTGAAGATCCTTGACCTGTGATTCCTATCAGTTTTCATTTTAATCCCCATGGTCACCATTACGACAGTACCTCAAAAGCATGATAAGATCTGTGTCGATTAATAATGTAACAATATTTATCTATATTGAACAAAACTTAACTACTATTACTTCATGAGAGGACAGGAATGAAATACATAATTTATTTTGAGGTACTAATCTCATATTTTATGTATTATAATTATGATGTATTTTCATTACTTTCCAAGGATTTGATGTAAATCAGTTGATGATACTTCCTTAAGAGAAAACTATTAACTTCTAGGCTAGAAAAAAAGATTGAAAATGCAATGGTTTAATGTTAGCTATAAGTCAACTTGTAAATAAAAACTAAATCCATTGTCTTCAATGTTCTTACTAAAGTGATGAATGTTCATTGGTTACTCTTCCACATTTTTTGCTTTTCGTAAATGGCTGACAATATTCCACCATCTGGAATGAAACAATAGTTTATCTGTTCCTGTCCTCCAGAAGATAGAAGGAAACTCCATTAAAACTCTTAATATTAAATTAAACTCCACAGAAGAGTCCTTCTCATTACCACCAGTCTTTGGAAACACTTACTTTTTTATCCTTGCATCCCAACCTGCAGCTCAGACTTTAATGGAGGCCTTTTGTTTCCTCTTAGATATTTCACAAAATCAAATATTTACTCTTTTCGGAAGTTATGGTGCCCTGACTTGCCACACTCTTTGGAATTAAAAAAAGCCTTATTATGCAGGTTTTGGTGTGAATACTTAAGATGTGTTTAGATATTTGTAGAAGTTTATAATTACAGCATAGGCAAAATAGTTTGAAATTTTTATAAAGGTTGAGAAGTACTTGGGAGTGCTGGTATATGAGAGGCTGAACATGAGTCAGCAATGAGTGTTTGCAGCCCAGAAAGTCAAGTGTATCCTGGGCTGCGTCAAAAGCAGCATGGCCAGCAGGTCAAGGCAGGTGATTCTGCCCCTCTGTTCTGCTCTGGTGAGACCCCATCTGCAGTGCTGCATGCAGCTCTGCTGCTTTCAGCGCAAGAAAGACATGGGCCTGTTGGAGTGAGTCCAGAGGAGACCACCAAGTTGATTAGTGGGATGGAGCACCTCTTCTAACAGGAAAGTTGGAGACAATTGGGATTGTTCAGACTGGAAAAGAGACGACCTAGTGGCAACCTTATTGTGACATTCCAGTACTTGGAGGGAGCTCACAAAATAGACATAAAGGAAATTTTTACATGGGCATATATTGACAGGACAAGGGGGAATAGATACAAACTAAAAGTGAGTAGGTTTAGATCAGATATCATGAAGAACTTCCTCATGGTGCGTGTGGTGAAGCACTGGAACAGGTTGCCCAGAGAAGCTGGGGAGGCCCCATTTCTGGAGTTGTTCAAGGCCAGGCTGGATAATGCTTGGAGCAATGTGGTCTAGTGAAAGGTGTCCCTGCCCATGGCAGGGCAGTTGGAACTAGATGATATTTAAGGTCTCTTCCAACCCAAACCATTATATGGTTCTATGTTCCTGCAGCATTTAGAAGTTAACAGAGCAAACCAGCATTAAACCAACCTTAAATGGGACATTTCATGGCAGACTCTGATGCCTTTTTCATGTTTCCTTTACTAATCTCACTCCTCAACAAGGAATTGAGATGCCTCTGTACAGTAGGCTATAATTTGTATTCAAAGAACTATAAACACTGTTTCTCTGAATACATTCTGTACTTCAGTAACTGTTCTGCACTGATTTGTTTACTTATTTTTCAGATGTAATTTTTTTTGCCATTTTTATGGTGCTAATGGCAGTACCACATTAGAAGACAACACATGGATGAATAAATGCAGATTTTCTTCACCTGTTTAAAGCAACAACATTTTCCCACTGTTTCCTTCATTGATAATTATTAAATCATGCAGCCCCATTGATATATTTTAATAATCAGTGACACAGAACCAATCAAGTTCTGTTAAAAAGATATTTAGGAATTTTCTCCAGACTGAGGCTCAGAGTTTTTGGTGTTGTATGAACTTGTCTATCCACATGTGAGATCAGTAGTGGCCGAAAAGTCATGATTATCTTGATCTTGATTGGTGTTGATGTTAGGAAAATGAATTCCTGGGTATTTCCAGGATAATGGTGCAGGTGTCTACAAAATAATTAGTGGAGTTCAATAGACTCAGCCAGAATGTGAGTGACCCTTTGGTCGGGGTGACCATACTTTCATCTGTGTCTTCTTCTGTCAGCCTCAAGGACAGGTCTCAGAGTACAGTGCTGTAACCTAGAAATTCTCTGTCTCAATTTAAATATTTAGAGAAGAAAAATCAAGAATCTTTTACTCTGCATATAACAAGTCTGTTTTAATAATTCATTCTTGGTGTCTGTCATTGAGCGATTTTTTTTTTTGTCTTATTCATATTAAAATTATCAGTATGATACATAATATTAGTCAGATAGCTTATATGCTACTGCTTGCAAATGAAGCTAGAAGAAAATAACATAAAGCCAAAATAAGTATATGAGAACACAAAACACGTGGAATTTCAATCTGCTGATCAATTCGTTATTTGCTGAGCTCACTGTACTTATAGAACTAAAGCATTTTTTCTGTGCAACAGTCTAAAAGAGTTATCTTCTTTGGAAAAACACACAAATTTCACTCTCATACCTTAACTAAATGTTGACATTTAAATATATGGTTTACCCTTAATTTCTTTTCTTTTCTATTCTGTATGCTACTTTGCTGTTCAGAGGAGAAATGGCATACGTTCAAATAGAAAACTCAGTAGTGTTAAAGCAGTCCATCAAGAGGATTTGCTTTAGGTTAGAGAAAAGCAGTACTTTTTCCCAATTTTCTGTGTTATGTGATGTCTTATTACTATATATACTACAAGTTGACTATTATGGAACCTTCTAAGGTAAATTTCCATTTCCTTTTAGTTTTAAGTAAATATTTCGTTCTTTACTGTATGCCTATTAATTGATCTTCTCAGTGTTAAATAATAAAAAAACTTGTGCTTTTTTATAGACTTTTGGAGAACCTTTTAGCAAAAATCTACTTTAGAACTGAGTGAATGACAGAATTGTATATAAAAAGAAAAGGGAATTAGTATGGGCTATTTTGTAATCAGCACCAGTGATCTATTTGATGAGGATGTCACTGACAGGTAAAAACTACAACTATAAAAATAACACATAAAATGGCGTTTCTATACACTCTTGTATGTACATTTAGAACAGCAGTAAGAAAAAAAAATCAAACCCTTAGGTTATTGCTTGATTTAAAGTATTGACTTGTAAACTTTAAAGAACAAGGCAAAACACTGGGAACAAAAGTTTATTTAAAAGGTAATAGGGTTAGTATCCTTGTAGTTGCCCTAGTAAATGAGAAAGAAATACAGCAATTGCAATAATGTGGTGGGAAAAGAATGTATTTATCTGCTCTCTTCTCTTCTGGATAACAATTTTTAAAACTTCAAGGAATACCAGCCTCCCTTAAGATTTTCTGAAATACCTGTATTCCAATGACAGTTAGAGATATGGGACAACAATGCAATCTTGAGAGGTGGGTTATGCTTTATAAGTTTCAAAATCATCCTTTTACTACCTCAGATTTCTCCATAATTATATCCTGTGTCTTATGTATGCAGTCTTTTCCCAAGGATTTCAGAAAAGGAAATGGTTACACAACCTGTTTTGATTTTCTTTTCCCCTCAAGAATTTTATGTTGCCCGTGAGTTCTTATTGTTATTTTCTTATGTTCTGGTTTGATGTTAATGATTTCCTGGTATGTTTTGAGGATCCTGAACTGTTCTGGATGCAGAAAATCTATGGAAACTTTTCTATCGTAGAACTTCAAATCAAACTAGTTATTTGTCTGGAAAGTGCCTACAGTGTTGAAATTTAATATGCCAGGTAAACAACTAACAGAAGACGTAACTATTATCTTCATTTTATAAACAAGTTGCTGTATATCTGACTCTGAATCTAGTGCAGTACCAAACAATATCAACTCAATATGATTGATGTTACCTTAAATTTTACTTAAAACATTTTAAGGGTACTGAAATTAATCAGTTTTATTGGTTAAGTAACTGGAGTTTGTTTATTAAAATCTGACAAACATTAATTCTACGGAAACCAAAGCATGTAAATTCATCCATTTCATTTGCAACCTTAATTTCCTCGATATATATCAATCTGTACTGGTTTAGGATGGTGCATAGTTAATTTTCTTCACACTAGATTTGGTGGGGATGTGTTTTGGATTTGTGCTGGAAAATGTTATTAACACAGGGACTTTTTCCTTACTGCTGAGTGGTGCCTGCTCAGAGTCGAGACCTCTTCTGCTACTCAGGCCTCCCCACCAGTGAGGAGGCTGGGGGTGCACAAGAAGTTGTGAAGAGATACAGCTGGGACAGCTGACCCCAACTGACCAAAGAAATATTCCACACCACATGGCATCTTGTTTGGTGTATAAAACAGGGGAAAGAAGAAGGAAGGTGGCACTTGTCTTCCCAAGTCAGCATTACAAGTGCTAGAGCACTATTTTTCCAGGGATGGTTGAACATCTGCCTGCCCATGGATGAATTCCTTGTTTTGCTTTGCTTGGATGTGAGCTTTTGCTTTACCTAATAAACTGTCTTTAACTCTATCTATGAATTTTCTTGTTTTTACTCTTCCCCACTGGGGCAAAGTTAGCCAGCACTTGGGTGGTGCTAGTCACCAGCTGGGGTTAAACATGACTGTATCTTGTGAAAACATAATTACATAAAACCCGACAGTAATTCCACGTTTGAGAGCCTTTCCTTATTCCTATATGCAATAAAATGTTATGACCTCTGTTGCCAATTTTTTTTTTCTGGCCTCTAAGACCCCTGAAAATACATAAAAGTAGTACATGAAAGGATGTCCAGTTCCAGAAGAGAACTGTATCCTAAAATGCAGAAGACATCTGACACTGAGTAAAGAATGGACACAAAAGTGTGTGTGAGACAAAGGGGCATACAGAGTTAGAGGGTACAGTAAAAGTAGGTTCAGTGGCTTTGAAAAGAAACCTATATTTAGAAGACACCAAATGAAGGAGATGTATGCAAGGTATCTGTTTCTCTGCCCATTTTTCATTTGCCCTTTTTTTTTTTTTTTTTCTGTGTTTGACTTGACTTGATGATAAACAGAAATGGAAGATTCTCTGTTTTCTTGCCTGTCTTCTTCCTAGCTCTACATAAATCTTTCTACAGAGTCTGAAAACCAAACCTTTAATATTATTGGGGGGTGGCTTTTTTTCACTCTTTTTTTTTTTTTTTTTCCTTAAATGCTTTTTATTGCAAAGTTTTATGAGGTGAATAACACCTACCATAAAATGATTTTAAAAATACACATGAATTAGTTTATGATCTCCAGAACAGCATTTGGCTTACAGAGGTGTAAATTCTCCTTGTTCTATTAAAACATCTGCAGTTTTTCTTTCACTCTTTCTTAGGGCACAGATTTGATGCCCTCTAGCGACCAATCATTTGGTTTAATACTTAAGAAATATACAGAGACAGTGGACTGAGTATAGATGTGAGTAGATCTTACATATCAGCATTATGGATTTTTGACTGATATAGATTATGAAAGCTTTTTCATTATTTCTTCACCAATTAACATGAGTCTAAAAGTATCTGAACCTTCTTCCCTCTGTCACACAGCATGAAACAAGACACATTGTTAAAACTATGAGAGAAGACAATGATATACGTTGACTTGAGGGTTTCTTTCATTTATTTATTGCAAACAAAAGCCATTTCCTTTTAAAGGTTGAGAGAACTGGCATATGTTTACTGTCATGCTAACAACCTCTGCAGACTATGAAAGCTCACTGCAGCTTCCATATCTTAGAGAGTATATTATAACTGAATTTGAGACTGAGAATTCTGCATCCATCTGTCCTTTACTTTTTTTCCCAAACACACACTGATGCAATACACACAACTAGTGAATTAAATGTTTGTCACTTCTGCGAAGAGGTTATCTAGCACCTTCAGATGACAGAACATGATAACTGGAATAATCTATACCAAATTTTGTCAGAGTGATAGAGTTTCTAATGTAATATTGCTTTGCAATTTTTCCAGATATAACAAAGGGTTTGTTTTTTTGGGGGTTTCCTTTTTTGGTTTGGGTTTTTTGGTTTTGTGGCGTGGGTTTTTTTGTTTGGGGTACTTTTTATTTATTTTTTTTTTTTTTACATTTAATTAGAAACATCATTACATCACATTTCTTTGCCTCTAAATACATCCTCCTTCTGATAATTTTTTAACAGATTTAAATTAAAACAGGTAAAATTTTACACAGATTTACTAAGGTATAATCAGCCTGCAATTGCAACAAAATTTGCCAGAGAACTGTAACTTTTAGAAGCAGAGTTAGTGTTGACTTCTGTGCAGCATAATGTGACAGATGTTCTTATGATGCTAGAGATGTAACAAACTATCTGTAAGTAATTTGAATAACTGGTGAAGCAAGATATATCTGACAACACCGGGAAGTTATGAACATGAGGAGGGGCACGGAGTGACCCCTGTGGCTAAGTAGCAGGGAAGATAATCTATTGATCTTTTTTCCTGCTTAAAGTCCCAAGTATATTATATGTTTTAAAGAATATGTAATGTAGCTATGTTAAAAACAAATGCACACAACCCACCCAAAAAGCACAAAAAACTACCAAACCCACAAAAAACTACCAAAACAACAACAACAAACCCAACCAAAACACCCTTGATTAGGAATTTAGTGCTCTCACTGAGATTCTTCAAACCATGTGTCTCTCACTTGCTCCTTCTCTCACTCCCATGCTGTGGTGGTCTGGAGAGGAGAACTGAAGGCAGAGAAGGTAAAGATCACTTATTGAGATAAGAAAAATCTACTGGAAACAGCAATGAAATAAGAGAGCAAACAGCAACAGCAAAGAAATTAATAACAAAAGTGTACAGAAGGGAGACTGATTCACATGCAAAAACGCTCACTGCAGAGCTCGACCAGACCACAGCCATGCTACCCTGTCTGCTCCCCTCAGCTCACAACTGGTATCCTGCCTACTCAACCAGAAGGAATCCCTTCTCCTCTGAAGAGACTCCTTTCTCCCTACCCCCAGCAATGATGTGAGATGATATAGAATAAGCTCCAGGTCCTAGTCAATGTCCCAGCCGTACCCCCTTCTGGCTACTGCAAAAATTAACCTTGTCCTGGCCAGAACAAGGACACCACTTTTGTATGTTGTTTACAAGAAAACTTGTTATGAAGAAAAGCCTTGAAGAAATGAAAGCAAAATAATTTATAGAACAAAGCTAACAAATTTCCAGTTTTTAACCTTGTTCACATAATTTCTTGAGACTGACAGTGAGCACAGAGGAAAGAAATATTGGATCTTAGCAATCTTGGATTCTTAACTGTTGGAGCAACTTAAGTTGGAACAGCTTCTTGACATGTCTGTGCTGGAATTTATTACTCTAGAGCAGCATATGCAATATGGAAAGCAGCTATTTTATTTGAAAGTTAAAGATTATTTACCAGATTGTCTGTGATACAAAGACAGAACTCTATTCTCCTTTTTTATTAAAAGTCAAGAAGTCAGAACAAGCGTTCTTAAAGATCTATGCGGCAGAGAGATTTCTGCCACAATAGGCAGGAACAGAGCAGCTTTAAACAAAGCAATGTTGTCAGTTGCTTAAGGCAGCAGACGGCAGATGATGGCAGAATTAGGTATTGCTGTGTACCAAGGCCTGCATGTTAGGAAAGCAAGAAGGAGCAATAACATTTTGGCAGAAAAAGGTTGCTGATATTTTATTTTGGCATATCATGAATAAATAAATGAAAGACTGAAAGGAAAAAGAAACCATCAACTCAATACCTGTTCTCTGTCACTGTATGGGTTATTGCTTTTGGTGTGTTTGCTTGTATACTGTCTTTCTCCTTGATCCTCGTCTGGTTTTGAATCTCAGAAATAATTTTTTTTCTCCGTATTTAAATATTTAGGGGAAAGTTCCTTACATCGTATGTTATTATTGAGAGATATAAGTTATCACTAAATCTTATTCCTAATTTTAATCTGGATATTTTTAATACATTTTCAGTGTTTTATTAGATAATAAAATATTTACTGGTGACCTATAAAATTTGCAGATGTATTTATGTTGTGGGTTTTGTTGTTTTGGGAATTTTTTGGTATGTTACAGTCTTTATCCCTTATTTCCAAAAAGCATCTACTTAGATGCTCGTTACATGAGTTTTGTCTGTGCACCAAGAATCTCACTTTCCCTTCCCCAACAAAATGGAAAACATTAGTTTCTGCTTATCATGCATCTTGATTTCAAGAGCTCTGTTAAAACCTCACAGCAACAATAACTCCTCTGTAACTTAATGTCCAGAAATGTTGTGTATAAAGTCTTATTGCCCCTTACTTGCAGTTAAAACATTTTTTTGAAAATTTGGGTTCAGAAAAAGCTATGACTCCCTCAGAACCTGTCAGATATATTTGCACCTGCTTCACAGCTGTATGAGTATTACGACAGACTGACATCAGGAAGCCTGAACTCTGGATCACTGCCTCCAAAAGAAGAAGGAAGGAACTCTTTTTGTACAACGTATCATTTAATGAAAAATCATTTCAGTGGAAAAGGATATAGTACTCTAAAACGTCTTTTGCCTCAGTTAGTGTAATCCCCTGCTGATCAATGGCATTCAAATCACATCATGCCATGTAACATCACAACATAACCAACACCATCCTAAGTTTTCAGATTTCACCCTAGCTAATTCATCTTTTTTCAGCTTATCTAAGATATTGGTCACAGCAGTGCCTATCATCTCTCTCATTAGTGTTTCCACTTGTAATTCTATGAAATGCCATATGTTATTAATATATCTTTGTTAGCCTTCAGGTTGCAATCTGCAGTACATGCTAATAATTCAGATATGTGACACAGAAATTAGCAGATAAACTTTAATGAAAGGGTGGCATGGAAAAGTAAATACTGATAACTAGTTCTGAATGCAATGATTGCTCTCTGGTTTGCATGATTAAGTCTGATCCTCCTTCTTCACTATCAAGGTGTAAAAGTGAAGTAAGGGATGATCAAAATGTGCTTTAGCAGTAATTTTCAGACAATCTCTTTGGTAATTTCTCTGTAATGATGTACATGTCTGCCAAATAATTTTGTTTTCCCTGTGTTATATGATATTTTTGTAGTCTGTTATATTTCTTACAGAGAATTGTGACCTTAATAACTGCTTTTCTTTGCAACATTTTCATTAAAAATGGAAAACCACACAAACATCCAACACCTTTATAAGCTTCTGAATAAGTCATTAACAGTGATATCCTTGCCAGCTATGTCTTATGTTATAATGAAAGGTTCTTACTAATCTTCACTCTTAACCTCCTTAGATTTAAGTCTGGACACTCGCGAGTTATATATTGTCTTTATTACAGTGAATAGAATGTATCCATTATAATCAATCTTTATAGACAATTCTTATTTACTGTTTCATATGGAAGTTATACTGGACAGTTAATCATGATTGTTTATGCTATTTGAATTTCATTTACAGTTACTTGCCACCCTTTAGCAGTGTAATTACATAGTACTTATAAAAGTACAGATACATGACCTGGATTTGTTAGTGCTAATATAAGCAAAAGAGAAATGCCCTTTATTTAAAACAAAACAAAACAGAACAAAAACCCAACAAAAAATAAATCCAAAACAAGACATAAAATGCTCTAGCAACCCATAGCAAAAGTCAAACTGCCAAAGGTAATCTTTGCAGCTACATGAGACAAAACTGTGAAAGGGTTCTTCTGATTTCTGTCCCCACATTCTCAGTACCTTTACCTTTTTTATCCCTTGCTGAGCATAACTTTCAACTGAAATCTTCCCCTGAACATTTACACATCAAATTCTTGTGGGAAGGCTGACACATTCCATTCCCTGAAGAGACCAGTATTTGATAGTCCAACTCCCTATCCAGAACTGATTCTTTGAAGTCTTCCACACACTAAGTCCACTCAGGTTCCAGAACTTCAGTTCCAAAGGTATATCACTATCACTTTTAGAAGTACCAGCAAAGCATTGAAACAAATTTTGTGAAAGAGAACTTACTGGGTTCTATTTTGTGTGACCTTGACAGAAAGAAAATGATCTCATGATCTTCTGATTGCCCTTTCATAATCAGAAAAGTCTTCATGGTATTAGAATGCAAGATTAATCTTTCAGCTTACCACTGAAAGATTGCTCAGGTTAATTGCTGACATTCTCTCTACTCTTGAGAATGTCTAATGCCACTCTTATGAATAGACCAATAAGATCCACAAAGTCAGAAAATAAATGTATTTTACATATGCAAATCATATGCTTTGATTGTCCCTTATAGGGATTAATTAATAGAAAAACTCAGTGAAGATGGAATTTTTGCAGTACCCTTCATACAAATATTTTCTTTTTTTTCTATTATGAAGAAAAATAATCAATTTTAAACAGTTTAGTAATAATATATTTAATATTTAACTCTTCAAAAACTCTATCACAACCTACTTGTAATAATGAAAAGGAGAGCTAAGATTGGATATTAAATGCACTGAACTCAAAATTATATTTTTACTCCTTAGTAAGGCAGAGTTCTCATTTGATCAGAAATGAGTATCAGAAATGTTGCTGAGCTCAAGATATGCAGTACAATGGAACTGACCTTGAAAAGTGAACTTTCAACATTTAAAAAGATACGGTCATGCTACATTTACTGTTCTAAATAAAGAATGTATTTTAAACAAAGATAATGTATCCACAACATCTTTCTGAAACAAAACCAACCAACCAAACAAAACAAACCCCTTTTCCCCTGTTTACTGATTGTTTGCAGAATACTGGATGACATCCAGACACAGGTGATTTAAAAACAACCAGGGAATGATAAGCTCTCTTCAGGGATGGAAGCTTCTAAAGAAAAACAGAGCAGATTCCCATTAGTA
>VWZG01002134.1:5683-24156 GCA_013396735.1 Grallaria varia
ATTATTTATTTAGTAAAAGAAAGGGGCTTTTATGAAAGGAGTTGTTTATGTTGCCAGGGAATAAATTTGCAAGCTAACTCCCACAAAAACATTTGTGTTTTCTTACTACTGTTTTCAGTGGTATGATTCTGTGCATGAGCTTTGTAATCACTAAGCACATCATGATAGAATATAAGATCAATTTCACGCCATACGTGAACTCAGCTACACCCTGAATTTGTAATTTATTCATGGTTAGTTTAATGAAACTAAATATAATTAGAATGCTTCTGTAACTAAGAGCTTGCTATTATGAACACTGGCATTTTTCTATGTTTCTCTAAGCAGCTTTGTGAGAGAATTATTAATCTTAGTAGTAGAGACACATTATTAGTAAGATCCTGAGTTATTGCACAATAAATCTGACAAAATGAGCTGTCGACATATAAGAAAAAGATGTCATTAGCCACAAATATAACACTTAATGGAAGACAGCATAATGATAAAAATATAGTCAAATGCTGTGTAATTGAGTAATATAATCACTAATTTTAGCAGATGGCTGCTTTAAATGGGAGACAAAGTATATTGAGGACAGAAAGGGAAACAGAAGAGAGGGAAAGGTTGTTAGGTATAGAAATTAAGACAAGTTAGCTTTGAAATGTTTCCCATTACCATAGTAGTGAAATCCCAGCCAAATTTGTGTAACAGAATAAAACACCCTAAATTAAATGCTTGCTCTTGTTTCTATATTTATATTTTTCTTATGTATTACCTCTGTTTAGATGAGAATCTTTGAATGCCATGGCAATGATTTAAAAAACTATTATTTGGAAAAATATCATTGACCTCTAACACCTAGAATAAGAATTATGTCATTACATGCTAGTAACTGTACACTGGTAAGCAGTAAATTTCCTTCAAATTAAGATTATATTGGCTTTTCTTTTCCTGTGGAAGGATATAAATTGTCCACATTCTGTAACTTTAATTTTATTTATTTGTTAAAGATACCATTGTATAATTAAATTTAAATACAATATATTTCTCCACAAATATTTTTGTCAATGATCACATCCTCCTTATATCTCTAATTCTCATTGGAAAAGTTAAAGTCCTAGTTTCTTATTTGGGTTATTAAAACCCTAAATACTTATATTGTATTTACCCATTCAGCATTTCACAGTATCTTACTTCCAGTTCCAAACAGGCAGCGTCTGATAAATTTGTCTTTCTGACAGCAATGTCCATTCCAGCTAAATGTACTGTTAAGTCTGAAAGAAAAATGCTACTAGATCTCTGTAACTAAGATGCATGGGAAGTTTGACTTGATGAATGTAAAATATCTTTATGTATTTTAAAAATAAATATAAGAATTTCTGCCATAGGCAGCAAAATAAACATAGGATAATGAGATAGCTAGTCTGGCGACAGAGCATGAACTGACTATCCATGAAGCAAAAATTAGTGACAGCTAAAAAGGAAGCAATAATGACTTGTTACATTCACATAAATCTACACTTAGCTCTCATTTGGTAGTGGAAGCAGCTGAGTAGAACTGGATATTAAACTTCTGTCAGCCAGTTGAGGATAATCTAAGTTATTCAAGAGCAATCTGCTATAAGCAAATGCTGTGCTTACATAAATGACATTGAAACTCATTCTGGTTTTTTAGAAGATACAACGCGAGGGAAAAAAAAAAATCATGTTTTCTTCCTGTTCTGATTCTTTGGGATAGGAAGTATTGACTATAATAGTAATAATTTTGCAGGTGGAGAAGTCTTTCAATGTTCTCCGCAGAAGACAGGCATACCCAATATGTACCAGATTTTCCAGAAAAGCTGGATCTTGTACTATAGTTTCTGGCTGTAGCTGCATGGGAAGGTTTCCTTTCTGAGACCTACAGTATCACTGTCAAAGGAAAGTTCATCCCTCCTGTGGCAGCTGCGTGCCAGTAAGCGTGTTTATGAGCTATCACCCCCAATTTTACTGTAGCAATATTATAGGAAAGTAAGAGAACAGAGTGAAGATGAGCAATTCCTCCAGGTAAACCTCTTCTCTGACAAGATAAACTCAAGTTCTACTAAAACGTCCCACATCTAACATTTTAATATGAGCCCCCAAACCTGAGAGGCCTAGAATAATTTTTTTGCGTTCATTCTGCCTGTCCACCTTTCTTAGGTTAAAATAAAATCATAGATCAGATTGAGAACTAGACAGAAAATGTTTTGAAGCATCCAGGCAAATTAAGTTCAAGGAAAAAATAAATTATCAAAGGGATGCATCAGAGATGAAAGCTGCACTACATTACTGCAGTACATTACTAGGCAATGAGTTTGTATTTTTTGAGATGAGGATTTTCTGATCACTGAGTTTATAAAGTAAAATGCCCATGAAAGTAACTTTCTGTCTCTCCTGCCAAGGCCTGTAATTCTAATCACAATTTACCAACAGAGAAGGAAGGTAATGCATCTTAGACTGACACTAAGTTCTCCAGTTTAAGAGAGACAGATTATTTTAAAAGACACATTGAAAGCTGGTTGGCCTTGCTGCTGCGTTTTGACTTCCAGAATGCACTGAACATTTTCCCAGTGGTGAACCTTTAAGGTGTGAGGATACTTAACTGATTTTAATAGTAAATGGACCACATTAAGTGAAATTTTAAGAGCGCAATCTAATGAAACATTAAAAAGACTCAAACTTTAGATGCCGTGGCTTTCAGAAACTGCAGCTTTTGAATTGCAGCAAGCACCTTGTTTAACAAAGGACTCCTGCCCCGGGCGCGGGTTCCCGGCGGTGGCGGCTCCGGGGCTGTGCCGGGGCGGTCCCTCCGCCCGGACCCCGCCGGTGGCAGCGGCTGCAGCGGCCCCAGCGGCGGGCAGGGCTGAGCCCCTGAGCCCCGGGGAGAGCCTGGGCAAGGGAGGGCAAAACGCTGCCCGGCAGCCAGGGCTGAGGGAGGGAACCGGGGCAGAAACTGCCCTGCGAGCCCCCAGGGCACAGCGGGAGGGGAGGAGAGACCCGGGCAGGGACGGCCCCGGTGGGGCAGGAGGACACGACCTGTGGGACGCTACAGCCCATGGAGAGCCCCCACTTAGGAACACTTATTCCGAAGAACTTCAGTCCTTTGGGAAGGCCCCAGGTTGAAGCAGGGAAAGAGCTAAGAAGTAAGAGCTGAGAAATAAAACTCAAATAACACTATATTAAGGGTGAAAAAAAACTTGGTTTACGTGGGCATGGTTTAAACGATTTTGCTGGCAACTTTACGTCATTTCTTTGTATTGAATTTTGGGGAAAATCTGTTGGAGTCATTGCATAAACAAGTGCAAAAACCTTCTTTACTAAAAAAAGAAGAAAAGAGAGCTAGTAACTTTGCTGGCATTTTACGTACAAAAGAAAACTAGTCTGCAGTACCTATTCTGTTCTAGACCAGCAGCACTAAGGTGACTTTCTTAATACCCTTAGGAGAATACCAGACGCTTTATCATGTTTTTTCAGTCAAATGTCATGTTGCTTGTCATGAGTCCTTAAATAAGCTGAGAAATACATTTATTTCTCAAACTCTGATTTTTGAGCTCAATTTTCCTGAAAACGGTGACTGTATATTCAACAGATATATCTAACAAGAAAAGCTCTCCTGTGTCTTCCAGCAGTAAATGGTTGCCTGGAATTCTGTAAAACTGAAGATTATAAAAGTAAGATCCCTCTGTCCAAATGAATCAGCAATGTAGAGTATTACTGAAATGCTTAGTTCTCTCCATTTAACATAACCAGACCCCTGAATAAAATGCTATGTAGCGACCTATGATGTTTCCATATGCCTTTTTTTTCTCATCCTTTTTTTTCCTTATTTTTTTTCCTAAACCTATGCCCTTCTTAAACTCCCTTCGGAGACTTTTTTGCTGTTGTTCTCTGACAAAAGCAAGTTTATCCTTCAGCTCGCTCCTCTAATTTTTTTGGCTTATAATACAAGGACTGAACGAATTCTAAAATGCTTGGTCTTGGGCACAGGCATTTTTCTCACAATGTTAGAAACAGAGTTTGATCTTGTCATGTTGTATCTGCTTAACAGTATTACCACAGGAAAGAGGAAGAAGATGTTTTTATTGGTGGAAGAAAAACATCAGACCTAATTCATTTAATTAATATTTTTGTTTTGTTTCCATTATTGCAGTAGTAATATTGTACACATGGAAGCCTTTCTTTGCAGAAAAAATTAATTCCAGGCACTTTATCACAGTAAGAGCAGCAAATTAAAATATCCAATGCACAAGAAAGCTGGTATAGCATCCTTGCTAATCTCTCAAGGTAAGAAGAGATATTTTTTTCTCCCATACATTGAAACATGAAATATGTGACCTTTAAAAGCATTGACAGATGCTTTAAAAGGGAAAAATAGTGGGTGTAATGTGGAAAGTTTGTTTTGCTGATAGAATTGCTTTTTATATTGCGCAATCTGTCTCAGTCATGTTAAAATGGTCGAAAGAAATCAGTGCAACATTTGTGCTGGAAAATGCTATTTTGTCAGCATTTGTCACCATGTAACACAGAGGAGAAAAAACTTCAAATAATCTAACTGGCATGGTTATTTTTTAAATTCTTGTGTCATTCTAATAAAACTGTTAATTAGTGTTAACATGAAATGCATCTGCTAAACTATACTTTGACATTACTGAAATTAAATACTTAATGTTTTTTCCCTAACAAATTACTTTGAATTTTATATCCAAATTAAATTTAAACACCTTCTAGATTAGACTTTTATTTCTTTCATTTCACTAATTATACATAGGAAAAATCCAACAAGATAGCTGTCTGTTCTCACTTGCATTGGTCTGTCTTAGGAAATTTTCAAGAGTTAAAAATTTCATATCCTGTGCCTAGGAGTTCTCGACTGACAAAAGGCAGGTAACTGAAGAGGGGACAGAGATATTTTAAGTTCCCCAGCAAGATTAAATAATAGGTTCTGTTTAGAACAAAGACAACAAACATGTAATGTGAGTCTTTCCATTGTGTGAAGTGATTACCAATGACAATAACAAGTATTTGCAATAAAGGAGATTTAGTTTGTCTATTAACATGATTACAAGACTGGTAAGCATAAGAGGGTGTCATCTATAAACAAGTCGCCAAAGGTTTATAACCTGGTAAATCAAAAATCCAGTTAAATGCTCTTGACACTGCTTCAGCACAAGATGGTGAAATAGGCCTTTAAAACTTCCAAAATGCTCTGTGTGTTTCTGTGGAAAAAATATTTTTTGAATGTGGGAAACCCTTCTGCTTTCATCTTTCCACTCTCTGGGGTACTTGAAGTCTGACACTGCTACCATTCCCCCTATTGTTTGGTGACAACAAGTGCAACAGAAATCAGGTATGTTTTGCTCAGGTGGTTAGAGCTCAGTGCTAATATGTGGGCTTGATCCCCATAGTGTGCATTCAGTTAAGAGTTGGACTTTATGATCCTTCTGGGTCCTTTCCAATTCAGAATATTCTGTGATACTGGTGATGTTTGCCTATTAAGTCAATTCCTGAAGCGAACTCTGTCCAAGTATCCATCCCAAGGAATCTTTTAATTATTTCTTTTACAAGGAGATGTTTTTAATTTAATTCGTAGTCTGCAACTAGCAATTCATGTTCCTGAGACATTAGTTATTATAATCTGAACTAGAAGTTCTGCTCTTTTATGCTTCTCTATGAATTCTTCACTCTGTTTCAAGAAACAAGTTGAAAAGATCTGTGAGCCTGTATTAGTGCTTCTGACGTTTAGTTGAAGTGAGCGTGCTGCCAACTCAATGACTATGACTGACAAGCAGCCAGATATGTGTATGCACTGTAATGCATGTTTGTTTCACCTACTTACCAGTTTCACTGACTTTAACTGTAAAATGGTAGTTTAATTTAAATTTTAATTCTTCTTTCTCATCAGTATGCCCAGTTTCACAAGGGATGTACCTAGAGCTAAAAAAGTCTATTTCAATTCATATGAACTACTATGTTACTTTTTTTTTTTTTAAATGAGTCAATTTTCATTTGCAATATGACCTTAAAATATTGCTAGACTCTTTCATGTGTATTTGAGAAAGTCTTGTCTCATTCCCAGTGGTTTCTGAAGAAGTAATGCATCTTTACCTGAAATTGTTTAATTGTTTTCATAAATCATACAATTATAGGATGGTTTGAGTTAGAAGGGACCTTTAAATTCATATAGTTCCAACATCCCCACCATGGGCAAGGACAACTTCCACTAGATCAGGTTGCTCATAAGCCCATCCAACCTGACCTGATTTACATATTTATAAATTTTTATATATTTATAAATTACATATTTTTGTATTAATATTTATAAATATTCATTTAATTCAAGGAATACACAGGCATGATTCATATGACTTGCAAGTTTAACATCTACAGTTATTTTTCATATAGTGAGCACTTCTTAAACAATTTTAAAAGGAAAGACAAAATGGTGTGTTAAATCACACTTTAAAAAATCAAGAATTACCTTTAAATCAATTAAATTAATAAAAAGATCTGCAGTGGTTGAAGCTTCACATTACCCTGACATGAAAACTACTTATATTCAAGGGTTATTTGTATGTGTGGTAGGTTGATCCCAGCTGTCAGGTAAGCCAGTTGCTTACTCATACTCTCTCTGCAGGACTGGGGAGAGAATGGAAAGGACAAAAGCAATAAAAAAAGCTTATTGGTCAAGATAAAAACAGTTTAATGTTTGAAGGAAAAAGAAAGATAAACAAGTGGTGCTAGAACAGTCACTCACCACCAGAAGTCGAGTGCCTAGCTTATCCACAAACAATGGCTTCTTTGGAAAAACTCGCACCCTGGTTTTTCAGCTGAGCATGATGTTGGAGGACATGGCATATAATTTTGGTTACTTTNTTTCATTTGCAATATGACCTTAAAATATTGCTAGACTCTTTCATGTGTATTTGAGAAAGTCTTGTCTCATTCCCAGTGGTTTCTGAAGAAGTAATGCATCTTTACCTGAAATTGTTTAATTGTTTTCATAAATCATACAATTATAGGATGGTTTGAGTTAGAAGGGACCTTTAAATTCATATAGTTCCAACATCCCCACCATGGGCAAGGACAACTTCCACTAGATCAGGTTGCTCATAAGCCCATCCAACCTGACCTGATTTACATATTTATAAATTTTTATATATTTATAAATTACATATTTTTGTATTAATATTTATAAATATTCATTTAATTCAAGGAATACACAGGCATGATTCATATGACTTGCAAGTTTAACATCTACAGTTATTTTTCATATAGTGAGCACTTCTTAAACAATTTTAAAAGGAAAGACAAAATGGTGTGTTAAATCACACTTTAAAAAATCAAGAATTACCTTTAAATCAATTAAATTAATAAAAAGATCTGCAGTGGTCGAAGCTTCACATTACCCTGACATGAAAACTACTTATATTCAAGGGTTATTTGTATGTGTGGTAGGTTGATCCCAGCTGTCAGGTAAGCCAGTTGCTTACTCATACTCTCTCTGCAGGACTGGGGAGAGAATGGAAAGGACAAAAGCAATAAAAAAAGCTTATTGGTCAAGATAAAAACAGTTTAATGTTTGAAGGAAAAAGAAAGATAAACAAGTGGTGCTAGAACAGTCACTCACCACCAGAAGTCGAGTGCCTAGCTTATCCACAAACAATGGCTTCTTTGGAAAAACTCGCACCCTGGTTTTTCAGCTGAGCATGATGTTGGAGGACATGGCATATAATTTTGGTTACTTTGGGTTACTATCTTAGTATATAGATAGTAATATAGATATACCCTATCCCAAAATCTTGCCTAGCACCAGCAAGAGTGGGAAACACAGGCAACCTTGATACTGCGCAAATACTCTTTAGTAATACCTAAAACACCAGTGTGTTATCAAAAATGTTTCGGTTGCCTATCTAAAACCCAACAACATGTGGATTACTATGAAGAAAATAACTCCATCCTGGCCAGACTCAATGACTTCATTAAACAGTAACATTGAAAACTTTTGCTGTTAAATCTGTCTCCTAGCCTTGTAAAATATTGTGCAAGATTGCTAAAGTTAGCATCTAAGGAGACAATACGGTTAAATTATGTCCTGATCAAACAGTCTACTTCACACTTATCCTAATTTCCTTTGTTTTTCCATGGACACTACCTTTATGCAAATAAATCTGTACCATGTCGGTTGACATAAAGTGACTGAGAGTAATATTTGAATAAAAGCTCAATTGAAAAATAAGTAGTCAAGTGTTCTGGTTGAAATTTAGTGAGAAAGATGTACCATATAAGAGAGAAAGTTATGCATTATGTTAAAAAATACAATAGAGTGGAAAAGACAGAGGGGAAAATGCTACAACTTACGTCATTTTCCTGTGCCTTCCTTTCCACTAGCAATATATCCTTATTTTTAAAAATGGCAAGAAGGAATGTTCCAAAACATGAATTGTACAAAAAAGGGAAGATTTTATTAAAGTTTTGATGTTAATATTTCTTGTCAATCACATAGACATTTCTAATCCATCATTAGAAATATACATCCTATAATGATGTACTTTTAGCACATTATGTATCCCTCAATGACTTTTATCTACCCTTACTTGCTTATACCTTTATCCTTATTTTCAATTTTCAGGATGTATTAGATATCCTGACCCTTTTGCTAGTATAAGAATGGAAAAACACAGATTCTAATGCCCCAAAGTACCTGGTGTCATGGTTTTTCTTTTAAGAAAAACAGATAATTAGAAACACTTTTAAAGACCCTAAGTTAGAGGAACACAACCCACCTTTAATAAAAGGTTTTCCAAAACTAAATTTTTCTCTTACTTGAAAAAGTCTTAGAATATTTGTAGAAGGGATTTTAATAAAAGCATTTATAGCATGTTAATCTGAGGTAGACATCTATGAGAGCAAGTACACAAGGCCGCCTTTTGTGAAGCTGTTTTTGTCCTCTGATAAGTGGTCCCTAGCATTATTACTTTTTGATCATGTATCAAGAGAATTTTTACTCTGAAAGCAAATGTCTTTTAAAGTGGCTTGGGAGATATGATTATACCTGTACCAAACTGTTGCCTTGTTCTTGAAAATGACAGCTGTGTGACTTTTCTACTTTTATATGAAAATAGTCTTTTAATTTATCACCTGCCACCTGCATTGTATTTGTAACAACCAGCTAGAGAATTCAATGTGCTGTACAAAGCACAAAGCATGTTAGCTAGTGCTATTACCACACATTTAAAAACACAGAGACTATAGGAAGTAAAAGCAAACACGGGGAGATTATAAAAGCTGCATTATCAATTGTGTGCACATCAGAGTAATAAACATAGGTTTCATTTTTCCTGTTATTTTTCCTGACATATTTCCATTAGGAAAAAAAGAAGAAATGTGTTGGCTAACCTTAGTAAGCTTGTTCATCTTGCTTTTTAAAGGAAGCAATACAAAACATGAATGCATTGGTGTTTTTTTCCTAGCATGAAAACAGTTGTTTTAATTCGCTGAGGGCGCAGATAGAACAGTTAACTACCATTGCACGTTGATCAATTTTATGCCCTTACAAGTCCCAGCTACTGAGCTATATGATCTCAGGGAAGTGAATTAAATTCTTGTGTTTTAGACATAGGGAGTTTCATTATGTTCTATTTTAGATCCATGAATTAAATTAAAATGAAACCCAAAGTAGGTACCTGTTTTTCAGCAAGAAGTTGTAATAGCAAGAAGCAGCAGTAGAAGTAATTTTCTGCATCACAGCAATTTCACATAAGTTCTGACTAGCATTGTGGGGATTTTGGGGTATCTTTAATGCAGAAGTAGTCAAGGCACAGAGTGTATCTGAGCTCTTAAGGCCCTGACCTGTTGGAGTCACGTGGTGCCTCTGCTGACAGACCCTTTGATCATTGTTTCATAATGTCCACTGGACATCAGGCTTGGGTCTCTGATCTCAGCTTAAGCTGTGCTGTACAGCTACAACTGGCCCTGTATCCTGGAGGCAAGTCAGACCTATGTTAGAGGCAGCCTGATCTCTAGCGTCGTCTTCCTGGTGGACCTTGACCCTACACTGCATGTCTGTCTCAGCACTGTCGTCTCCTGATCCTTATTTTCCCATTCATCTTCCCAGTTTAACCTCAGACATGAGGCATGAGTTCACCCTGTCTGGGGGTACAGCCTGAGGGTTAATAGATCCCATCCCCAGCATGGTTCTCCTTGTGTGCTGTAGGACTGTGTCTCATTGGTAAGGGCGCCGCTCAATCTGCATTGGGATCACCCTTGGCTTCTGGCTTGTTCTCCTTCATGGAGTCACTTCTGCTGCTCCTAAGACTGAACTCCGGCAGTAGGTGAGAGTCTAGAACCTGGTCTGAAACAAAGCTTCTGGAGCTACTGACCAGACCCCCTACTGCTAGGTGCTGGTGCACTGTCTTGTGGGATGGCCAGTCACTGGCCACGAACACCTTTATCCATTAAATGGAGTCCAGGTGCCTGGGACAGTCAGAATGACACACACTGCAGAACATAAAGATTGTGTGGCACCCTGCCCTGTTGCGTTTGGGCGGGATGAGATGCTGTATTTTGGTCCGTGTCTGGCTTCGATGTCTGTGAGGGTCAGTTCTTTTCTTGGCAAGTTATGGAAAGCAAGAACTTGTAACTGGGACTTTGGCCTTGAAGGAGAAGCATCTTGTGTACACTGAAACTGTTTTGTGGCCTGGCTGCTTGCTGACAGCCAGTCAAAGATGAGTCAAGGAGGAAAAGAAGAGGAGGATGATGAAGTAACAACCACCAACCCGAAAAGGGAGACACTTGATACACACTGTGCAGGCGCAGGGGATTTTCCAGTTACATGACAAGAGGAGGGACTGTAGGCCTCTAACTGGGCATGTGCTGGCCACATACACCCAGATAGATGTCACAGACCAAGTGCTTAAAAAACAGACAGGTCGCCCTCCAGGTGGAGGTGGAGGTATGTGCTGGTACCAAGCTGTTATAGTTTTGGATTTTGTTAGGATTTTTTCTTTCCTTTCCTGTTAACACGACCTTTGGGGGTTGACACTGCCTCCGCCTAGCTAACTATCCAAATTCCACCTTGATGGCTCTAAGAACAGTTCCTTTGTTTTTTTGTTTGGGGAGTGGTTTTGCTCCTTCACTTCACTTCTTCGGCTTGGCTCGACGCGGTTCGGGCTCGGCTCTCTTCGGCTCGGCTCGACACACCTCATCTCAGCTTCGGCGGCGGTGAAGTGTGGACCGGCTGGAGGGGAACTCCTGCGGGTTCTGGCTTCTTTCCCCTGTCTCCCGTTCCTGGCCCGGTTTGTCCTTGTGCTTCAGACTCACCATCGCCTGGCAGTGGCAGCGGATTGTGTTTTTTCCCTCCTCGGGGCACCGACAGCGCCGGCGGCGGGGAGCCCCCGGCCCGACTCCACGCTCTGCCCAGCCTGAGCCAGCGCCTTCCGGGCGGAGAACAAAGGAGAGCACGTCACCTGCGGGAGAACTTCTCACTCCGTCACTCCAGAGACTCATTGTTCAGAGGTTTTTGGTTATAGAGTTGTTATCTGTTCTGTTCTGGTGGTTCATATATGCATATATAACCATATTTAGTAGTTAAGAACTGTTATCTCTCCTTCTACATTTTTCCTTCAAATTAAAATTTTGTTCTAAATTTAAAAGAGGCGTGATCTTTTCTTGAGAAAGGTATTCAAAATTGTTTTGGCTTTGCCCTAAACTAAGACACAAGCACAATGTTGCCTCCCTGTGGGGACACCCACTAAGCGTGTTGAGCCTACCAAAACCCAAGGATGCAGCAGCTGGTCATACTGGGGATCTTGAGCACCTTGGGGTCAGTATGTATAGTAACTGTGTAAGAGATGTAGTAACTGTGTGAGTGATGTATGAGTGTGTGGGAGTTGTCTTGGGGTTTGTTTTATTTTGTTCCTTTTTTTTTCCCTTTTGCATGCTATTTCTCTGCAATAAACATTGCTTGAACTTTAAATGGTGTCATAGTTTCAGCCCGGAATCCTTCTGGACCCTCCCTGGAATACCTGTGCAGCAGCAAGTCCCAGTCAGCTGCAGGTTGGAGCTGTGGGAGGGCAGGAACATGATCCCTCGTGGTCAGAGCTGAGCTTCTTGGGTGCTTCTTCTGAGGATTGAATTTTGTATGTGTACTTTGAGCTTAAGTACAGTTCATGCGTAAAACCCAACCTGATCTGTAGGGCAGTTTGAATGTTAGTTAAAATCACCTGATCTGCTGAGGGCCTCTGATGCTACCTTTTGAAATCACTGTATCTGCAGAGTCTAGATTAAAAGAAAGTTTCAGTTATAATAACTGCTTTGTTGTGTTGTTCTACAGAAGATGCCTATGCAATCTGCCTGTCTCTGTAGTTGTTATGACCTGCTCCAGAAGGGGAGGGTAAATCAGGTTCTTGTTTATAACTCCCTTGAGGTGGATTAGAGTGAAATAACCCTGAATAATTGGTGTTTGTAAACATATACATGTAGGGTTTATTTTAGAACAATTTTGTTTCAAAGGTAAACAGGTATGTTGCCATTTTGAGTGTTACCATCTCTAGTAATACAGCAATATTAAAGAATAACACTTAAGGAAATGTATAGAGAGAAAGAGAAAGAAAGGATAGGGGTCCTAAATTATATATAGTCACCACTCACTGGATCCAGTGATGAAACTTAGTAGTTGCATCTTTCATGTCTGTTGGTTGAAGTGATGCCCGCAGTCCTGTCGAAGCAGTGGTCTTGATCCACTGAGGCTTAGGGAAGCCTCCACAAAATTCAGACTTCATGTGTTATTATACAATTCAAACTCAGTTGGGAACTCCTTATACCTTCCCTGGGGTGGGGAATTTTACAATGTATAGTGTTATCGGAGATGTCCCAGGACATGTCATGAGTCTCTGACACCTCGTGAGACAGCATCAATCATGTTCCATCATGGTCCAACATTTGAGATGAATAGCTCAGGCCAGATGCAAAATGTCTTGTAGGTTTCCCAGAGGGATTTTTACAGCAAAGTCATCCTGTAAGGAAGGACACTGGCATGGTAAAAAGGATTATCCCATGTCACAGGATTTGCCTTTTATTAGCCTCTTCCCTTATCTGGAAATCCAGTTTGTAGCTTGAGGTCTGCACACCCTTCTGCACCTGGGATAGTTGGACAATGGCACCCACTTATCTGATCTGAAGGTCCTTTTGCAGTAAGCATATTCAGGGAGGGGTAGGCTTTGCTGAGTGAGCAGCTGGGGTGTTTTTTCAGTCTGCTACAGTGGACAAAAGTCTTTTGGTCATCTTAGAATGTTTAAGTCATTAACTATTTCAGTCTGTGGCAGTAGCATTGGGTGACAGCAGTGTTTTTGTGAGTGAGGGTTCAAAAAGAGATTGGTAAGGTAGTTGAACTACCCTCATTACTTGACAAAATGATAAATAGTATGCTATACACTATTTTTCAGCCCACATCAAGTCCTAATTTGAAGAGTTTGCTTTAAAATGTCCTTCTACAACTCTTAGACCCTAAAAAAGGGCAGAAATATTATTCTTGTTATGATGATTTCTCAAGAATTCTGGGCAATTTTCCCCCATAGAATCACAGTTTAATATGTCAATCTAATGATAAGCTAACTACCTTATAAATCACTGATCTGTCATTGTGTCATATTTTCAGTGGAACACCTTGACTAATTCTATCATGAGGAACTTTTCTTTCAAATTTGGAATAAGACAAAATATTTTTTCTTTGGGTTGATTGCTACACTTGAAGTTAAAAACTAGGAATTTTTTTTTTCTCTTAAGTAACAATTAGTTATTTGTGCTATGATTTTTTTTCAGGATTAGGAAGTTCTTATGCTGCTCAGAAGATGATTGTTTTCCTCTGCTGAGGAATAGTGAGTCGTCTTGCAAAGGTAAGGCCATCTCAGCATTGTCAGTTGACAATCTCAAGCAGCAGTTAGTATTGGCTTAAAGGAAATAAAGGACATAACAAACCTAAAATATCCATACAAAGTTCTGTACCTATCTTTCATATACAATGTAGGTTTACTTTTAGATTTTGAAATCGTTTATCTTCAGCTTTCTGATAGCACATAGGCAAAATTCACTGAGAGGAGACCTTCCAATTAGCAATTGTCTTGAATAAACATATTTATTTACATTTTCTGAGGATTTACTTTCCATGGCACTCCAGTCCAAATAAATTGTCAAAAGTTTACGCTATTTTCAACATATGCAAGTTGTTCAATGTTTTTTAATTCTGTAATGAGTCAGTGAGGTCTCTGTAGTGACTGATTCTGAGCTAGTAACAAAGCAGTTCGCTTAAGGCATGAACCAGTAAGTTAAATGAAAATGTGAAAAATGACAAAAGTGACAAAAGTAGGTGACGAAGGGGAGGTTAAGTAAGTGAACATCAGAACAGAGGTGCTGCATGGGCAAGAGAAGCTTCTTGCAGATTTGTATTCATAGGTTTCTTAACTGGAACACCACATCTCAATTCTGTACAAGCCAGAGAGGTTTCTGAATGTGAGCTAGAAAGTAGTTCAACTCTCATAGCACTTTCAAGTCTGAATACTGTACATCTAAGTTTGAAGCTAGTCAAGATAAAACAAAATTAATATGGAGAAGAGGGTCTACCTGTCCATACTAAATGTTGGGTTACTTAAAGTGGATTTTGATCCTATCCAATTTGTCCTAGTTTCTGCAGAATTTGATCCATTCACCCTCTTAGGCTGCATGCTGACAACCCTCTTAAAGATATAATTCTTCCTTTACTATTTAAGTGTCTTCCAAAGCCTATAGTACCTCAGCCCTCATAAGTGTCTCAGCTCACTGGCTTCATCTTCTCACTGCCTGTTAGCTATCCTGCTGATTCAATTCCCCTTCTGAAGGGTTTTGTTTTGTATTACTGCTTGCAAGCTATAGAACTTGAGTGACAAAGGGACTTTTGACACATTGACCTTTTTGAGTCTACTGTTCCCTACGTTGCTACTGTACTTCAAGCTGTATTTCCTGCTTGTTTCAGAAATGCTTTTGCTCTTACTCTTGGTTCTATTAAATATTAAAAAAATACAGACTGGTTGTGCTCATATCTTGTTTTTACAGAATTTCCTCAGTCTATTTCAACTATACTAAATGTTCCTGGTATCTGTCCTTGCTTCTGAAGTTATTTTTTGTGCTTGTCTGTTGTCCAAAAATTAGTGTAGACCAGCTTACTACCATAGTAATTCTTTCTTATACTTCACCTCAGTTTGCTATCACTTTTAGTAGAAAAAAACAACATTCTCCTTCAAGAAGTAAACTGCAGGTCTGTTTGATGCAACTGTTTTTCATTACTTCTACTTTGGAGTTGGCCATAATGCTCTCTTCACAGAATGTCTTTTTATCTCACTTTCTACCACTGTCCCTGATGTTTCTGGTTTATCCATTTATGGCTGATCTGTTACTGAATGTCTAGCCTGAGCTATGCACTGGGAATGCAGAGGAACATGGTTGTAACTTCAGCAATTTCCTTTTGAAAACACATTTATTGACATATTCCTTTACTTGCTGAGGCTGAAATAGTAGATTTTCTACCATAATTTCTATCTCTTGCCATTTTCACACTGTTTGAGCATTTAGTTCAAGGTTTTAAGAGCACCCGTAATAAAACTGCTCAAGCACCACTGAAAAGCATTGCTAATGATACTCGTGTGAATTAACACCAGTAGCTACCACTAACCGGAAAGTGGTAACAATTTTCCAGCTTCCAGCAATGAAAGCAAATACATCTCTGTAAGAAAGATTTTAACTCAGGAACACACCTGCCTTTTTGAAAATACCTACAGTTTAAATAGATTTTGGAAAATGTTTGGAATATCACAAAGTGCAAGGTATTTCAGATGAACTGGGCAATGGCCCAATACCTACCTATTGAACTTTTTAGATCTTTTTCTTATTAGGAATTTTTTATTTTTCCTAACCATGTCTGTGGCAATTACTGAGAAGAACCTGTCAGAAGTAATTGCCTGGCTTCCGGCCCTACTAGGTGAGAGCAGCCTTTCCATGCCATGACCGCATTTCTTGTCAGAATTTCTTGTTGACAGCAGCAGATTCCTCATGCTAAAGGTTGCTTAGTGGTCAATGTCTGAATGTTTCTTTCATTGCCAGGCAGGCTCACTTAGGCCTGGTCACTTTGAGCTTATCAGATATTACCATTGAATTGGTCTTTAAAAGTGTTTTTTGTGTTTGGCATGATAAGGTTTTGATTAATAACATCATTAATAGCTTCATTGTGCAGTCTGATATAGACATTTCACTGATAAGATTTTTCAGAAAATCTAAATTTTGAGTGTTATACAAGGTACTAAATAAACAGTTTATGTTGCATATTGTTGCACATTTTTACTTCACAGTGTCCCTATCTTTCTTTAAGCCATTCTTACAGTCATGTCTAAACTTCATGCTTGCATTTCAGATTCTTCTTTGGTGGAAATGTGGAAATCTGGGTGCACTGTAGCTATAGCCAATATTTTCTTTCTGTAAAGATGCAACCTCTTAAATGGCACCTCCACTGATCAGGACTGGAGGGAATCAAATGTGCTATTGAAAGTTGTATTTGTAGAAGCTAAAAACTTTCAATAAGTTTTAATTGTTAGCTACAGATTTGATTCTTGCACAGCCTCACTGATTTTCATTTGTGATTTCCCTTTCAGCATAACAAACTTCGCACTCAAAGCATAAGGTTCTTGTTCTAATTTCTACCTCTCATCATTCAGTCTACAAAATAAAAATGCAACATTGATAGTACCTGATAGACTGTGTGAGCTCCTGTGTTCATCTAAAAGAACAGGACAAAAGACACTTTTTTATTTAATTATGCAGAAAAGTTTCATGACTTTCAAGCCTGCCTTATATTGCAGGACAGAACTGGAAATTCTGAAGAAAATATCTTCTCCAGTGCTGCCTCTGTTGGAGTAGAGTACCTGTTTGCTGACCAAGTTAATAACAAATATTTATTAACTGCTCATTTTTTTTTCTGAGAGAAAAGCCTCAGATGGATCGCCTGGGACACTCCCAGCAAGACATACAAACGAGATTTCTCCTTCCTTAGAGGGATCCTCCTACTGTGTTAGTATTATATTAAAGAGAGAATGAGTACTGAAGTTACTGTCTGCTATAGTGTTTGATATAAATGGAATTAGCTTCTAGATAGCATTTGCATCTTGTTTATCAGCTTTATCAGCTGCAGGTTTATCAGCTGCAGGGTCAAATTTGTTTTAAAAACCACCTGGATCAATGTTACTGCTCACATCTTTCATTTTGTTTTAAAAATATGCTGAGACAAATTGGAACAGAACAGATAAGGTTTAAATTGCATAATAGAGATCATGTTACATTATGCAGTGAGGGCTTGTATATAGGAAACATGCATGGAGATGACCCAAAAGTATGGTTAGATTTTTCCTCATCACTTTTTCACAGTAACTGGCTACCTTACAAGTTTTCCTTCTTTTTCTTGATATCTAAATTCTGTTTGAGTTTAATGTAAGACTGTAGTAGATAGCTATGAGGTAAATTACTTAATGTTGTTTCGGTCTTTGTTCAGTTTTAGTTTTGTTATTCTTTTTTCCTCTCTTCAGATTCTGCTTCCTTCCCTTGCTTAGATTGTTTTGGTTTTTTTTACCTCTGCATTTTGCTGCTTGACACATCCTTTCACTGCTTTATAAGAAAAAAGTGGAAGTGATAGATCACGGCTACTGACATTTCTTGTGACTGACAGATACTTGACTTATTTGTGTTGTGTTATCTTAGTCTTATTTGTTCTGTCTAATTCTTTTAACCCTTATACTTGAACAAGGTGATTCACTGGAATATTGCTTTCTATTAATTGATACTGTGGCAATGGAGAGGCTCAGAAAAAGATAGCGATGACACTTTCATTAGGCAAATGATACCTGTTTTCTCTTTTTTATATATGTTGTATCAGTTTCTTGGGTGCTAGCAAGTATATTCTATAGTCTTAAATTTTTGAAGGTTTTTTCTTTGTGTCTGTTTTTGGAAGAGATAAAAGCACATCGTTTCAGGCTATAAAAACAGAACCAGCAACACAGAGCCAGCAGTCATATATATGTGTCTGTTGTTCAAGAACTAAGCACATGATGCACTTCTGGAAGGAGGATGTTTAATGGGTTGAAAACGACAAAGAATACTGATATCAAATTCATTAAAAGCACTCGTTCATTTCTTCACAGTACATGAATTTTAAATCAGTATGATGTGTTCATGTTTACTCTGGTAGCCCTTGTTACTTTGAGTCAGTTTCCAGAAGACCATTCTATTTTTTTTTTTTTCTCTTTAAGAGTACCATAATGGCACTGCATAGCTGGATCACAGCTTGTCTGATATTTGGAAGTGCATGGGTTCCAGCCACTCCTAAATTGGAAATTTTACAAAACATGCAAACATCTTCAAAACTACAGTTTCCTTTCCTTTCCTTTCCTTTCCTTTCCTTT
>VWZG01002134.1:26160-37753 GCA_013396735.1 Grallaria varia
TTGAGACATGTTTTGGGGACTTTGCTTCGGTTGCATCACTACATCACTCTGCAAGATGTTACCTTATAGCAAGAAGATAGAAACTGATTTGTGTAACTGCATGATGTATTTGCGCACAATTTACCTGTGTATTGTATGCAGTGTTTTATAAAAAGATAAAGGCTGAACAATGGTAAGAAAAGCTGCCCCTTTTTTTGTCCAAATGTGCCCTCCTGGGGTGGAGTGACACTATCTGTGTTACTCCCTTGGACCCTGCAAGCACACTAGAGTGGGGATCATTTCCTCTAGATATCCTGACAGGAGAAGTAATAGAAAGCAAAGACTACCATCTTTTGGGGAGAGTGGGACAGTGAGGCCTTTAATAAAAAAGCCAAAGGGGTCACTGTGTGATTTCAGTTGCAAGTCAAGAAATCCTAGAAAATTGTTGTACTACCAGCAAGACTGGAGGAAAGGGCTGCTGTGTGTCAATGGAAGAGAAGTGAAAAAAATTGTTTTCAACACTTTTTATTGTAATCTGTGACATACGAAAATTTCATTTTGTTCTTGTTTGAAAGCTGATAGACCTAACTGCAAGGATTCTATGCCTCTAAGTGGGCTTTATTTTACAAAGTAAAAAAAAAGCAGTTTCTGTAAAAGGCAAATCTGTGGCTCACAATGCATGTCACTCAGCTACAAATTTACTAACTTTTGTGCCACAGATGGGCTGGAGAATTGAGAAATTTTCTAGCTTCTGGGGAAAAAATATCCCTGTCCTGAGTTGTCAAGTTCCAATATTCCCTTTTATGTACTCCACGCATGAAGTCTGTTTAATATTTAATTCACTCATTTTAAGATATCCGACATACAGGATTTCTGATTTAGAAGAGTAGTGCAAAATATACTGAAAACACAATACAGATGACAAAAGTAAGTTACACTTAGCAGTACAGCAATTGCAATTTACTGCTCAGTCACAATGCCAATGTGATTCCGCTATCAGTGTCTATAAAATGTGCACCATGACAGTGCTGGACACCCACAACTGCCAGGAAGAAATACATGAATTGAAGCCAGATCAAGCTCATTGTTTTCTTTTAAATATTTTTTTCTTGTTGTCTACCTTTTATGCTCTATGTTGGGCTGAAGCATGCATTCACCCCAGCCCCCCAGGACAGCCTGGCTAACTCAGGGAAACAATCACACTCTTTTCATGAACTGAAGGAATCACCAGTTTATCGGTTCAATTATTGATAGGTGTTTAACAAAAGCAAAGGCCTCTCTCTGGTCCCCCTTGGGCTGAGATGAAGTCAGATTATTTGCAAAAGCTGAGTTCAGTCACACCCTTCTTTATTCTTTCAGCTTCATGGACATGCAAACCTTTCCCATCCCCCCTGAATCTTATTCCATTTGTAGGGTTTTACTGGTCAGTCATGTGATTTGAGGCATGAAATGAAACTGAAATAGGACATATTTGTGTACTGTAAAGCAACAAATGCTTTGGGTTTGCAGCAGTTCTTAATTTTGAGAATTTTTGCAATGGCTAATTTTCATTCTGACCTTTTTTTATTCTTTTTAATATAAATTCAGTGAAACTTCAAGTAAAAAATCACATGAAAATGTTTATTTGTTTTATGTTAAGATACGTTAGAACAAGTAATTTGGATTACTACCAGATATATTCCACTGTTGTTATATTTTGACCCAGAAATATTGTCCTTGCTAAGAAATTATTTTGCTTTTGTCCAATCAGAAATTTGTTTCTAGTTATCCTATCCTCTATGCAGTTGAAAAACAAACCCTAACCGTTTTCATTTAGGATTAAAAATGTTAGAGAAAAATGTGCTACTGTTGCACATAGGAAAGAGTCTTAGGCCAGTTACTTAATCAAAAGAAACAAATGCTATTTTTTGCTGTTCAAGAAATGAATGGTAATGATAGCTCTTATTCGAGATTATATTTCATGTATTATGTTACCAATAAAAACAATTTTATTTTTTTAAGGTCAAGTAACCTTGATGCAAATTGACTGACACATTAGACTTTAATTGAAATTGGTGTTCTGGCATCTACTCTACTTCTAGTAAAGTAACTAGGGTCTTAAATCTTATGCTCTAATGCATTACAAAGTAATATTTTCCACTGTTAAATAGTTTCCATGATGGGGAAATGTAAGCAGATCTTGATTCCTTCAATTTGTAAAATGGCACACAAATAAAGTCAATGCTGTCACTGTGCCTGCCTCATTTCCAGGGAACCCTTTCATTATATGTAAGCATTCCCATGAAAGCTTTGTCTGGATTTAAAAGCAGCAGAGATGCTTGCGGTGAAGCAGATAGAGACTTTAGAGAAAGTCATCAAATGCCTCAAATAAAGCATGGATCTTAATGTAGATAGTACGGATCCAGAATGTACCTAGTCTTTCTTCAGTAACAGGGAGTTGTAGAACATTTTACAGACAAATAGTACTTTTCTGTGCTAGGAAGCGACTTCATCAAAATCAAATTTCCATCAACCTCATAAGCAATTACTGAAATGTCAAACTCCTGATAACATCTAGGGAATTGGCTGCTGTTAGAATGTATAATAAGCAGCATATATGTGAGATGGCAGTAGAAGTAATGTACTAAAAATCTTTCCTTGATTAGTCTATAGTATATAAGTAACACTAATTAATCAAGGAATCTTTCCACTAAGTTTAATTTTATAGGTGTTTTACTGTTGGAAGAGTTTATTAATGGGCATGTCCATCCTTGATTATCACAAATGCTCTCAAGGCGAAACTGGGATAGATTCTTTCTCCTTCATTGTAGATTATTTGACCTTTTGTCTGTACTGGGAAGAACATCAATTTTAACAAGACATTGAGAGTAAAGGGGACAGTCTCAATGAAATAATGGGTTAAAATTTACATGTGGTGTCAACTGGTTCTTAAGTAGCACTCTTTATCACATTGAGCTGTTGTGTAATAAGTTAAATGACTAAATCACTGTAATGAGATATGTAGAATTTTTCTGTAAATGCTTTTACTCTAAAACAGTAGATAGAATCTTCATAGTGATTTGTATCATGTATTATCATATTGTCATAGAACTGGCTTGGATTGGAAGGGACCTTAAAGATCATGGACAACCAGTTCCCTGCCATGGTGGTGGGGGTTGTTGGAGGTGGCAGGCAGGGGAGCTCGGATCTTTCGTTAGACTGGGTTTCTCAGAGCACCATCCAAACCAATCTTGAACACTCCCAGGGATGGGGCATCCACAGCTTCTCTGGGCAGCGTGTTCCAGTGCCTCACCACCCTCACAGTAAAGAACTTCTTCCTAATATCTAACCTAAACCTGCCTTTGTTCAGTTTGAAACCACTCCCCTTTGCCCTGTAACTACATCCTCTTGTAAATAGTCTCTCTCCAGCTTCAGGCTCCCTTCAGGTACTGGCTGGCTCCAGTTAGACCATCCTTTGGGACGCCTTCTCTTTTCCAGGCTAAACAGCCATAATTATCCTAGCCTTTCCTCACAGGAGAAGCTGTGGAGAGCCAAGGATCAGAATGAGAGTGATTTCAGGAATGGAATAATAACTACAGTGAATGAAAGCACTTTATTGTGCAGACCTTACCTTTATCCTGTGTTTATGGATATGCACAGCGCGTGCTTCCTGGAGATTTGCATTTCCCGGGCATGCCCGGGCAACGCCCGCTCCCCGCTTCTCTGTCCCCCCTCTCTGATTGGCTGAAGGAGCTGCAGAGCGGTCTTAGCTACCATTCGTCCATTCCTTACCCAGTCCCTCCCCCTTTGCCTGTATCCCTATTCCGATTCGTTTCCCTGGTTGTCCGTCTCATGCTCCACCCCACTTCTGGTACCACCCCCTTCGGAGTGTTTAAAAGCCGCTCTGTACCCCTAAAAAACTGGCATTGCATCTCAACTCTCAAATCTCGTCAAACTTCTTTGTGTGGTGCTGCGCCTTTTCCCTCCCCCCACAGGCCGCAGCAAGAAGTATTCCATCCCTCTAATCAATTTGGTGTTCCTCCTCTGGACTTGCTCCAACAAGTATATGTCCTCCTTCTGTTGGAGCCCCCAAAACTGGATGCAGTACTTTTATTGCTTTGCAAATTATCACATTCCTAGCTATTTAGTATACTTAATATAACTGTTTCATACTACAAGGGATATGTGCTCTTTTGTAGGCTTAATTTCCACAAATACTTAACTAAGCATTATTTTTACTTTTAGTTTCCATTAGTGGAGAGGATGTTAATCACAGTAATGTAGAAAATTCTGTGCATAAAATATATGTCTCTTTTTGCCTATTTGTAAAAGTAATTTGCTGCTGTGTCTCTCAAAAACTCATGTCAATTTAGCTGCTCAAATGCTAAATTAGTTTTAAATCTCCACTGTATCTAGTGGTTATAGTTTTCATTAGTATTTGAATGACAAAAATCAGTCAGTTAGCAACAAATCATAATGCTCATCAGAGAACTGCATTCCAAAATCTATTTATTCAGATATGGCAACTTGGCATGGTCCAGAAAGACAGATTGTAAAGCATGGGTTTTATTTTCCTGAAGGATTTACTTTTCAGTGCACTTGCCTTAAAACTGAGGCAGTTAATGACATTATGGTTTGAGGCCTTGGAAGCTGTTGGGGGTGGGTCTGGACCCCAGCACTACGCCGGGTGGAAGAAAGAGATGGAAATCTCAATAGTATAAGAAGAAAGACATCACCTCGAGGTTTTGATTAAATAACAGAAAAAGACAATTTTGAATCTTCTAGGGGTTCTCCGGTTTTCCCTCGGGCATTGTTATAGTTGTTCCAAGTTACGATTTATCATGTTGTGTCAAGTTATTCCAAGTTTTATATTAATTCCCATTTGCTGTAATTGTCCCAAAATGGTGTCCCTCCTGCCTCGTGGCAAGGCGTCACTGCTGATTGGCTGGATTTTGCTGCAGTGGTGCACTGCCATAAAAGGCAGACTCCTCCCTGGTTATTCCCTATATGGTTTGTACCTCCCCTTGTTCTCCCTATAAGGTTTTGTCCTTCCCATGGACCGCCCCTTTTCCAGCAGATTCTACCCTGGTTTTATAAAAGTGTGATGCTCCTCCCAATAAACGCCATTTTGCTTCACCCTACCTGCAGTGTGGTTGTCCTTTCTCTCCTTTAGGGTTCTTATTGTCAGAGCCACCCTCCTCTGATAGAAAGCAGCTTCTAGTTTCTCAAATTCTATCAGCTGGACTGTGTCATTAAAAAAATAAAAAAAAAAACAAAACAAAACTCTGAGAAGTAATTTGTGTGAACAAATCCCCAACATTCACACAACCCCCAAATAAAATAAAAAACCACCTTGTTTTCTGGTTTGCAGTATTTTCACAGTAGTGAAGCAACTGAAGACAGAGGCACAGCACAGGTGTTTGTGTTTTGCCATGTTTTAGCATTTTGAAAGATCTTTTAGTCTGTCAAATGTCATTTTAGGAAGGGCAAAATTCTTTAAAAGAAAAAAACTGGATCCCACACAAGATAGTATTAAAGTCTTCTTGTCTTTTATACTCTTACTGATGATGCTCCTGGAAGCAAGTTTGGTATGGGTAAAGGCACTGCAGGTTTTAAGGTGAATACTAGATAAGCTTAAAGCAAAAGAGCCTTAAGCATGCCTTCAGGGAGATTCAGTAAGAGTATGGTTTAGAATGAGTACCTTCCACAGTAATATATTAAAGTTCACAGTGCTGTTATATCATAGGGGACAAAATCAGTAATGGTTTCATTGAAGAAAGAAAGCAAAGTTTTAAGTGGCATTTGAAGCAGGTCTTTATTTTTTGTCCCAGGATTTGTTTTGATGCATGTTTATTTTTAAACTTCTTTCTGAAGCTTACCAGGTAAACTTGCCTTTTACTGACTGTAAAAAGGCTACAGACAGACATTATAACTCCTCAGATATAGCGGATGTTTCAGTTGAATACAAGCAATATCTCCTGCATGCTCTCAAGTGCTGGTAACCTATTGAACCACACAAAGAAAGAAGTTATTCACCTATGCTGTTGCCCAGAGGCAAGTGGGAGAAATGAAAGTAGGGAACCAGTTCTTCAAAGGTTGCCTCCACTGATTGTCAGTTTTGTCCATTTCATACTTTCTTTCTGAGCACCAATTCAACACTAAGCAGGTGAATATCATTCTCTCTTCTGATTAACGCTGCAAAAGCTTGTTTCAAGTGAAACAGAAATTATAATTGTTGTAAGAATATAAAGTTTCATCCATTTGGGCATAATGTTTTCAAAAAGAATATAACAAATGTGTAGCTGGGAACCCCTTCATTCTTCTCTCTTTATTAAGAGTTCCACCTACCATTGAAATGCTCTTGGTTTGATCCCTTTCCTTGTGGATGAAAGGAGCCTTAACCTCATATCACACGGAATAATGTTCCTGGCTTTAAATATAGACATACATGTTCCTTAAGACCTGATCTTTAGGAAACCTGTTTTGTGTTCTTCTTTTTATATTTACACTAACTGACTTAATAGACAATGTTAAGGCATTCAAGAAAGTTTTATAAGAACAAATTTATCGAGAGTGAAGTGGCATTTACACACTTGATGGAGGTGTCTCTATTCAACCACAGATTGCATCTTTCAACTTTTTGATCAGACTTATTAATTTGAAAATTGTAGCTCTTGAATAGTAATGGAAAAAAACCCCTCAGAACAAACCCTTCATGAAGGTGTGATTATCTATCTAGCTCATGCCAGTTATTTCAACCTGTTATTGCAGCCCATTTTCTTTGCATTAAAAAAAATAATAGAGTAATCTTAGGGATACCCTTTAGGGTAGCGTTTTAGTAAGAACTAATTATTTTTTTTCAACATAAAAGTGAAAGTTTATACAATTATATTTTATTCTTGAACATGTTTATTCCAGTAATTGCTTGCTCAATGTAACTGTTGTGTCCCCATGGCCACTTTGAGGATAGGTGGCAGGTATGTACTTGAATAAATACTGTTATTGTAAGGTACAGAGGCTTATTATCTCAGTCTGCTTCTAGCTGTTCCAGTCTCTTAGGCAGCATGGTCTTTCTTGGTCCTGAAAACTGGGGATTCACAATGCAGGCTGCCTAACTAGGACAGTGTTAAATTATTATTTAGAGGAGATCAAGACACCGGTC
The DNA here is from genome assembly GCA_013396735.1 of Grallaria varia. Taxonomy (NCBI): domain Eukaryota; kingdom Metazoa; phylum Chordata; class Aves; order Passeriformes; family Formicariidae; genus Grallaria; species Grallaria varia. Next base: position 33,281 of record VWZG01002134.1, read on the forward strand.
CAGCAGCTTCATTCTACATAAAGCTATCATTCTCATTTTCAGGAGTTGAGTAAGTTCTTATACATTGTCTCTCACATTTCCTTACTGCGTTTAATCCTCTTTAAAACACATAAACATTAAAAAAAGAGTGTTACATACTATTATTAGCAACTTATCAAGTTCTCATACTTCCATCATTAAGAAAATGTTTGGTTCCTGCTTTATTTGTCTTTAAAGACCTTTAAGTACCTTTCAGTCTGTAGAAAGGTATTTTGTATAAGTTTTCATTAGTCTTTTGATGGACCACATATATTTCTCCTCATTAGTTTTTCATCTCATAGCCATTGTATCTTGGTATAGGTTCTTTGTATATAGTCACATTCTAAAACCTTACTTTTGTTGTACAGCTACAGCAATTCACATATTGTATATTGCACTTCAGTACCTCTTTACAGCATTGTCTTGCTCTGCACTAGCTGTAGTACAAAGTGTAGAAATTTGGAGAGCTATGTGTTATAATAATGTTAAAAATATTTTAGTATAATAACGGTACAGGAACATGGATATGGCTCATTCTCAGATATTTGCTGCTACTCAATGAAATGTTAATAAAGTACCTTTGTTCATTTGTTTTGTTAATATATATCTTAAGAGAATAACAACAGGGTTTAATATAGCTTATGAATAGTTTGCATGGGTTTATAAGAGAAGGCTTACTTGACGAGCGTTGAGTTTTGCCAGGTCTGAAGATCTCTTACTTAAAAGAGCAAAATCCACATTAATTTACCATAATCTGAGACAAAGTTTCTAATTTGTATTTAAACAAATATATTTGGTACCTAACATGACACTTCCACTTTCATTGTTATTGGTATTCAGTACATTTGCCAAACCTAAGGCAGGAAATAATATTTTTCCTTAAGACTATATTCTTAATAATTACTTTTTCCAGATGTCATTTCCTTTCAACAAACCTGCTTTCTGATAGGAATAGTTTTTCTGTTATCTCTTTCACATTGCTTCACTGTTTTGTAAAAGAAGGTGGCCTGTAATGTTTTTTTTTAATAGTAAGTTTCTGCTGTTTTCACAAATTCTAGCTTTGGACATATCTCTCCCTTTAGTAGAAGGTCTAGATAAATTGAAAGACATGAAGTCAATATGTAAATAAGATTTTTTTTTCATTGAATACACCTATTTTCTAGGCTGATTGTGCAATAGTGTACTTTATTTTTGTTTTCTGCTGTGTCTCGCCTGAAACCCACTGTAGCTCATTCTGTGGGTGCGATAAAATTATGTAAACACTTCCTTTCATTCCCATCTTTCTTCTCCCTCCAGTGAATTTATTCAAATAACTAATTACCTAAGTTACTATGTTTACTTAAGGAATAGAAGTGATCTAGAAAGTAATCACAGAAATTAAAAGGATAATTTTAGTCATAGTACAAATTTATAAAATGCTTATTCTACTAATAGTGAATGGCCATAGGAAGGAGACAAGTTCAAATACATGTAAGAACTTCCATGGGGAGAAAGGATTAATGAAATTTGATACACTAAAAGTTAGACTAATTAATTATTTTAAAAAAATCTTTATTGACTTATATAGTAGTAGAGAGTTAAATGTAACAACATGTTTTCTGTGAATATTTCACTTTTTTAAATTTTGTATACAATTCTCAGCTGTTTCTTCTGTAACATGTCCCTGGTACACAGGAAACTCTGACAGCTAGTAATGTACGCTATATGCACTCTAAACATTCCCTTCTGCTCAAGTTTTCCTTGAGAGCCAAATTCAGTTTTCTGAGTTTTGCTGCCCCACACTGGCATTACAAGAAACTACTTCACAAAAATCTGACTGAAAAGGAAAAAGCAGTGAGAAAAGGAAAGTAAAGGTATCTGAAAATAGTGCATTTCTGTAAGTTTCCTGTAATATCTATATTTCAACCATATTTCCTTTATCCTTAATTGGCATAGCCACACAAACAGTTTTTGCATTTGTGAATTTGTGCTCTTAATTTTTTAACAGACCTTCTTTAGTTCCCAGCTTCTCTTCTTTCTTTGCCATTCCCATTTTCTCTTACGCAATGAACTCTCAATTGTATTTTTCTCAATTAGTTTTGAATATTGTATTTTTAAAATAATTTAATTTCTTGTAATCCTAATTTGCAGTCTTAGACTCAGTCCTGTACTTCTGCGTTCATTCTGAATTGTAACTGTAAGTAGTTTTGATAGGTCCAGCACTATTGGTTGCATTTTCTATTTTGTTACACTCTGTGCTTACCCAAGAATTTTTACGCAGGATTGATGACTTGTAAAACATTGGGTCCTTCTGACAGATGGGAAAGGAAAGGATTAAATGAAACTAATGCTAGTTTCTATACAACACAATTAATTCCTTTTCTTCAAATCATACTTGCTTTCTAATTTGAACTTTCCTGTTTTTCTCATTTCCGGAGTGTGACATCTTCTATAAGTATTCAAAAGGTTACTTTTGTTCATGGGTGGGTGTTATGATAAACTTTTGAATTTGGCAAAAAATTGAGGGTATTTTCTGAGTTAGGTGCTAGTAACTAGGTATTCCTCAAGACATATGAGCTTAGGTGTGTAACAGGCCAGTCCCGGGAGCTGCAAGGTCACAGGCTGAGCTACAAGTTTTACTTTAAAATATATATAGGGTTTTTTCATACCTTGATAGCATTAAGAGAAAAGCCATGGACTTGTACCCTAGAGATATCTTTGTTAATTTTGGGGAGAAAAGAAAGGAACTCAACAAAGGTTCGTAAAGGACACTGTGCAAACTAGACAAAATATTCTACCATAGTACTGACCCAGCACATACTCATTCAAATCACTTAAGTCAAAATCCAATCCCTCCAGCTTCAAGTCACCCAAAGCACCAAGAAAGGAGCAAAGAAAGAGAAACAGAGGGAGCAAGAAGAGAAGAGAAAGGAGGAGAGACAGATCATGGAGCTACCCCTGGGACCTTGTGAAAAAAAAAAACAGCTCTCCGGGCAGCAACACATGCCAAACAAATGCCTTTGGTTTTATCTGCTCTGGTCTCTATGGCCAAACATGCCAGGTGGGGCCTCTGACTCACTGGCCACTCTGGGGTCCCAGGCCAGGGTGAGTGACCGTATTTTCATGTCCCTGCCAATTGGAGCAGGGTCAGGGGCTCCAGGAGCTGAGGGGTGTTATAGTTTTCCCAGGCTATTTGTGACTGACAGACATTCCGGGGCTTCCCCATGTGGGCTCCAGGCCCTGCCATGAGGGCTACAATGCCACCCCATCTCTATGAAGTTCAACCCATACCTTCCCCCTTCACACTCTCCACAATGTGTATCTGACCCAATAATTATCGATCTGGCTCTAACAAGGTGCCTAACAGATATATCAGTTTGTTCATTTTATGGGGCCACAATTGTCCAAACCTTAAGAATATTTCCACCGGACCTTATCCCCAAAACAGTGCTTGTATTTGGAGGACCAGACATAAGCATGTGTAGTGGGTTGACCCTGGCCGGATTCCACGGACTCATTAAAATCCCTTTCTGCAGCTAGGCAGAAAGGAGAGGGGTCATCCACCCACCACCTTTATGGGCTAAACCAGACTCAAAATGAGATAATACCTAAATTTATTACTAACAGGATAAAAGCTAAGCTGAATAGTGAGAAAAAAACAGTCTTAAAACACACAGCACACACACACACTTTTCCCCCACCCCTCCTTCTGTCCATGGGGGGTTGTAGTTGGTTGCAGTTGCTGCCACTTGCGATGTGAGTTCCCCCACCCCTAGGGGTCACTCCTCCATGGGGTGCAATAAAGGTTGAGTCCCTGCACCCCCCAATGGGCCTCCATGGGTTGCAGGGGGACATTCTGCTTCACCACGGTTTACAGGGGACCACAACTGTGTCCATCCCCTGCTCCATGGGGTCCCTCCCACTGGAGACAGTCTTTAACAGACTTCTCCAACATGAGTCCATCCCTTGGGCAGCAGCTCTTCCACATCTGCTGTCCAGAGGGCCACAGCTCTCACTGGAGTAAAACCTGCTCCAGCATGGGTCTGCCTTTCCACGGATCCACAGGTCTCCTGCTCCAGCTGATAAGGGGATTTAGCTCTTAAAAAGTATGTTTGGTGGTTGTTTTAAATCATTTAGACATGAAAATAGCCTACACACGGTGGGGGAGAGACAGCCAAGGCCACTCCTAAACAGCCCAGTGGTTTCTGTAGACAATAAGTCAAGGAATATGTCAAAAAGGAAAGATAACTACAGAAATTTGTTAATTAGACCAGTTCGAGCTGCTAAAAAGATGAGTTGCAGCTGCCTTCTGAGCCAAAGTTGAAAAGGGCACAGCGAGGAAGACCCACAATCTTCATCCTCAAGACCCCCAAAGACCCTTGCCCAAGACCACTAGAGATCACTGCGCAAACTCAGAGAGGAGGGGCTCAAGGCAGAGAAAATGGAAATTATTTCCGGGAACTGATTAGAATAACC